>CM034235.1:22350076-22915385 GCA_019916065.1 Vitellaria paradoxa | reverse complement strand
GTTTTTGACAGATGGGGGGGTGCGAAAATTGGTAAAGTAGAAAAAAAAGGAAGGAGTGGAGCCCAATACCTTTTGCATTGTATTGGTGATTTTGGGGAAGAGAAATTAGAGTTTTTTTCAAGATACTGTACACTTTTTTATAGATTAAAAAGTGTTTTCGTTTATTTAGTATAGTTAGATATCTCACTTCTAAACTTATACAATTTCATGCCCTTTGTTCAGAATTTAGAGATTATTTAAATATTGTAATTAGTGAACAGTTTGTAATTGGGCAGCATTCCCTTGATGCTCACTGATGCAATAACTTTTATTTATCAAAAAAAAAAAATGTAAGGATGCACCATGAAAGACTTGTATACCTAATCAACTATCACATAACAAAGGTTTCCCAATCAAAGTTCTTTTCCAAGGCACTTGAGCGTTGTTTTATTACCAGATATAAAATTTTAATCACTTTTTGACAGTAATCTTATGATTGGTTGGCTGGATTAATTCTTCGGACTTCACTGTGTATCCCAAATTGAGGGATATAGCATCCATGGAAGAGATGACATAGTATATCCTCCATAGGAGAGATGACATGGTATATTCTTACTATTGAATTTATTTCTTACCAAGATCTTAAAAAGGCAATCGTGACCAAGGCAATCATTTTTTTGCTTTTCTTTCACACTTTTTTTTTTTTGGCTTTTGTATTCTTGGGTAAAAAAAATGAAAAAAAAAAATCTCCCTCTTAGGGACCTTGAGAAGAAAACTTAAATGGCCAATAAACAAGAAAAAAATTTCCTTTTTTTTTTCAGTTATTGTCATGCGGATAATTGGCATAAATTAGTCAATTTTTTAAGCTTTAAAAAAATTCAAAAATTTAAAAAAAAAAAAAAAAAAGACATCAAAAATTTTTAATTTTTTCAACCAAATTTCATTACATCACGTTATTTTTACACTAACTTTAAAATTTTTTTTAATGTAATTTTTTGCAACCCGCCACTTATATAAGGGAAATTTTTGTTGTCTGGATTATCCTTTGGTAACTGTCGAGGGTTTTAACAAGATTAATGTAAGCAAACAATGGCTAAAGGCTCTAGATTCGGCGGCCATGGTGGGACCAAAATGTGTGCTTCATGGCAAACCGGAATTACAGTCCAAGTGGAGGAATCTAGTGGAGTAAATGAATCTGGCAATCCTATCATTGGCCAAATTAAGTTGAAAGGCTATCCCTCCGAGATTCTCTTCTTTTTCTTGAAGAAATCTAGGGGTGGAAATGGTTTGAAGGCTCCGAAAATCTGATTGGATTCTGATGATAATAATTTTAATGTACTGTATTGTCTGCCAGGGATTTGCCAAATACATTGAACGACGGCTTCCCAAATGCCACAAGTGGGCCACATTGAAGGTCGGCGGCCAGCTTCTTCCAGCAGAGGGTTCACTTTCAGCAGGAAATCTTGTCTTATTGTCTGTCTCATCATTGCCCATTTCAGAAACTGCTTATCAGTTGTTTTCAAACATGTTTATTGTTAGGAAAATATTATTATCACTAGACTTTAGTCCAATTGATAAAATTTTTATTTAGAAGGGTGTTTGAAAGTTAAAAAAAAAATTAAGTTTTGGTAATTTTTTGGTTGTTTTTTTTTTACATTTTTTGTGTGTTTGGTTGAACTAAGTGGAATTTTTAGTATTTTTTAGTAACTTTTGGATGTTTGGTAAATTTTTTACTGTAACAAAGCAAAAAAATTGTAACTTTTGGGTGTTTGGTATGTTTTTTTCTGTAGCAAATCAAAAAAGTTGTAATTATGGAGTGATACTTTTTACTGTAACAAATCAAAAAAGTGAAAAAATTTGTGATTTTGCCAAACACACAAAAATTAACTTTTGATATTTTTTTCCTAATTTTTGAGTTGCCAAACATCCTCTTATTAATACGAGTAAATTTAGAATTATGAAAAAGCTTATTGATGATTAATTTAGGACTTCAGTATTAACATTGTAATAAGAAGTACATAAATGTTGTTTTGGGTAAAAGTACACATGTAAATGTTTCATATCATTTTAATTAATTTTTAAATATATATTTTTTAATTGTATAATATTAATTTTATTGAGTTACTGAAATAGAAAATTTTCTGCAGATCACTCGATGCCAATTCCTCTTCCCACTTATTTCTTTTCATTTTTCTAATGCATGTTTGTTAAAAAATAACGTTTTACTGAAGATAGGCATCTGCTTGCCATTGTTGACATTCTTGCTTTTCTTGACGGCTGAAGTTACCACGCTTGCGTGTTTAGTGTTTTAATGTGAAGGTTAGTGATGTAATTGAAAACTATCAGCACGCTCCATTATAATAATATTAGATGTTTCAACCATAGTTATCAGAAATCATTACTATTTTTTTTTTTTGGACAAAAATAAGTTTCAGGTTATGGTACAATAATAACACAATAAATTTAACGGTTCAAAAAAATTATATATATACATGTAGGTAGCTTTTGGAGTAGTAAAAAATTAAAAAAAACAAAAAAACAATGGTTTGAAATAATTTTTAATGTTGGGTGTTTCTAATTCAAACCACATTTTTTAAAATAAATAATGTAATTTTTGGACTTTTACAGTAAGAAGTTAAAGAGAGAAACCGTGAGAATAGTTTTTAGGCCCGTTCTAACGGATTTATGTCGGAATTTTTTTAAAAATTATGGAAACTTTTGACTTCTGCATGAAAAAGTTGAAGAGGAAAATCGTGAGAACGATTTTTCAGTCTGTTCTCACGAATTTATATTAAATTTGTTAAAAAGTTATTGTGGTTTCTGAAAACTCATTTGGTTACTTATGTTTTCAAAATTTATTTTCAAAAACTAAAATGAGTTTACATATGAAGTGAAAAATGACAAAAAATCGTTTTGAGAGTTTTTAACAAAAAATAAGAAAATATCAAAATAAGGAAAACAAAATATTTTTTATTTCTTCGTTTTGAGATTTTTAACACATAAAACAAAAATCAGCCACCTAAATTTTCAAATAAATAATTTGACCAAAAATATTTCAAGTAAAAATAATATCCATACATAAATAATAGTAATTTCCAAAACCTGCACATCAGAGTGCAAAAATCTATAATCAACACAAAAATCACAATGGCGATGATAAATCAATAATCAGTGGATTATCACACGGAAATTAGATATCAAGTGTGCCAATATAATTTTTCATAAACAGTACTCGCTGGATCCAACATCACACTTAAAGTCACCCAGTTTGACTTCTAAGTTATTCCCTAAATCGATCCGATTGAGATCACACATAAATAATAGTAATTTCCAAAACCTGCACATCAGAGTGCAAAAATCTATAATCAACACAAAAATCACAATGGTGATGATAAATCAATAATCAGTGGATTATCACATGGAAATTAGATATATATTAAGTGTGCCAATATAATTTCTCATGGGCGGTACCCATTGGATCCAACATTGCACTTAAAGTCACTCAGTCTGATTTCTGAGTTCTTCCTTAAGTCGATCCAATTGAGGTCACCACAGTTTTTATGAACCTATTCCTACAATCGTTGAGAACTAAGATCACTACAGTTTTCACAGGTCTGTTTCTTAGTTGTCAGAGTCACGTTACTTAAGGAGCTTGCCATCAGACTTTTATTTCAATTTTAATTAATAACCAAAACTAATCATTCATCACAGTTCTCATAAAATCACACTGAACAAACGTGGTCGAACAATATTCTTTATACTCAATGGCATAAAACATAGAAGTTCTTATCCAACATAAATATATTTTCACATGTACTAATTTACAAAATCCAACTTTGAAAATATTTATGCACAAATCAATATACAAATTTTAATACTAGTAAAGCAAATCACTCAACTGATATCTAAAGACGTAAATAAAAATAAATCAAGATAATTCGTCATGATCCTGAATACACAAAAGTAAATATCTATTGTTTAATGTCTACCTTAACTTTACATTTAATAAAATTATTAAATTAAACTCTTAACTCCCCTTTAACAATTTAATTAATAACACTAATTAAATTGAATATCTTGAAAGAGCAACGCCAAACCCCAAACTCCTTATTTGTTTTTTTTTTTTAGCAATCTACCAAAGCCAAATGACTATATATACAACCTATATATATGTATATATATTCACGCATCAATCCACCTAATCTAACCACTTTTCTTTTTTTTTTTTTTTTTTCACACAATCAAATCTGTCAACTATAGTACGCATATACATATATATATATATTCACAATGAATTCGAAACAGTTCACATATATATATATTCACAATGAATTCGAAATAGTTCATTATGCGAAGAAAATCTAATTAATTAATTTTTTTTGAAACCTAGTCTATATATATATATACACACTAATCTTTAATCTTTTACATTAATAATCTAGACAAAAGAGTAAAAATTGCTAACTTTATTTTTTTCTTCACTCTTCACGCATGGCCTCCTCTTCTTTCTCGTCTCTCCTCTCTCTCTTAATTATAATAATAATAAAACTTTAGGAAGATAAACTTCCTATTTGTAACCTTAATTTCTTTAATCGCATACTCCTACGTCTATTGAATTACGGTAGACCTCTAATCACAACCCAATAGTAATAATCCTTAAATTATTCAATGGTCCACACTTACCCAAAAATAATTAAATAAAAATAAAATTTAATTATTCTTAAATAAAGTCAGCTACTTCTAATAAAATATAACACATCAATAAAAATAAATAATAATAAATTAAATAAATAATTTATTTATGGGTTATAACACTAAAAGTAATGAATTGATAATAAATTATCTAGTAAAAACCATTAAGCTTAAGTATTTATGAAATGAATAATAAATATTCATATTAAATAAAAAATGTACTTTGTTTAATGTTGATTAATTTTTTTTCTTAACAAGTCATTTTTACGCACCAAAATATTTTAATAATATGACAACCTCACGCTACTGTTTTTTAGAATATAATACGCATCCTCGTTTTTGTTTTACATACCGAAACCATCCACGTTTAAAGTTTAACCTGTTGGATTGAACATTTCATATGCAGAAACAAATGTAAAGATGAAAACGAGGTTCAACCTGATGTGATAATATTATTTATGCACAAAGTAGACATACAATGCACTTCTTGCCACTGCCTGTGGAATTAAGAAAAAGAACGCTCCTGATTAAATAAAAATTACTAGGTTTTAAAGTTAACCTTCTGAAAGCAGCCAAGAAAGTGTATAGTATATATATATATATATATATTGGTAATTAAAGTGTATAGTATATTAATTGATTGTACTTTTCCATTAATTTTTTTTTTTTGGCCAAGGAAGATGACATCAATCGTATTATAAAAACAGCAACATCACAACTCATAGTTCCATTCTCAATATTGAGTGGACATTGGAGTCAAGAAAGCACGCTGCTTTGAAAATACTTAAGCACTTCAGCCTTCCTTATCCCTCCTTTGTAATTCATTTTATTTCTGTCCTATCTCCACTTAGAACTTTTTTCATTTTCTCCTTTCGAGCTTCAGAAATGGAGACGGGGACTTAAACAAAGGAGTTTCCATTCTGTTTCTCTTCGTAGAAACCTGTGCAGAAAATTTGGTTAGATAGATGATATAAATCACAAGCTTATATCCTAGGAAAACCACTAAAACAGATATTAATCTTACTGAGCTTTCCTTATCAGAAGTCAAGAATTCAAGGTGGCAGAAATCAAAATTCTTGCAGACCCACAATTAATGTGAAATCGAGGACAAAAACCAGCCTGTCTTACTCTTGCTGTTGCTGTTAGTGCCCCTCTCTATCTGGGTTATTTAAATTCTCCAAAAATCCACAGGAACTGGAAGTGGAACTCCAAAAATATTTGGTGAGAAAATGAATTAGTAATTCTCTTCAATCCATCTTCACAAGTTCTCTTTTTGTCTGAAGAATCTCAACATATTAATGTTTACTTTTTACATTTTGCAGATTTGTCCTATTGGAAATCGAAGCAAGCTGTAAAATTTGAAGTTCTGCAATTGAGGAGAAGGTAGATGCTGGCTTTCGAATAATTCTTTTCAAATCCATAATTGTAGAGTGGAAAGAAATAAGAAAAATCAGATCTTTCGAATAATTCTTTTCAAATCCATAATTGTAGAGTGGAAAGAAATAAGAAAAATCGGATCTTTAACTGGTTTAATTCGTGGAAATTTTTCAAGGAAATCATCATGGAGAACAGCTATGGTTTGTATGGTCGAGGGAGCAGTGGTTGGACGTCTTTGAGGAATGAAGAATTTCAGGAGGAAGATGTTTGGTCTGTTCTAAAGGAAACAGAAGATTTCACTTCCAAGGTTGGCTCACCCGAGTGCTCCTCTGCAGTGACACTGCGGCGGCTCCCTGCTGCTGCCAGAATGATCCCAAGGACTAATAAGAACACCATCCAAGAACCCAGAATGGCTCAGCACTCAGCTCCTGTGAATATTCCTGACTGGTCAAAGATTTATGGGAAGAGCTCAAACTCCAACAAAGCCTCTAAGCAGACTGTTTCATGGCTTGATGATGATGATGGTGGTGGTGGTGGTGATGGGGTCATGAAAGGTGGTTGGGATAGCGATGAAGATGATGATGACTCAGACGGCAATATGATGCCCCCACATGAATGGATTGCTAGGAAGCTTGGAAGGAGTCAGACGTCTTCTTTCTCTGTGTGTGAAGGGGCTGGGAGGACTCTCAAAGGGAGAGATCTCAGCAGGGTGAGGAATGCTGTATTAACCAGAACTGGTTTCCTAGAATAACATATTCACCACCATCATCATCAACATCATGATGGTGATCAACTTCATCCAAATGATTGATAATCTGATGTTCAAAATGGATCCCTAGCTCCAAGCAATCAGCCTGGTATATTGATTGTATATATATATATATATATGGATCTCTGATCCCTTTTTTTTCATTTCTTTGTGATTGGTGATTCTCTTTGGGTCTCAAAATTGTCATATGGATTGTGTTATGGGAGTGAACTTTGGAGCAGAGGCTCCATTGTAGTGTAAAACTGTAAATTGGAAGTCAGTGACCCCCATTTGTTTATGGGTTTTGATTCGATTGTGGGAGTGCTTCTATGAATATCGAATTCTTCAGCCCCTGTGGACTCTCCATAGTCATTGCAACTTTTCTAGTATGTTTATGTATGTCAAGTTTAATTAGCCTGGGCCTGCCAATAATTGAAACTGCCCCTAGGCCCCCCATGGAGAGTGGTTCTCTCATTGATTTTTTTTAAGGGTATAAATTGTAGAAAAATGTTATTTTGCCATATTTTTTACAAAATCTATAACTAAACTAATGTGAGAACGATACTTGTATAATAAAAAGGCATTTAATAAATTCATTTTGAAACAAGATGATAAACGCAAACTTCCTATATCAATTTGAAACCTAATTTATGTGCGCGAGCCATTAATGGATTTACATCGTGGTTGATTAGTGTTGAGTACACGTGAAACTCAAGCATAACAGAAACTTTATATTTTTTCATATATATATATATAATACTCTTATTGTAAGATTCTATTAAAAACATCTACCTCTATAACCTTCATCTATATCATATAAGCACATTATGTCCTACCATATAAGTATATGAGACATTTTATTATATATGTCTTATTTTGCATAAGTGGAATAACCAATGCCTTATCCCACATTAACTGTGAGTTTAGTGAGTCAAATTTGGTAAAAAATCTGTAATCTTTTTCAACTTTTTTAATTAAAATTTTTAATTTTTTTTAATTTCTACGAACTTTCTCTATCAAGGAACATACTCAATAATTAAAAATTTACTTGCCTTTTTTTAGGTGTTTTTTGGGTCAAAATTTGACACACAAACAGGGAATAAATTATTTTCATTAAGAGATTCCAGACCTTGCGATTGGAGCCTATAAAAGGAATTACATTCGCTAAAACACACAAATAAAAAAGTTTATTATTTTTTTAGTATATTATTAAGTGATATTGCTATCTCTCAACATCATCTTACTATTATGCCGGTGTGGGTTCGTTGTATTATCGATGTGGTTATTGACTAATTTTTCAACCATTACTGCACCTTCATTTATATAATTCTATCCCTCCCTATTATATTAATAATAAAAATAAATAAGAAGTAATAAAAAAAAATAGAACTCATTTTGCTAGTGGGATTGCGAAATCAAGAAGATAAGAAAACTGTGTGACGTGCCACCAACCATCATAAAATAATGCTATTTCATAAAATTTATTATTAGAATGTTGTGTTATAGACTTGTAACTTTAGAAAATAAAAATAACCCACTAACATATTTGTTTATTATATAAATGTTGTTTTATATCGTACGTTGTGCAAAATATCATATCATATTCATATAAAACACAAGAAAAATAGCAAAATAAATTATTGAGTAGAATATGAAATTTCCGCAATGCACAAGTGAAAATAGTAAAATAAAAGGAAAAGAAAAAGAACAATTAAAAAGAGAAACAAAAGATTTATATAATTTGACAATATACCTATATCCACGGATATGATAAATTTTAATTTTCATTATGAGTTCCAAGAAGTCACAATAAAGAGATGAAAGAATCTTTAAAAATAAAAATAAAAATAGAAAAATTCTCTCACATTACTCTTACTTATTCTCTCAATCTTAGTCTTAAAAACCTTAATTATTTTGAACTTAGTATAGACATACAATCCATTACACACACACATATATATGAAGGAGAAACTTATTAAAAATGAATTTTGAAACAACTTTTAAAAAATTCAGAATCTTAATGAATCTCATTCAAAAATAGAATTTAAAATAGTTCTAAAAAAATTTCAAGATAGCGCTGGAAGTAGTTTTGCCAACTAACACTCTACTGTGATACTGCAATCTCTGTAATACGCAGCGAACTTCTTCCACACATGTATTATCTCTCAGTTTTTAATAGTTAGCCTACACTTCTTGACTTTTAATTGCTAGCCTCAATAATTGTCATTATTTTATCAACAAGTGTAACGAATATAAATTACAGCTCTAACACATTATTTTAACTATATAACATATTATTATAAATATTATTATTTTAGAGAGTTATATATTAGTCGTTTTCGTTTCCTAGCATTCTTCGTGAGGGAAATAACAAAATTAAATAGAGAGGACAGAGCAAGCCGCTAGAGAACAAATTCCCTTTTGCTTTCCCTTCCTTCGTCCAAGTTCAATTATTTAAGTGCGCTAATGAGGATACCAATCGGCAGCCTTGGCTTTAAGTGCTTTTTATTGTATATTAGGGTTCAAACAGATTTTGGTGCCGTATAAAACAATGTCACATGCAGCCAACAACGTTGTGAGGCATGCATTCGATTGAAGGCGCTTCAATATTTCATGCTCATACCCAGACAATCAGTTGAATACACAAATAATATCATATTTGTCCTTATACAAACATCCTGCAAATGTCCAAACTCCCCTCTCTTCCCCCTCCCCCCCCCGGGGGGAGGCGGTGGCTCTCTCTCTCTCTCTATATATATAATATTTATCACCATAAAACTTAAAGCATTGCACTGGTTAGCATTATTTAATAGACTAAGATCAACTCAACTAATATAAATTAAGACTCCGTTTGAGATAACAAAAAATTTTTTATAGAACATTGAACAGAATTTGTCAGAGTCAACACTCCAATTTTCTAAGTTAGTGTGCTGACTAAAGTTTTATACTTCTCACGCACATAAGAAACTCCCAATGTGGGAGCAAGCCCGCAAGCCCACCAACCCCACCAAGCACCTCCGTGGGCCGAAGGCCCGAGTAGCCGGAAGGTCTGACACCGGAGAGTTGGAATTAATTTTTTTAACAAAATATTGAACAGAATTTGTCAGAGTCAACACACCAACTCAGAAAGTTGGTGTGCTAACTAAGGCTTTATACTACTCACGCACACAAGAAACTCCTGATGTGGGAGCATACACCTTTCTATTTTATTTATAGTATGAATTATTTCGATTTGTTTCAAGTATAGTCTAGGGATTTCACATGACCAATTTACTCAAACGTTACTTGTTGGGAAAATTTTAACGATGGAAATTTTTGTGTACAAAGTTCAAGTTATAAGAAACTTACTTGCCTATTTCTGAAACTTATGGAAATTAGGTGTACAAAAGGGGTATTTGATTTATCAAAAATATAAAAAAATTAAAATTTTTATTAATTTTTTTAATTTCTTTCAATTAAAATTTACCACTTGTTACTTTTATACCATTTTTTTATTATAAAATTTGACCTTTCAAACATTACTAAACTAAAAATAAAAGGTCTAAACGAAAATTGCCCTTTATTTTTCCGAACCCCAACAATAAGTAAAAAACAAAATTTTGGGTGTTAAAAAAGTTTCAACAATTCACAATTGTGTATATATATATATATATATGTCAAGAAAAATATATGACAAGTTAGTGGGCAATAATTTTAGAAACAATAAATTATTAAAATATTTTTTTATTATACAATAATTATTGCAAGATTATTTTGAGTGTATTTACAATAACTAAAAATGAAATAAAATAAGATAAAGTAACATGAGTTATGAATTTATAATTCATATAATAAAATAAAAAGTGAATAATTTTTAAAATTTTTTAATATTTTTAATGTTTTTCAAAATTTTTTTACGAGTAACTTTTATTGCCTTTTGCGAATAAAACAGTACTTTCCTTGCTTTTAACACCGAAATGGCAGATCCAACCAACCACCTTCGGAAGGCAAATATATTGCGGGACCTACAAGAGTAAGCCATTAATCCGACATTTCACGTGTTTTTGCTGTCGTCCTAGTCCATTTATCCTGCCCAGCCCAGTCCTATATTTGACGGGCTTAGATTTCTGATCCAAGGCCCAAAATTGAGGCCTGATCAAGTGCCATCGGCCAGATTTTGGATGACTCGAAACTCCTAGGGCCCTTTCAGAATTGTACGTTCAGCAGTTTGATAGAGGGCTTAAAAGCTATTCTTCTTTCCCAGTAACTTTTCTGTTTTAAATAAAAATTAATTTTATTTTATTTTTTTATTTTTGATAGTTTGACCTTAGACATGTTCTTCACATTTTTAAAAAATGAAAAAAATATTTAAAAATAAAAACCTTGCATATGAACCAAAAAAACAAAAAAAAACGGTTTAGATTTTGAAAGTTTCAAAATTTTGCCATTAAATTGATAAAAGAATTCACAAACTATTGATGTTTACCCCCCAAAAAAATTGAAATTTATAAATTTTTCCACCATACCTATAAATTATTTATATTTGGCCCTACTTCACTCGTACATTTAAATCTTGAATCCGTCCCAGCTAATATACATGCCATGCTTCTGTCTGCATGCATGTATATATGCACCGGAAGGTGAAATCTGAGAAAGTTGACTTTTGAGTTGAAATGAGGATTTACAATTTAGGTGATCCTTAATGCACCTTCCATAGGCCAAATAAATATGCACATATAAATATTAAATTTAAAAAAATATTTAAAAAGGACCTGAAAAAATGTTACTAGAAAATAATTATTTTTTTAACTTAAAATAGACAACATGAAAAAAAAAAAAAAGAAAAAAAGGCCAACTTATAAAATAATCATTATGGGTATAAATGATGCATCACCACGTTAGTGAGCAATGACAAGCAAACAGCAAATTGTGATGGGCCCAACCCAATTGGAACTAGGGAAATTGAGGTATGCATGTAATGCTAAATAATAAGCAAATATATATATATATATATATATGGTTAATACTAACAACTCACTTTCTCATACCCCATGGCCATGCCATGAGCAATAAAGAGAGAGCCAATCATGTGCATATAATGGGCCTAATGCATTAATGACTTTTAATATAGTTAATTTCTTGTTATAATTTTCATTGGAGAGTACTTTGCATGCATATATAGGACAAGGGTAGGCCCAATTAGCCATGTGTCTTCGAGCACTTGACAGCCTTTTGGTTGCTTAAAGTTGAGATATGAAGTCAGAGAAAGAGGAAAGTGTCGTATTTAAGGGACAGTCATGTGGGAAGAGCACAAAAACTTTCTTGGGCTTGAGGCACATAACAAAATTGATGGGTTAAAATTAATAATAATAATAATAATAATAGTTCTAGTTATTTTTTAGATCGTTAAAAGCTTACTAGGTCATTAATTTTAAAATTTTGAAAATTAATTAAATTACACACTATATGCGTTGAACACCTTGTGTTATAAAAATAGAAAGAGTTTTACTTTAAAAATGACCCATTTTGTATGATTTTTTCATGTAATAGATATATTTTATTATTTATAATTTTTAAAAATTTTTATCATTATTTTTAAATTTGGTTTAAATAATACGAAAAGTTGTGCATTGTTCGACACAATGATGTGTCACTCGAACCGCATAAAAAATAGTCAGGCCGATACGATGGCCACAATCGCAACTTTAAACCATAGGACTCGTTTGATACTATAAAAATCGCTAAAAATTTTAAAAATCTCTTAATATTTTTAAATTTTTCTAACATATTTTGCACTCTTCGTAATTCGTAAAACAACTATAAATTTATATATATCTACATATCCCAATAACTTTTTACAAATCCTAATAAAATTTTTACAAACCCCAATAATTTTTCTACAAATCTAAAAAATTTTTCACAACTTTCAACAAATTCTGACATAAAACTATTTTGACGTACTTGAAAAAACCGTTTTGACGATTTTTCTCTTCAAAAAAATAACACAAAAGTCAAAAAGTTTCATTATTCATATCAGAAAAACTTGATTTGGTGGCCTCGCACCAAACACCTAAAAATTACACAAATCATATTTTTCGTTGCATCAAACACCCTAAGTTTCCATTTTCAAATCTAGAACCCCATGCATCCTCTCAAATCCCATTTTTAAAACAAATATTCGTTGTTACGAAATCATAAGTTATAACAAACTCAAAAATTAATTCACCTATCTTATTTCTATCTTCAAATTCATAATCATGTTGTCCTCTCATATCTTCATTTCTTCTTGCAAGCCTATTTGAATTTCCTCCTATAAATTAGTTCATCCATATCTTTCCAAAAATGTTATTTTGCTGCTTCATCTGGTCATACTTTTTTTTTTTTTTTTGTGGGGAGAGAGGGGGGCGTACTAATAATATTAATTATTTCTCCCTCTAGCACAAGTTTTACCGATATTATTACATCTCTTATTTTCTCAACAATTATAATCTTATTTTTGAAATCACTATCAATAATAATTTTCTTCACATTTCAATTCTCATCTCTCCTCTAATACCAAAATTTAAAACTCGTATTTTCAATTATTTGGATTTTGCTCATGGTACTTGGTTTTTTTATAAATAGATTATGTTTTTTTTTTCTTCTCCTAACTAAAATATTTACTAATTCTCTTAAATTTTTTAATTAAAAGTTGTAATAACTTTATTTTTCATTTGTAGCGAATTAATCTATAAAGTTTCTTCCCTTTCCAAGGACCGACGGTTGGAAATGATTTTTTTTTTTTTTTATCAAAATTCTCTTTCGAAATCTATTTTAAACAAAATTACTGAAAGAAACCCATAAAATACAAAATTACCAATAAAAGCAAGAAAAATGAAACTGGGGACAGAGATGCCCTTTCATACCAACCTCTATCTCGAATCACTTGGAATTTCCCAATTATTTATATACGCTGCATATATATATATATATATATATATGTATCTTCCATTCACATGGGAGTTTGGTAAAATGTTGCTTGTTGGTACAAACTATACCAAATGGGTTTGTTTTAAAAATGCAATTTCTGGTTAAGAATTTATAGAGAGTGATTGGTGTTACTTGCTATTTTAGTTATTTTATTTTATTTTAATCTCCTTCCATTAAATGATGGTCTTAGAGAAGAAGTTGGTCATCCTACCAACTAAATTTAAAATTTAAAAAAAGAAAAAAAAAAAGTACGTATGGGCAAACTGGCAAACCCACGTTCCTTGCTCGTGCACCACATGTGTGCTCAACCCGTTTTTAAGATTTAATAAGACAGTTGGAATGACGATCTTCTCCTTTTTAAAGGACAGCCGAGAGGACAAACCTCCACTTCGAAAAGTTCCACATTATGCTTTCATTAGTTGGCAACTGCATATAAGACTTTGGATAGTATTACATATCTATATATCTATATATTATATATAAACGTTATTTTTCTTTTCTCAGAAGGGCTTACAATTTTAATTTCTTAAAAAATAAATTTTTAATTTTCTTTAGCTGTTGTAATTAAAATTTAAGAACAAATAAATTAAAAAAAAGATTTACCAAATTTAACTAATTTTTATACTTTTCTCCAATCAAATTTTTTCACATATCACATTTGTCACATTTTTTTAATTTTATTATACTTTTTGTCAATTTTTTATTCCACCAAACAGGCATATAAAAAGATACCAGTGAGAAAGAAGAAATAAGAAAATTAAAGAAAAATAAAATTTGTACCCACATGGACTGCCTTCCTTCCTCGAACTATTTAATAATATATAAATGGGAAACCCATTTTCACATTATTATTATTATTTTTTTGTTTGGTTACATCACAACATTTAATTCTATAAATATTCTTCTAACTTATTTTAACTTAATTTTTAAATCCCTATGACATCATACTTTCTTAATGACATTGCTTATTAGAAGTAAAACATTTGATTTCGCATCGTTGAAGGATTTAGCCGTACACTTTAAAAATGGCCTAAAAAGTTCAAAAAATAATTAGATAATTAATTTATCTGAATTATTTCTTGTTGAAATCACGTGTAAAAATAGTATTTTTAGATTTTTGTAATTAATTTATAAAATAAAAAACAGAAATAAAATTTAAAAAAAAATCATAATTGAAACAAACAGAGAAACACAAAAAAAAAAAAAAAAAAAAAAAAAGAAGGGTTATCATAAACACACAATGAGTGCATTATAAAATGACAACCTAGCTTAGCTATTATGCGAATTCCGCCGTTAGGTAACAGTTTCACATCATATGATAATTACAATTGTTCCTAATTCTTACATATGGTGTCTTGTCCGGGTCACACGCTCGAGGACAAATGACACTACATTTGAAATTGACTATAAAAGCAAGCTTGGCCGTAAATTAAATTTTAATATTATTTTCATAAATATTTACAGCCCAGTTGATTCATGTTATTGCTTTTGTGCTTTTATAAAATATTGATTGAGCAGTAATGCTAAATAACCAGATCATTCTTTTAAAGTTTTACACTAGATTGATGTAAGTTTATTGAAACATGACATTTTGATATTAAAAAAAAATAACTGATTGAAATAAATTTTTGTAATCGTGCGATAGTCATATTATTTTTTTTTATAATTTTTTGATTTTTTTTAAAAAATTTATATCTTACCTTAAATGTTTGGTGTTTATTTTTTTGTTTTCAGTTTTAATTAGATATGTGCTATATGAGTCAAAATTGATTGAGAAAAAAAGTTTTCATAAAAATACCCAAATAAAAGTATACTTTTACCCATTTTATGTTAATATGCATGAAGTTTCTAAATTTTTATTTTTTTTTTACTGTCACATTTGAGTTTAAACAATATGCGTGACGTAAATCTAGTTAAACTTAATATATTTTTGGTAATTTTATATTTGAGTTCAAATTATAACAAAATTTTAAATTAATTATTAAAGGAGAGGGAGGACATATGTTTTAAATCCAAACTAGAGGAGGGTAAAATATAATAACACCTAATTAAAAATACCTATTTAAATAGAGTTTAATTTTAGAAATGTTATTACTATATCATTCTAACAACTCTTGCATAAATTATTACAGTAGAATAATTTTTTTTTTTTGGGTAAGTGAATGATATTTCTTTATGGTCAAAAATTAAGGTTTAATTCTATTAACCGTAGACAATGTGTTATGAGTAAATTATAAATATGTATAGAAAATTAATTAAGACCTAACTAATGACACATAAAACCTATCAACATATAAAACCAACAAGACCTGTTTGGTAAATAAAAAATAGAGAAAAAAATACAATAAAAATAGAAAAATGTGATATAAAGATGATATGTGAAAAATTTTAATTGGAAGAAAATATAAAAATTAGTTAAAGTTAATAACTTTTAACGAGTTTTAGTATGGTTAAACAGGTCAAAAATTGCAAAAAAAATTGGCATGAATAACTAGGCCGCCTAGCCAAAAAAAAAAAAAAAAAAAAAGGAATAATTATCGAACCGGAGGTGAAGAACTAAACCCAGTGTAAAGATTTCGAACCTAAACCACACGGAAAAGAAAAGCAGAAAGTCAACTACAGTCAATCTCTCTCTCTCTCTCTCTCTCTCTCTCTAAAAAATATGTAACTTAACCAATTCTCATCCTATTTCTTTTCTTAACCCTATCTACACAAAAACAAACTAGTCTAATTATACATCTGATTTAAAAAAACAAATAAAACTACAAATTATTCTATATTTTGTTATTATACTTTCACTCTAAACCCAAAAACAATTAAAAAAAACTACATTTAATTTCATTTTCCAAATTTTTATCATATTTTCTCTGAAAATAATAAACAATATACATAATTTATTTTTTATTTTATACACACACATATATATATATATAGATGTATGTATTACATTACCTCAAAATCACTAAAATCAAATTATGTTATATATAACTCCATTGTTTACTGGTATTTTCTCATTAAAGAAACAGAGCCAGCTGGAGCCAGAATTAGAGATTATTTAGCATTGATTAATTGTATTTTTAGCCGCGGGGTCCGTGCAAGGACAGAGAGAAAGGGCATTTACTTTTAATTAGCAAGGCATGTTTTGCTAACCCTCACCCACAATGCTTATGTTTCTGAACAAAGTCTGTTAAGGACATTTTAGTAATTTAATACAAAAAGACTAATGAATGTTCTGCGCGCAACCAGTCTAGTTGGTGGGTCTTCTCTCAAATTTCTTCTACTCACCACCTCCAAATGCAGAACTCTCAACCATTGGAGAGAGAGAGATAAAGGAGTATTGTAGAGAGAGAAAGTCTTAGATACACGATTATATATATATATATATATATATATTCATATAGCTGTTCCCCTGCCTTAAAATTCCGAAGTTCAGAGCTTTGTCGATACAAGGTAGCAGAGAGACAGGAACGATAATTTCTAATCCTGGTATGTCTTGTCCTTTGTAAAGTTGATTGGCGTTTGTGCTTGGAGGACTGGGTTCTTCGGATCTGTTTCTGGGTTGATTGACCCGAGTTGACTCAGGATTGGAAATGTTTCCCAGATTAGCTGAAGTTTGATTGTTTAATTCAAGGAAGAGCACAAATGTCTTGGAAGAGCAGAGGAGCTGACTCGGCTTCAAAGAGTTTTATGTCTCGAAAATTGACTCTTTTGCTGTGTATTGGATGCTTCTGTGCTGGAATGCTCTTTTCCGATAGGTTAGCAATAGTGTTTCTGCAAATTCCTAATTCATTAGTTCCATTAATTTCGGTTTTTTTTGGCGGATATGTTTCATTTAATGAAGTCGGTATCGATTGTTTCATCGAAAATTTGCATCTTTGTTTAGGATTTAGCAAGAATTCTTGTTTTTAGCGGTTTACAGATTTGGGTGTCGTTTTGTGAACGTTCTCGCTAGTAATATGGGTGGCCCTAATAAGAATTTTGGCATCGTGGTGATGGCAAATTGTTGTCATTTCTGGTCTTTCCAATGTGGGGTGTGGGTGACCTGAACCGTTGATTCGACTGCCCCGTAGTTTGTAGGAATTTTTGCATTGCAGCCCCCTGCAACCCGGGATTTTTCATATAGTATTGATGGTATGGAATGCGTTGTATTGGCCATATTAGGTCATCAATAGTATTTTCCTCTTTCTTATCAAGCATATAGCAGGTGCTGCTTTATGTCCATTTGAATCTAAAGATTAGGAAGGATCTGATTTTTTTTTTCAAATTACAGATCTAGATTTTAAACTAAAATTTACAGGTTCAATACTCCAATGCCATTTTAGGATGAGATCTCCCGTCATTAGCTTACTTCAACTTGCTTTCTGCAGGAGTGGTGATAATTATTGCTATTTTTGTGTATAGTTCCCTACCGTCTTAAACCTTTTCTTATGGTATTTTCTTTTCTATGTATATACGATGTATACTTCAATTCCCTACTTGCATGCCAAAGCCCCCACAATGTTGAGTTCATTATATGAATCTGTAACATATTGATTGTTTTTCAAACACTTGAATCAATTTGGCCTACATCTGTATGGGCCTTTTCCACCTTTTTGTGGCTCTCTTTGGACCAAGTAATCTGCTCATGTGATTGCACCATGCTAATGTTGCAAGGACTTGATGGTGGAATACTGCAAGACTAATTGGAAATGTGAGATAAGTAGGCACTTTAAATACTTATCACTGCAACAAGCAGTGATCTATGTATGCAGTATGGAAGTGAAAGGCCATGCTGATATTTTGAGCATTTGTACTGAAAGAAATAGGCCTGAATTTGCTATCTGATAACTATTACAATATTGTAACTATAATTCTCTATTCATTTTGCTCCATAGAAGTACAGCTTTTTGTATACACGTCATAATAATTGGGATGCTTTGATAATAGGATGTGGGCAGTGCCAGAAGCTGAAGGCATACCCAGGAGAAAGGGGATTGAAGATGGAAGACTAAGTTTTGCCCAGGACTGTGATCCAGTAATAGTGAGTATTTCTAACTATGTAAATGAAAAGTTTATTCCCACTTCCTACACTGGACGAGTGACAGCAAACTGATATCATCTCAGAAAAATCATTTTTTAATTCCTAATTATTATTTTCATTATTTTCCAATTTAGGGGCTGATTGGGATTTTTAATTGATTTGCTCTTCTTATGGTTTTATCAGGAGGATGAAAAGAAAGAGTCAAAGGACATATTAGGAGAAGTTTCACGGACACATAATGCTATACAGTAAGCTAAATGGGGTTCATTATAGATGGAGTTCACTGATTTGATATTCTTTGGTTTACCATCAACATGAATGTAACATTTGTGGCCATTTATGACATGCAGAACACTTGATAAAACAATTTCAAATTTGGAAATGGAATTAGCTGCTGCAAAGGCTGCACATGATTCTGTTCTTAGTGGTTCTCCCATATCTGGAGACTTGAAGATTACTGTACCTACTAGGAAAAGAAAATATCTAATGGTCGTTGGTATTAACACTGCTTTTAGCAGTCGAAAGAGAAGAGACTCAGTCCGCGCTACTTGGATGCCACAAGGTTCATTAAACCCACTACACTTTTTCAGTTAATTCCGCTTCTGATTACTTAAATTTGATTCATGTCTATGTATATATATATATATATATATATATATAATTTTGCATGAAAATCAGGTGATAAACGAAAGAAACTCGAGGAAGAAAAGGGTATCATAATTCGATTTGTGATTGGTCACAGGTAGGTGACGAATAAAACTCAAAGCAGATCTTGATTAAGTATATTTATCTCTTATATTTAGTAATGTTCATGCTTTATCCTAGAGTTGTGCTTTATTGTCTTTCTGCATGCTCTATGGACGGGCTGGGATACCTAACATGTCACCCATTTCATTGTGTACATCCCTGGATTTTTATCTGACATTTTTAATATATATACATATATAAGACTTATATTTCTTAGTAACTAATTTTTCTTTCTGCATTAATGCACTTTTTTAGGATTGAAAATTTGCTTATTTACTTCTAACATTTTTTTGGCCCGGGGTTGGGCGGTGGGGGTTGGATATCTCAGGTGACAGTAGTATGAAAACATCTATAATTATGTAAGCCCTACCTTGAATATTAAAATCATGGAGGTCATTATACCATGTGACGGTCATTTAGAATAATTTCTCCCTACTTATCAAAAAAAAAAAAAAAATGGAATAATTTCTCCTTGGAGGATTACATGGTACCGCCATGTTTTGAGGATGATACTTCATTGTTGAATTGGTTTTAAATGCTGGGGGGTGTGAGGGTGGAGTTGCTTGCTTCTTTTGGGAATGACTCTCCTGTAATACTAGTTAAAGCCCTCTTGAAAAGTAATATTAAAAATGGTAGTACCCTATTTTGCTCAATTAGGAAAGTAATCATAAATTTTAAACTATGAAACATTAAAGATCGAATTTTTTACTTCTATATGGCTTCTAATAGTGGATTTTATCTTATTTCCTCCCTTCTTTCCAATTGGTCAATTGGTCATCAGTGCTACATCAGGTGGTATTCTCGATAGAGCTATTGAAGCAGAAGACAAGAAGCATGGAGACCTCTTGAGGCTGGTATTGCTATTCTTTATCGTTTCTCTTAGTTGTTTTGCCGTTTCCACGATGCTTGTCTGCTCGCCATATCTCATAGACAAAAGAGTCTTGTACCTACAGCTACATTCACATCCAGTTGTGCAAAGGCATGTGGGTTCACCCTTGTCTAAACAACATATAGCATGAACTCTTTTCCAGAACAGAGCCTTAGTGTATGGATGGTTAGTGCATGGATGGTGGTGCTTTGCTGCACGCTGTAGTAGCATTGTCCTTGCATGTTAATTAGAGAAAGCAATTGATTGGTCCTAATGCGCAAGCTGTAGTAGCATTGCCGCTACATGTTAATTAGAGAAAGCAATTGATTGGCTCTAACACATTTATTAATGCAATACGAGTAGGAACATGTGGAGGGATACCTTGAATTGTCTGCCAAGACAAGAACATATTTTACTACTGCTGCTGCTTTCTGGGATGCGGATTTCTATGTCAAGGTTGATGATGATGTTCACGTGAATATAGGTAAAAATGCAGATGTTAACTAACCCTTTCTTATAATGGGATGTGATTTTATTTCTACTTTCTATTTTTTCCTATTTTATGTAAAAGTGAGTAGAAATTGATTAAAGTTAGAGGTTCAAAATTTTCTTTGAATGTTTGATATAGCAAAAATAGCCTAAAACTTACACTTTTCATATTCACAGTTCATGTATTTTCTGCCATAAAATATGTATTGATTCATATAGATGTAGGCGCAGAATACCCAGAATTGCCCAAAAGATGATTTCATTAAATTAGTATGCTGAGATATTATTTATTTATTCTTTCCCTCTATTATCAAAGCGACCTAATTTGATGTATGCACGTCTTCATTGTTGATATTGCACATGGATTTACTATTCTAGGGTTTTGTGAATTATTTTCTCATTTTCGTTTTCTAATTTTTAATCCTTTCTTTTGTTGACACAAGCAGCAACACTGGGATCAACTTTAGTGAGGCATCGGTCAAAACCACGGGTGTATATTGGATGCATGAAATCTGGTCCAGTCCTTGCTCAGAAGTAAGCAAGCATTTCTGAAACTATCCTAACAGATGATGTTAGGGAATTGCTCCTCTCTCCATGTGCCCTCTCTTTCTGGTCCTTATTTCTATTTTGCTTTCTGTAACTAGAGGAGTAAGATATCATGAACCCGAGCACTGGAAATTCGGCGAAGAGGGAAACAAGTATTTCCGTCATGCTACAGGACAGCTATATGCTATTTCAAAAGATTTGGCTACCTATATATCAATAAACCAGTAAGTGCCATTGGACCTGCAAAGAAAAAGTGACTTGTCTTTATTGCTTCTCTCTAATATTTGTGTACCCTCTTCTATTGTTATCATCTCAGGCATGTGCTACACAAATATGCTAATGAGGATGTTTCCTTGGGATCTTGGTTTATTGGACTGGATGTGGAACATATAGATGACCGGCGATTATGTTGTGGAACCCCACCTGGTAATGACTCTTCTGAAGTATTGTGTGTTCCCTGTGACAGTTTTTTGGGTGGGTCGAAGTGGGTAGCAATTATTCATTAACCAAATCTATGCCGTGGATGTGGTCTCTTACAGGAATAATGAATCATGTCTTTAGCTGAAGAATTGTTTTCCTCCTTTTACAATGGTTTGCTATTCCGTTTGCTCTTTAATTTTGAATTTAACAAGGCAGCATGGTTTATAGTTCAGTATAATGCTTTTTGGAAGGGGGATGGGTGATGATTGCATTGGTCATATGCTTGGATTATGTTTCAAACATTCAGGTCTAGGAAACCTGCATTTTAAATTTTTCACCTAATGGAGCTGGCTGCATCAAATGCTTTCCAAGTGGACGCTCCCAAATACACACTGTATTTTTAGGATTTGTTGTGATTGATCACAGCTCTCTTTGGCCTTCCATGAAATTTACAGAGTTATTCTTCTAATGGGTAATTTAAGTCCTAGTGCAAATCTTGAAACATGAATAAGCCTTCAATCATAATAACCATCTCGAATCCTATGATTGATTTTTGTTCACTCAATTGTTACAAAATTTTAGTCCTTGCTTGGTGTCTCTGTGTCACCTAGGTAATTTGCTCTGGCACTAGTGGGTTGTCAACTGGCTGAAACACTTGAATTGATCTTTTATGCACTAGTTTCAAGATCCATTGTACTGTCACCTGCTTTATGTTCATGTTATTTCTATGAAAAATAAAACGAAGTAGAGTGGGGGGAGAAAAGAAATGATGTGGTGGTGTAAGGGTATATGAGCTCTGTAGAATTTGAAACTAAAAGTTCGTGATGTCTATTGTTACCACAGATTGCGAGTGGAAAGCTCAGGCAGGCAACATCTGTGTCGCTTCCTTTGACTGGAGCTGCAGTGGGATTTGTAAGTCTGCCGAGAGGATCAAGGAGGTTCACCGACGGTGCGGGGAAGGCGAGAATGCTTTGTGGAGTGCAGTTTTCTGAGAAGCAATGTGTCTTCCAACCTCTGGAGGAAGCAACTGGATGCATGAGCTTGTATCATGGTTGTCATTATTGAGAATTGTACGTAAATTCAAATTGTAAAATACGTGAGAGAGAGATAGAGAGGGGTTGCTGATGGGATCCTTCTCCATTTTAGCTGCGGAGAGAGAGCCTTGTAGCAACAAAATAGAGAGGCAGGAGTGTAAGAAGTAAGCACCATTCTTTATATATGCTTGGAGGTTTATATTGTTGTATGGTAATTGAGTTTCGTAGTAAATACCAATAATTTAGGCCAGCGTTATTTGCTGCCTTTTGTTTTCCCTCAGTTGGATTTGTATTGAAACTAGTTTTTATCTCCTTTCCATGACTGAGATTCAGATGGCTGGTGATATATTTCCCAAGGCTGAAGCTACATTGCCAATGTAGAAGCTTTTATTAAATGACATTACTCATTTGACTAGCTAAAGTTGTCGATAATTGGGAACCATGGATTTCAAAGATTGCAATTTGGTTGCTTGAGAATGTGGAGCTAAACCTTTTCTGTGGTTGAATAATTTTCCTAGAATCTTCAGGATGAAACTGGATTGCATTATCGTATCAACTCTTTGATCGTATTATTGTCTTATAATTAGAACGGCAACGGCATTTTCATCACCCCTATCACCTTCAAGAAATTATTCCAAATAAATTATTACACTTCAATTCTCTCCATTTCTTCCAATTTTTCGGAGGATAGAAAATTTAAATTTTTAATATTTGCTTTGCTTCTTATTTTTTTTCTTCTCTATAAAAACAAAAAAATTAAGGATAAATTTTAAAAATTTTTTTCTTTTTCATTTCATTCCATCCAAACGAATCGCAAAGATCACGGCGGAATTATATAAAACCCCCAACGCCCATCCGTACTAAACGGTGCCGTGTTTATGACTCGCCTTGTCATGATAAACGATGCCTTGGCAAAATATAGTTTCGTATTTATTAGAGAGAGGAGATTTCTTGTGAACAAAACAACTCTCCCTCGCCCTCTCTCTCCGTTGATCGATCGATTCTTGTTTGGTAAATCCTTTTCTTTTTCTCGCTCTCTTTCCCTCAAATCTCACTGTATTTTCTTTCCTTTTTCTCGGGGAAAAAAACCCTAATTTTCGTGTTTTTGTACGCATATCAGTCGGCACAATCACAGTAGCATCCCACTGGACGCCATGGCCAAGAGTTCCTTCAAGTTGGAACACCCCCTCGGTCCTCTCTCCTTCCCTAGATTGTGTTTTTATATGATCCGATTTTGTTGAATCCTACGTCTTTCTATTTCGGTCCCACTGGTCGATTTGTTGAACATCTATCATGATTTTTTGCTATATACGAATCGTATTAAGCTTCTTATTGATTATTTACAATTATTTCCGGTCCTGATGTCTGTTGTTTGATGGGTTGGAATTTTAGTCACCTAATTTGAGTTGATCAATATTCAAGTGATATTGCGAAAATTGGGTTTATGGGGATTTCGTATTTAATTTTTTGTAGGGAAGAACTGTATGATCTCTGGTAGATTAGTTTAAATGTGGTGGACTTAAATTTGGCATAGGAGGTTTGTCCTTTTAGACTTTTTTTTTTTTTTTTTTTTTTGTGCTCTGTGAGAGTATTTAATCAATGGATTGTGCATCTGCTTAGTGCCTGGGGTTAGTACATTGTATCCCCCCCGGGGGGGGGGGGCGGGGATCGTTTTGCATTTTACCGGAAATTGATACATTTTGTGGTGTAGTTTCTAT
The DNA here is from genome assembly GCA_019916065.1 of Vitellaria paradoxa. Classification (NCBI taxonomy): domain Eukaryota; kingdom Viridiplantae; phylum Streptophyta; class Magnoliopsida; order Ericales; family Sapotaceae; genus Vitellaria; species Vitellaria paradoxa. The sequence goes on along the minus strand of CM034235.1, from coordinate 22,890,799 downwards.
GAGTGGGGGGGGGGGGGGGGCGGGGATCGTTTTGCATTTTACCGGAAATTGATACATTTTGTTGTGTAGTTTCTATGAGTGGTTTGTCTTCCATGCCAATTGTGTTGGTTAACTTGGTTTTTTGTTTATATGCTTTCTGGTCGTTTAATTGAGAACAATTTTTTGCACTCTTCTGCTTAAGATTTTTGGACACAATTTCATCACTTTTGGGATTTCTATCAGTTACTAAATGCGCAAAAATTGAATGCATGCAGACTTGGCAAACAACAAGATATCTTGAGGGGGTAAAAAACAAGTTAAATTGGCATTTTGTTTAGGAAAGATTCCATTTTGTTCCTTATGGACTTAATTGGTATTATTAATACTTCCACTTGTAGTGTTCTCACTGCATGTGGCAAGATGAGTTATTATTTAGTGAACTGCCTGTTGCTACTTGAAAGAGTCTTAATTATGAAATTTAATGTGCTTGGATTTTTTTGCAAACTCACATGATTTTTGCTAAGACTCTGAATCTGAATATGTAAGAAATAAATGGACTGATTTTATAATAAGAAGTTTACAAGTAGAAATGAAGTTGAAACTCTATTCTTCTTCTGTTAAATGAATGGGATTCAATTTATATCAAAGTTTGTTTCAAATATTGCTTGTGTATATGTCCTTTTTTGTCAAAGACCAAGATTTCGTTGACATTGATGCTCAATGTGTAAAAGCGATACAACATTTATGCACTCTCTCTCTCCCATAACTGTGAGACTATTGCTAAACATTTGGCAGGGAGATTTCTACAATTATCCATTACGATGATTTAAGGCTTGAGAAATAACTGAAATTCTTTGTTGTAACCTGCTTATTTTCATTCTTATATTTATTTGTTTCAAATTTGACTTCTTAGAAAGGAGGCAAGCAGAAGCTGCTCGTATCAGGGAGAAGTATCCAGATAGAATTCCGGTATAAAAAAGTTGTTCATTCGGAAGATTGTCTTTCTATAGGATGTGACATATGTAAATGTTCATTAATTTTTTGTCCTTGTTTATGCTACTTAGGTCATCGTGGAGAAAGCTGAAAGAAGTGATATCCCTGACATTGACAAGAAGAAGTTAGTATAGTTCTGCAATAATACACCTGTCATTTCTTTAATTTGAATATTGTTAAGAGTACTCATTTTGTTCTTGTGATGTCCTATTTGTTTGGCTATCTGCAACTCTCTCTCTCTCTCTATATCTCACACACACACACATGTATACACAAACTAGAAAGCTTTTGACATTTTGTATACGTCTGCTGAAGATGGTTGCTTTATCTATTATATTTTCAAATATATTTTAAAGGTTGAAGTATATGGCATAGTAAATTATTTGGTTTTTCCCGCCAAAAAAAAAAAAAAGTTCAGTTCAGCTGTACTGTTTTGTTATCAATGCCTTTGGTGTGTGCAATTTTACATTATTTAAAAAAAAAAAAAATAGACATCTATTACATGGATATATGGAGCAGCCTTACTCAATTTTTTGAAGTGATGTTTTGGTGTCATTTTGAAACTCGTTTGTAAAATTCCCACTTGGATATAAGCAACACATTATTAATTGGTCATCTTTAGTGCATCCAGTATGGGATGAACATTTTTATAAGGGGAAAAATATCATAAACAAATCATACACCATTAAATGTAAGATGCATTTGACTTCATTTTGTAACAAGCATTTGGAAGACAGGCAATACAAGGATAAATATTGTGAATGGTAAATGTACATCAACCAAAACCTGTGGCACTCCAAGGAGAGGGAGGGTTGTGATATGGATGCTTTTGTTGGAAAAACGTATCAAAGAAGAAAAATCACGGTGGTTAACGGCTGAAGGCAGGAGGAAAAAGAGGAGAATTATCAGGGTGGTTAACGGCTGGAGGCAGGAGAAAAATTAGGAGGATTTGGTTAGGATATTGCTTGCATAAGGAGTAGTTATTTTTTTGAAAGTTTCTCTCCTGATTTTATGTTATTTCTTTCCTATTAGAGTCCCACCCTAATAGGAGACCTAATTAGGGCGGAGTTGTTATTTCTTTCCTTCTTCAACACTTACATATTCTGCCCATGTAATGGCAGCTTTATCAATGAATATGGCAAGCAATCAGATTATCAAAATTTAGTGTTTTTTTTTTTTTAGCTGTAGATTTTCGGCTAGCTCTATCAAGAGCTAGCTAACCCTTTCTCGACATAGGTTCTTCCTCCAAAAAGAAGAACACCAGCAAGGGAAGAGAGGTGGACTTCCCTCTTAATCGTCCATTGACAAGATCATACGCTAGGACCCTTACCAGGTTGATTGCTTGAGTTTTGTGTGTGTGTGTGTGCGCGCGCGCGCGAGCCCCAGCGTCACCATCCTATATGTTTTCCTTATTAAGGATAAAATCCCTTTTTTTTTGTTGGGGGGGTCAAAACTTTATTTTTTTGAACTTATTTTACCATGTTTTTGCACAAGTATTGTCACACTTGAAAAGATGCATTTCAGTATTATTCAAATTATTTTTAACCATATTATTCTAACATCATGATGTGTACAGATATCTGGTACCTGCTGACTTGACTGTTGGGCAGTTTGTCTATGTTGTCCGAAAGAGGATAAAGCTTAGTGCGGAGAAGGCCATCTTTGTCTTTGTTAAGAACATTTTGCCACCCACTGGTGAGAGTTTTTTCACAGCTTATGTCCGTCAACCAACATAGGTTTCTGAATTTAACTATGACATTCATAATGATGTTACTTTATGTATTCATGTTGTTACCACAGCTGCTATGATGTCTGCAATTTACGAGGAGAACAAAGATGAGGATGGTTTCCTTTACATGACATACAGTGGGGAGAACACTTTTGGATCGATCTGAGTGCACTCAAGCTGAAATTACGTAAATAAGACTCGATATAAGGGAAACATATGCTGAATTATGTAAATTCGTAGTCATCTATCTGGTGCTATCCTTTCTTTGTTCATCTTGCTCTTTCGAGACAATATCCCTTTTTTCTAATATGGATGCTTGACTGCACATGATTTGATTTAGTGGATATTGCATTGTTCGATTTAAATGGGGGCTGCTTGAATGAAATGAAATTTCCTTGAGATTTGTATGGATGCCCTTTTGGTTCTTGGTCTCCAAATTTTGGGACTCTCTATGCTTGTTTTGGCGCATGAGTTTACCTGTTTAAACTCCTTGTACATGATTGATTATGTCGTGGGTGTGTGCTTGAAGTAGCACTTTTAGAAGAAAAGGTACCAGGCATGTTGTTGCTGATACTCTTGGTTTCTCTTTCAGACCCGTAAATATGCAGATGATGGCATTAATTAAAAAATATATTATCCGGTAAACTCATACTTATGGCTGTTTGCATAAAACAGCTCGTACTCGGTTTGGCTTCGATTCGCCAAAAGGTTGTTCGAAATTGTATTTTTTATATGAAGTCAAGTTAAATTTGAACCTAACCTAAACCTCGAGCTTGAATATTTAAGGTGGCATTTGGTTTTTTTTTTTTTTAATTTGTGTCTTTATTTTTTATGTTCTATTTTGAGCTCATTTTTTATTTTGTACTTTAAAAAAAGAAAAAAAAAACAGTTTAAAATTTATTTGGTCACTTATGTTTTTAAAATTTGTTTTAGAAAACACAAAGTAGATTTATACATGAAATGAAAAATAATAAAAGTTATTTTTGAGTATCTTTTAATCTAAAATAAGAAAAATTTTAAAGTAAGGAAAATAGAGTATTTTTTGTTTTCTTTTTTAAGATTTTTAAAATATAAAATAAAAAATAAAAAACAAAAAATAGAAAAACAAATCAAATACCATTTAAACTACCTGAGTTTGATTAAATTTTTTTTTTATACTAGGGGGTGTTTGGCAACTCAAAAATTAGCAAAAAAATACCAAAAAGTTGATTTTTGTGTGTTTGGTAAAATCACAAATTTTCTCACTTTTTTGATTTGCTACAGTAAAAAGTACCACTCCATAATTACAACTTTTTGATTTCCTATAGTAAAAAACATACCAAACACTCAAAAGTTACAACTTTTTTGCTTTGCTACAGTAAAAAATTTACCAAACACCTAAAAGTTACTAAAAATACTAAAAATTCCACTTGGTTCAACCAAACACACAAAAAAGTGTTAAAAAAAAAATAACAAAAAAAACTACCAAAACTTAAATTTTTTTTTAACTTCCAAACACCCTCTAGGTTTAACAAGCTAAACTTGAATCCGTTTTATTGAACTATCAAGTTCAATAAAGTTTTTATTATAAGCTTGAACAAATTATTTGGGTTAATTCGATTTATTTGCTTCCCTACTTTATGCTGCAGTATGGAAGGGGGAAATTCTATTGAGCTCCAGAATTCTTGGAGGTATTTTGTTGATCTGGTCCTTTAAGCTTTTCCTTCAGTTTCAGACCTGAATGAAGAAAAAACAACAAAATCATTATAACGAGACATGGTTATAAGCTTTCAATTCATTCAACCCAGAAAAGGCTTCTGAAGATTGAATTGTTCTGTTATCCCTGTAGAATTGTGATAATTCTCAAAATTGCATTCAGTGAAGGACACAGCCCAATCCACCCCACCAATCACTTGCTCTGCGTTTTGGAGGCTTGGGCACGTCATTTTTTATTAAAAATATGAAAATTGATGTCGGATAAAACCAAAAAAACTAGTTGATTTATTTCAAAAAAAATATTTTTTTCACTCATAATTTTTTTTTTTTGGGTTTTTAACATTTATTTCTTTTGTTAAAATAAAATAAAATTCCAATAACATGCTTTAAGATATATAAAAAAAATATATGTCCTATAAAGACGAAAACGTGTCCCGAAATAAGACAATTGCCGAACTGAGGAAGAAAGATCACCATACTATGATATGAACGAATGATTCCAAAGCACGTGATTTTTTTTTTTATTTTTTAACCTATGGGTTTGTTTGTAGTAAGAAAAAATGAGATAAATTGAGATAAATTGTAGTTTGGAGAGAGTTCGTAATGCGTGCAGTGAGAGAAAAAAGTTGATGTGATATAAAGTTAACAGAGATTTATAGAGATTTTTGGAGATTTTCAACCAAATATGACACACCAAACGCAGCCATAATAACTTCAATTTTGGCATTAAAGACGCATTCGCACACTCTTCACCAATATTGATTGGAAATTTTTTTTTTATTTAAGTCAATTGAAATTAGATAAGCTTAGTCTAGCTAAGCGGGTCCTCTTTGGCCTACCAAAATTAATTAATTATTGTGATCAGTATTTGACCAATATCTTAGGTAATGAAAATCACTACATATTCTCATTTAAACATGCAGTTCCCAGAAACTTCAAACCCGGAAAAAGAAATTAACAACGTACAGGAAATATCGTATTTTCCATATTTCTCTCGGTCAAAGTATGAGAAAAGGGATGGAGAAGCAAAAGGAGAGACTGACATCTAACAACTCAATTCTATCACGTCATGTTTGTTGATCATTAAATTAAATTTAATAATTTAAATTTATTTAAATATTTTTTAAATTAAAAATTTATAAATTAATTTAAATCGTTCAATTAAAATTTAATGACTCTCGCCAAATGTTTAGGACCGACGTCGGTCACAAATACCAGCTCTCCGTGTCCGAGGAGAAAGACCAGTGATAAGTCTACCCATTGCTGCAAAAATCAATAATTAGTTCAAACGACAAACAACGTGTGGCTCTTTGCCAACACCTAACAAACCGAAAACAACAAGTCATAGCCCACTCGTATTGACCCTCTGAATTGGCCCTAAAGAATTTCCACAACTCTTTTACAACGATTCACAACGCAATTGCAATCGCAATCCTAATTCATCACTTTTGTCTCTGTGCGTATATATAGTAAACGTATTGGGGAAGAGCCTTATTTTGCGTCTTCAATGGCTTTGTTCCTCAGCTTATTTTTCTTGAGGTGCTTTTCTAAATCCTCTCCGTCCAGAAGTAGACTAGTCTGCAATGGCGATGTCTGTGTGCTGCGCAACAGGAAGAATCATCGCGGACAAAGAAGAAGAAGCAGGCTAAGGCAAAGACTCTGGGTTCCATTTGCCCGGCTTTCCCCAAGAAGAGCTTGAGAGTTGGGATATGTTCTTCTACATTACATACACACACATTATAGCTATATATATATATATATATGTCAATAAGGGTTTGGATTAGGCTGTTGTGCTGAACCATGAAGCATCAGTGAACCGCATGAAGAAGATTCAAGATCAGATTAATTGCAAACCTAGCTTCTGGTGTTGTGTTCATTTTTTGTGGTTGCAGAAACTGGAGTTCTAAAAGCCTTTGTAATCTTCTTATGTTGCAGAAACCAAATGATTCTCTGCAAATTACTCGGTGAATTGGTTTGATTTCTTCCTTTTCCATCATTAATATTAGCTAATACACTTTACTGCAAAGGTAGTACATAGTTATATATAAATATATATATATATATATATATATCTCTTTGTACTATTAGAAATATTTTCTTTGTACTACTAAAAAATAATTAAATAATTAAACAGGTTATTGCTACCATCTGCTACAAGGTCGAGTACATTCCCCAGAAAAAAAAAAAAAAAAAAAAATCAATAAAAACCTAGTAAATCACACTGATATATGCTAGAGTATCTCAAAGTACAATCAGCACTCGCTGCGCATTTGTCCTCACGAATTTACGAGTATAAACAGAGTTGACTTAGGTTTATTTAATCTAACGAGCTTAAAGAAGTTATTCAAGTTCACTTTATTTATTTATCTTCTAGTCAAACTCAAGTAATCTTCGGTCGAATTGATCACAAATTGAGTTTGAAAATTTTGATATTTTACACTATAATTATTAAATATCAATTCGTTAAGTTAAACTTTAGTTAGGTTCAAATTTTAATAATATAATGAAATTAAAATTTTAGCCCAGATTCGATTCATTAATGTTTCAAATTAAACTGGAGCCTAAAATCAAATCGAACACGAGTGAGCCTCGAATAACTTGGTTTATTTTGTAATCTTACATGCAATAAACTCATTCTTCAGGTACAGGAACCAACCAGCGGTCAAGAAAGAACACCCGTTTCTCTTCTAGTTTTGGATGAGCAAATCTAACAAGTCAACTTTTTTTCCTGCACCCTGCTAAGTGACTGCACAAAATGAAAATTCAACCAAAAAAGCCATTATGGGAAGACAAATTTCTTTCGTTCTTATTATTACATGAAAAAATCCCAGCACATATCACAAAATCAAATGCGAGTAGTCACCGAGGGAGCAGAAGTCTATCAAAGTAGTTGCTTCTTGTATACCCACAACTAACTAATTAATGTACAAGGAATCGAATGGGTTTCATACTTCATTGGACTTAAAAAAATTGTAAACATGGACTATGATTTAAATACAATCTACCTTCAGCTCAGCACTTTCTGATACGGCAATATAATAACACCAGTGGAGGCACACAAACTCCCGTGTGTTTTCTTCTCCATTTCTTGTTCCTATCTCATTTTTATTTTATTATGTTCTATTTTCTCTCTCTCTCTCTCTCTCTTTCTTTTTTTTTTTTTAATTTAAATTGAGATAGTTGTTAACATGAAAAGTTAAAGGGCATTTAAGATATTTTAAATTGTGGGTAGACTTCAAATTGAGGGTGATACCAAAATGACTTTTCCATTTATATATTAGTATAGATAACAAGTGTCGTTGCAAGTCAGTAATCCTCCTCCAATGAAGAAAAACAGTACAATGTTGCTAACCTGTAACTAAATCTCCCTGGCTCTAGCAGAATAACCCCAACTTATGCCTCTGCCGCCTTCTTATCAAACTAATCCGGAAATCCTTCCATTTGGCAAAACCCAGTTGAGTAAAAAGTTGATCGGCATTGTTTGGTCCAACACTGGTGGAACTCTTCCCCCTCGGGACTGTTAAAATCCAATCAAATAACTGTAGGAGAAAAGTTCCACCAACCTCATTGAACTGCTCGGATTTCTTTTCTTCCGTCCAATTTCTTGCAAAAAAATTAATAGTGCAGCCTCAGAGTTGCAAAGCTAGGTCTGGCTGCTGAGAATCCATCAGAACTCCTGACGACTGTCCTGTTGGTGATCCTGATGACTGGAAACCAATATTCAAATCTGGAGGAAAGGATTCTTGTTTCTGATTGGTCTGTCTCCGTGGACTTGGCGCCTGCCATGGAGATTGCACCTGAAACCTAGACAAGTGGGCTGTCACTAACTGAGGAGGGAAAACCACTGGTCTGTCTTGGAATTGAGCTTCATTGCCCATTTTGAACAGGCGGTCTCATAAAGGCCTGAAGTGGAAAGCTGTTCTTCACAGGCTGAATGTTTATCCCAGAAAAGGGGAAATCACCCTGAAATCGCGAAACTTGCTGGTGGAGTTCCCTGGAAGTGTTGTGTAGAGAATCAGCAAATATCTGGTTCTTGTGGTTGCTTGAATTTTCCAGAGCCGGCTTAGACACTCCAGCCCCTATTGACATCCATGCTTGGCAGCAGCTGCAGCAGCGTTGCTTGAATCATCCCTTCTTGACGATTGAACTGATGGGTTGTCAACTGGGGAATGATTTGAAGGTTTCTGCTGCTTCTGAGCATTTTCAGCCAACATTCTCATCAACTGGACAGGGTCACTAAGACCCTGCTCCTGTCCATGGGAAACGTAAGACGCTGCTGCCACCATTTGGGGAGGCATACCATTAGAGGATGAAGTCACCATTCTCTGTCTGTCCAAACTATTACTTGAGATTTTTCCATTTTGGCAATCCTCCTGCAACAAATCCATTATTATCTGGCTGCTTAAAAGGTATAGACTGCCGCCTAAGGCTCCTGTCCCGTGAAACTGTTCCCATCGACTGTGAATTTGGCCCATCCATGCCATTTCGAATCTGCTTCTCGCAACAAAATCTCGTGTATTTTGATTGCCTGACGGTGGAGGCAATTCAATTCAACTTGCTTTTTAACTTTTTTATCTGGTTCATATTCCTGGACTTGGGCTTTGCTGCTGATAATTTGCATTTGCAATGGTAGTAGCTCTGTCGCCCCCAGAACAAAAGAAAGGTTCTTTCCGTTCCAAATTTACCCCTGCAACAAGCTGCTCCATAACAGGAACTGGAGCACTTGCAGTAGGAGGTAATGGTTATATTGGTAGCAGCAGCACCACGAACCAAAGATGACATCCCTTCTGAAGAAGAGACGCTAACTGAGTGCTCCTGGGCAGAAACTGATGCCTTGGAAGTTCTGTCATTCTTTCTTGCATCTGGGTGCTCCTGGGCAGAAACTGGGGCCTTCGAAGCTCTGTCATCCTTTCTTGCATCAGAAGTACATTGCAACTTTGTCAGAAAATCAGGCACTTTTGAGGAACAGTTCTCCAGCATTAATACTGGTGTTGGAAGTGGCTCATAATCTCCAACCCACCCACGACCAAATTTGAACCCTGGAGGTAGTGCTTGCTCAATCCTCTTGGAGGCAAACTTCCAAGCAACAGGTCCAAGTGTTGCAGCAAAACGAGCCAGGCTTCTGGCATAGGTGAGATCCGCATGAAGCCCGACCTGATTCAACAACAAAAACAGTATGAGTAAGGAGGCCAAGTATCCAACGGGAAGAGTTGTTTCTATGTTACATACAGCAACCAGCTGCTTTATTTCACCATCAAAGGTTGTAAATATTGACTCAGATCCAGACATTGGCTGATTGGCAACATTGTAACTTGCTCGGCGATTCTCGTCTGTACGACAGGTTCCTTCCAAATCTAGACAGAAGACCTCCCCTAGCATAGAAGTCAGAAGAGTATCAATAAGGGAAAACAGGATTCTTTTACTATAGAGCTATCTACAAGAGGGTACACAATTCTGCTGGCAAAATTTGATCTCAGTTTGGCATTATATGAATCAAGTTGATTTAGATCCATTTCAGCCTGAAAATTTTGAATGTTTTTTATAACTAAAGTCACTTATTTGCTTTCAACCTAAAACCGGATTAAGTTGGCCATCTGATGCAAGGAACATGATCATCAAAAGTATCACTGGTTCATCCTAAAAAATTGCTCCTTACATATCGAACTTTGATATTTATAACCTGGAAGAGTACAACACTTCAATAGCATACCTGTTGGTAAATCCTCTGCCTTATCCAAGTTGTTATCAATTAGGGAAGTGCTTCCCTCTATGGGCCCATCGACATTGCTGGCCCTCTCAAAACCAGCAGCTTGGGTTGCATTTTGACCCCTTTGGAAATCCCCAGCTATGGCAAGGGTGGCACCTGATGAGAAATCTGAACCAACAGGTTCCTGTGCAGTCCGGCTCATTGGCTTCTTTATTTGCTTCTTAGCCAAGGAATTGGATTGTGTCTTCTGTTCTGACTTTATCTCTTTCTCAGAGCGTTCAACCCCAATCTTTAACCTCTGAAATTTCTTTGTTGCGAGCTCTAGGATTGAATGGTGCCTTTACAAATAGTTGTGCAAGCAAATTAAGATGTTAACACACTAGAATAGGAAAACAAAAGGAACCGAACAGAAGGGGAAAAAATCTCTACCTGTTTATAATATATGGTATCAGGCGCATTGTATTGCATTGCATTTGTGCAAATTAGAAAAACATCACTCTGCATTCAGAAAGGACAAGCCTCACAAAACCAATATAAAGAATGGAAAGTTTTTTCTAGCTTGAAGATAAATAATGGGGTCGACAAAGTCAAACTCATTAATCAGTTCCTAGAGACTGATATAAAGGAGGAAAATGCACAAAAAAGACTCATTTTATATTTAATAGATTAACAACTAACCCCATATTCTTTCAATGGGAGAAGCCATTATAACACAAAAGCACATGCAAGCATTGCCCCATATAAAAATAAATAATAGGTAGATGGACAGATAGATAGATAATTAGCAGCAAATGGACGATAACTGAATTCAAGGGAAGAAAGGCACATTTCTTGGAGATGTTTTTGACGCTTCTGATCTTACCCTTTAAGACTAATTTCTAGTACTGCCCTCCAAATGTTGGACATTAGAATTTATAAAACACATGGTCCAGCAATCAAGGGTATCATAGAAGAGTAACAAAAGCTTTGTGCTTTCCATTTTCTGAAATGGATATGCTATTGTTGGAAAACCAAAAAGGGAAGGAAGCCAGCCTTGTGCATGAGACCAAATATAGTGCATAGAAGTAAGATAATTCTTCTAAACCATGTCCTTTTAATGTAAGTTTGCATATTAGTCCTAAAATTCTCTCTCTCTCTCTCTCATTTATTCTGCACTTGCATTTTTCTTCCTCTCAAGAAATAACAAAATTTTACCATGGATCATCTATTCAACGTTAAGGTATGCAAAATATTGCAATTGATTTTGGGTACTAATTGAATATCAGCATTACATTCACATAATCACTCTGATCCCATCCCATTTGACTTGAATTCCCTAGCAAAAAAACTATTCCCATTCCAAAAATAAAATAATAAAAATCAGAGGAAGGAATCCTGATGCATAAACAAGCCTACATCTGAAAAAAAAATGGGGAAAACTTGTACAGTTGCACATCTCCTTTTTTCCATTTAGCTCCATCTATGACCATAATTCATTGAAAGCATAGATCATTGTGATTATTTTCAAACTGTGAATTCAATTATTTGATAAACAGACACCAGCCATGCACATTTATCATCAATATAGTTTGCCACATATCTTAAATATCAGTCAACCAGGGAAAAGTGTAACTCTCTGAAACACAAAACAATAAAACTCAGGTGCAATATAGAGAGCAGGACTACATACAGAAATCTATCAGACAAGAAATTTACAGCAATCTCTGCACATGGAGAACCAATTTAACCTATACAATAGAAAAGCAGCAAGTTGAGGTTCATACAGAATATACAAGATAAGAAATTACACCGGGTGGTTGCACTGCACAATCAATTATGAAGCAGCAACGAAGTGTACAGTTTTGTATCAAGTGTAGAAATTGCAAACAAATCTTTGATTCATTCAATTAAGCAAATCACAAATTTCAGAACCATGTAAGAAATACCCATTTTCCTTTATTTAAATGCAAGTGACACCAACTAGAAGATATAAACCACGATGTTAACCCTAAATCGATATCTTGCAGCAAGACCTTTTACTGAAAATGAACAACAAAAAAACCAGTTTGAAGTTCCCATACAATCAATAAAATGAAACAAACAAGGACCATAGGGGACCCACAACCACAACTCTGGACACAAAACTGAGAACTGACCAAGAAAATGCGATATTATGGATGAATCGTGATAACCACCTCAAATTGTTCCAAGGTAGAATATGATCCATTTCCCAACTTCTTCCTCACTGTAGCAAAAATCCATTGGATGCTCATCACATCATGATAATCAGGAAGCTACAGTAAAACAACACATACAAACTTCAATGCACAAAATGTTTTCACTAAAAAAGGTCAAAACATCACCCTTTCCGAAATATTACAAAAGAACCAAGCACCTCTTCGGGATCAACAGGCTCAGCATATACACCATAAGTATCTTTCCTGACACATCAAACCAAATTTGAAATGAGAGAAAGCTCTTAGCTTCAGAGTAAGAAATACATCATCTAGGGGAGACACATAAAGAGCATCTATTATCCCTACTTCTGAAGTTTGTCAAGAATCAACTCCAATGACTTCTTGTCGGGTAAAGGAAACCCCAGATGAGGATCCGGCGGCGTCCCTGATCAAACAATACAAACCGAATTGAGGCAAAACCCAAATTCAATGTACATGATATAAATATGTAAAGAATAATAGAAACCCATAACTTCAAATAAACAAACAAACAAACCCCGGAGCAGAGTCGGCCCCCTTCGATCCTACTTTTCTCCCTCTAAACCTGTCAAAATCAACAAAACCGCTCAACTTACAAAATCTTAATAAATGGGTTAGTAGAGAAGCGCCATTAGGATAGAGATAGATAGAGACAGAGACAAGAAGGGCAGACAGATGTGGGAGAGAAGGACAGACTACGGATTGCGTGCTAGAGTGAGAAAGAAAGAGTATAGAGAGAGAGAGAGAGAGAGAGTTTTGGAGTGTAAGCAGATTCTGCGGGAGTGGGGTTAGTTTTTGACAGTTGACCGCAAAAATCAATCTCCCGACAGAGATACACCTAACTAAGCGAGTATTATAGAAGACTGGACCAATTAGAAAAAACTGAGCCAGTTCGGCTGAGCTGGACACTCAAGCAATTTCTCTCTCATCTCTTCCATCAAAAAGGGCGCACCACAATTTCCCTCGTATGCTTCTCATATGGCCTCTTACTATTCAGATCGTACCTCTTCTTCTTCTCATCATTGTTTAAATCGTTTTCATTCTCATCATCTTCATCATCGCCGTCGACTTCATCATTATGGCATCGATTTTTCTCTTCTTCAGTGGCTTATTATCGCCGCCGTCGTCGTCTGATGAGGAGGCCGAAGCAATGAGGTGCGTGTTCCACGCGCCGAGTTCGACTCGGGGCAGACTCACCACTACCTACTTCTTTGCTATGAAGTTTCAGCAGCAGCTTCAACTTCTTCTCTCTCCTCCGCATATCGTCGTCGTCCTCCTCCTCGTCGATAAAGTCATCATAGTCGAGCGTGTACCTGACACTCCGGCGGCGCCGGCTCCGCCGAACGTCCCCATCAGTCGAAGCCGCTTGCGGCTGCTCCGCAGTCGCGGCGCGTCGTGCGAGATCTGCCTTGGATGGCCGCCCCTTCTTCTTCCTCTTCACGATCTGACCCATCTTTCCGGTTCCGAGCCTCTCTGTCCTCTTTCTCTCTCTATCAGTCTCTCTCTCTCTCTTCCTCTTTTACTCCATTAAAATTATTCGCGCAGAGAGCTTTGGCTTTTTCGAATAGCTTTTGGGGGCCGAGCCTGTGTCCGAGGCTGAGGCTTGGGGAGTGTGAACCGAGGGATGTAATGAATAACGATTGTTGCGGCATTGAGACAGAAAAAACGTCGTTTGGTGCTGCCCGGACTGCCCGACTTGTTTGCGTGTCGAGCGGTCTGCTGCCGTGCTTGCTGCCCGTGCTTGGGTTCCATTTTTTCTATTTTCTTCCTGAGAGTTAGTTGTAGACAGGTAATGGCGCGTTCCAATCACGTTGCGTGTTAATAATGGTTTAATCAATTAATTTTTTTTTAATAAAAGAGAATTCATTTGATTTTTATTTTCTACGCGAGTGGAGTAAGATGGGAAAAGCAGGGCAGCCACCAAGGCAGAGGTTGTACCAGCAAAATACCAGGCAGCCAGCAATGCAGCGCGTGTCATAGAAATCTGATTTTTCACGTTGCTTTATATACCTGGGATCCACTAGTGTATTTTTTTTATTATTTTTATTAAATGTCTGGATCAATAAATGCACGTTACAAATAATTTCTAAAGCTGGGGTTTTATAATCAATCAAAATTTATTAATTTATATTAATTTTTTTATTTTTTAAATTAAAATTTATCACATATTATTTTTACATTAATTTTTATATTTTTACTGTACTTTTTTATTAAATTTTACCAACTAGACACCCCCTTAAAGTTAGCGAAGTTGAAATAATTTTAAAGACATATTTGGTTGAAGTGAAAATTTTTAGAGGTAAAAGATTATGGGAGTAATTGTTACATTGATAATGGTCAACGAGTATCATAATCATTGTTATTTTAATAACAATTATTTTTAATAAAATAATATTTTATTAAAAAATATAATTTTAAGTAAAAATATTAATTATAAAAAATAATTTCATCATTGATTAATATTTCAATAGTAATTAATTTTAATAGTGAATTATTATTTGTTAAAAATTATTTTTATTTTGACAAAATAGTTTAATGAAATAAATAATTTTAATTTACTTAAATAAGTTATTGATTTTAATAAATTATAAATATAATACATAATCGAGTAAATTATTATTTATGAGACATATTTTTCATTTAATAAAATATTTTGATAAAATAAATTATTTTAATAAGTTATTATTATTTATTAAACATTAATTTTAATTTGAGAAAATAAATAATTTTAGTCATAAATTAATATTTTAATATTATTTTAATAAATAAAATAAATTATTTTAATAATAAACTATTATTATTAAATATTATTTTGATAAAATAATTTGATAATTAATTAATTTTAGTTTAATTAAATAAATTATTATTTTATAATATTTATTATGATTATTTATAGAAGAACGTTGTTTAAAGTTTTATATGGAAATAAATAAATATTTTACGGATTAATTAAAAAATGATAAAATTTTTTCGTTACCTTTTGTTATTCACCTCTCTCTCTGTAGTAAAAATTTATCTCTATATAGGAATAATTGTTAACTTAGAATAATTATTACTTCCGTCATTTAAATTGATGTAATTGAGAGTAAAGATTACTTTAATAAAATTTACCCTCTGTTACCCTCAAAACAAACATCTCCTAAGGAGATTCTCATCGATAATCATTAGCAGCAAACTCAAAACCTATAATAGTGTATTTTTGGTTCCCCCAACTCCAATTACTAACATTTTGGTTATTTTTTTGAAGAATTGAAATTTTTTGACTAATTTAAGATTTGAGTATTTGATTTAATTTTATTCAAATAAACATTCCTAATGATACTTTTTATTCGGATTTCAAGTCAAATTTAATCACATATTATATTAAATTTTATATATTATTTTATGCTATTATTCATTATTTAAATTTTATTCGTCAACCAAACATAACTGATGGCAGTTCAATAACTTTTATTTTTGAATTTTTTTAGGTCTGATTTTTTTTTTTTCAGATACTTCCTAATTCATCCGTTGGAAATGTATAATTAATAACGTGCTTTTTCCTATGAATATTATTTAATGGTTGGTTATTTAAAACCAACAAATGATTTATTAAAATAAATTTTCATTTTATTTTATTATTTATTATTATTTTTTGTGACGAAATGCTCATTTGATTGCTCAAAAATTAACAACTTTTGATAACTTTTTATAATCTGTAGTAATTAAAATTTTATGTGCTATTGGTAAATTTTTAACTTTTTTATTATTTAATAAAAATTTAGTAACTTTTTGGTATAATTTTGTGTAAAATATTAATTATTTAGTAAATAATTAGTAACCTTTAATAACTTTTTAAGTAAAATCACTAACTTTACTAAAAATGCTTTGTGAGAAATACATTGATCCTTTAACCCAAGATGTTAGGTGAGTTGACCACGGCCGGAGTTTAAGAACTTGAGCTCTAGTTCAACCGGTGTTCGGAATCTCTCCCCAGCAAACCCTGGGCCACTGGAGGCTACTCGACTGGTAACTCTAGAACTCCCACAAATTAATCGAGTATGTTCAAGTTGATCCGAATACCTTAAAGTTATTAAAAATAAAAAAAAAAAATTTTTTTCGTTTTTGGTAAGCAGCCCATCATCTCCATTATTGGGTTTTTGATTGAGTTATGGGAGTGCTAATCGTGCGAGGTTTGGTCTATGTAAATAAATTCAGTTTAGGTTTGAGAAGAAAAAAAATTTAATTATTATTATATTATTATTATTATTATTTTGTATTTGGTTAGTAGATATTTATTAAAAAGTTAATATTTTTGTATTTGGGAAATAAAAAAATTAATTTTTAATAGATAATTTTTTATTTTTTTGTCAATTTAATATTTTTATCCTTTAAATTTTAAAAGAAATTTAAAATATAATATGATAAATTTGATCTTTTAAAAAAAATTAAAAGGTTAGTAGTCGGTAGATTAACAACCAGTTTTTTTTTTTTTTTTAATGGCAGAGGAACACTCAGTTCTGGGCTAACTAGAATTAATTTTAAAATAATTATAATTTTATATATAACATATTATTTTTGTTATAAAATTGTGCGCACAATTTTGAAACACAAAACGCACAAAATAAAGTATAGAAAAGAGAAGAAAAATAGACAATAAGATTTACGTGGTTCGACTGTAAAGTCTACGTCCATGAGTAAGACATAGAAAAAATTTTACTATGATGAAAAGAAAGAAGTTACAACGCCGGCTGACTTTTCTCTTAATCGCTCTGAAAAAGAAAACCCTAAAACTCTAATATTTATAAGTCATACAGCGAGGGGCTACGCCCCCGTACTCCCGAGATCAGTGATGGACTTCGGGCCTGGGCCTATCGGCCTGTGCCCTCTGCAACCACCATAGACCTCCAAAAAAAATATCCAAATGAGTTATATCGCGAGACTTTCAAATCGGTTTATAATTCGAATTAAAAAAATAAAAATACAAGTCACAGCAACAGTTTTTGACTTGATTTTTTTTTCGAAGGCCTAAAACTTAAAATCGAACTGAATATAATAAAACTTCTATATTTTTTGTTCGTGCCCTTTTTGAAATACATGAATTTATTCACATTAAATTTATAAGCAAGTGGATCCTTTTCCGAAACCTAAGCAAGTGGGGCCTTTTTTGGAACTCATGAGTTGATTCACGTTTATTTAAGTCAATGCCACAACTCTATTAATTTTATATGTTCAAATGCTGAAATGCTTTGGATTTTATAACAGATGGATATCTCAAGATTGCAGGACCATTATAGCTCCACGTTTTTCCATTATGGTGAATGGTGTTGCTGAAGGATTCTTCCAGTCTTAGAGGGGCTTGCGCCAAGTTAACCTTTTATCTCTCTGCCTATTCATTATTGCTACTAAATATTTCTCGAGAGGATTAGTTTATTTGTATTCTCTCTATCCTGCTACTGTTTATTACACTGCCGCCCCTGTTATGATCTCCCATTTAAGCTTCACTGATGATATTATTATCTTTGCTAATGAGAGTTGTTCTAGTCTTCAGAGCATTATGCATTTATTATATAGTTATGAGGTAGTTTCTGGGCAACTTGTGAGTCAAGCTAAAGGTAGATTCTACTTAGGTAATTCTACTCCTCAAGCACAACATATTGTTGTTCAAAATGTCACTAGCTTTCAATAGGGTTCTCTACCTGTCATTTATCTTGGGTGTCCCATTTATTTGGGATATCTTAAGACCACCTACTTTGATGACTTGGTGCAAAAAGTTTGGGATAAGATTTCTAGTTGGGCCAATTGCTTACTATCTTTTGGCGATAAGCTGATTTTGATCAGACATGTTCTCTCTGCGATGTCTACTCACTTATTTCATGTTCTTCGACCCCCCAAGTAAATGTCATTCACCAATTACAGAGACTATTTACTAAATTTCTTTGGGGAAACATTGCCACTACTAGAAGGATTCATTGGTGCAAATGGTTAGATGTTTGTTTCCTTGTGGAGGATGGTGGTGGGGGTTCGCACCTTGAATGATTTGGCTCTGGCCTGTGAGGTCAAGCTCTAGTGGAGATTCAGATCTTAACAGTCCTTGTGGGCCAATTTTTTAAGGCCAAATACTACAGAGATTTGCATCTGTGCATGGTTTCCTTTATTTATCCCGCCTCTCCTATATGGAGGCGTATTACTCAGGCTCATGAGATTGTAAAACCTTTGGTGAGTTGGTTACCTAAATCAGAAGATATTAGCTTTTGGTATGATTATTGGATTGGAATTGTCCTTTTAGTTATTTACAATGCGGGGCCAGCCACCATAACATTTCTTTCTTCTTACAGGGTTAAGATTGGCTAGAATATGGAGTGGATTTTGGTAGAATTACCTATCTCTGTTGCAGAGCAGATATTTCTGATACCCATTACTCGGCAAGGCATGAATCTGATCAGATGGAGCTTATCTTTTGCGCTCTACCTAGAGTCATCCTAATGATTTTAAGCCGACGAGCCCTATTTATACCATCATTTGGCAGTAGCATACTCCTTTACAGGTATCTTTTTTCATGTGGAGACTTATTCATAAATACCTCGCATTGGATGACTCGCTTAGTACCCAAGGTTTTCATATAGTTTCTAGTTGTATTTGCCTATGTACTGTGGAGACCCATCGTCATTTTCCTCTTGGACTATCCTTAGTCTTAGCAAGTTTGGCATCACTTTCACAGATTGTTAGGCTTCGCAGTTATGATTTTCTTTATATATCTGCCATGCTTCTCAACTAGTGCCGATGTGCTCATTTTGTAGGTCACATTCGAGTTGTGACAGCTGAGTACATTTTGTGGCATATTTGATAAGTTCAAAATGCTTGCAGGTTTGGCATTGTTACTTTTAGCACTCTGACAATTATTCATCGTATTCTTGTGGACCTTTATCTTCTTAGGCTAGCATATGATTTTAAGACCTCTCAACTTTGTGGAGATTTTTCTGTGTAGTTTGTGAGAACCTTGAGGACTTTACCATCTCGGGCTAGGCAGGTAAAATTGGTTTCTTGGATTCGACCTTCATTAGGCAACTTGAAACTTAATGTGAATGGTTGTTCTCGTGGCAATCTAAGATACCCAGTGACTGGAGGTATTTTTTTTAATCATCTTGGTAAGGTCATTTTTGCCTATAGTCATTTTCTTGGTCATAAACCTATTATTTTTGCTGAGTTGACTACCTTCCTTATGGGTTTGGAGACTGCTACTAGAATAGGGTTTTCTTTCTTGACCATCAAGTCAGATTCTACCATTGTGGTCTCATGGGTATTTTCTAATGGTTTAGGTTATTGGGAGTATGCTCATCTCTTGGCTCATTTCTGTAAAATTTGTGCTTTTTCTTCTATTCAAGTCCATCATATTTATTGTAAAGATAACTAGTCTACTGACTTTATGACCAATTGGGCTTGTAACAACCCGTAAGAGGAGACATTCTTTGACCAACATGAGATTTCGTAGGTGATCACTGTAATTCTTACTCTTGATGCAGTCCAGACACCTCAGCTTAGGATTTAGTTTTTTTTCTTTTACTTTCTTGGAGGTCAACTCTATGCCTCCTCCCATTTGCTGCATTGTAGTGAGTTACCACTTTTTAGTTTCTTTTATTTTTAGTAACTTTCATTTTTGTAATGTGGTGAGTCACCATACTTTTATTTCTTTTACTTATTGTTTTCCTCTGCTTTTATTAAAGATTAGGTTTGGTTCCCCTTCCTTCTTATACTATTTTTTAATATTAATAAACTAGTAAGGGTCCATGCCAAACCTCCCTCCCATTAAGGAGGCTTATATATATATATATATGTGTGTGTGTGTGTGTGTGTGTGTGTGTGTGTGTGTGTATAAAGACTCTATTAATTTTATATGCAAAAGAATAAGTGAAGTTGAAGTGTTTTAATGATACAGAATAAAGAAACAAAAGTTTTGTGAATGAGAAAAGAGAAGAGAATAAGAGGGAATGAAAGAATTTCAAAAATAATTCAAAAATCTAAAAAAAAAAAAAGAAAAGAAAAATGGAATAGAGACCAAATAGACACACCACATAGGATTAGAATGAAGGAAAGAAAGTATACTCTTTTAGGATTATAGATAGAATAGATAGATATTCAGAGTTGATGTTCTTCAATAAGCGGCTCAGTAGCAACACCCTCAAGGACACTATAGCTCCGTTTGGAGCTCTATAAATCATAACAAATCTCTATAAAATTTAAATTTTTTACACATTACACGAATTATGAAGCAATAATTTTTATTAATTTATACTAACTTTTTTTTCACTCCAAATATCGTCTATATATGGAGTTTCTAGGCCACATAAAGAAAAACCCTTAAGTCCCACAAATTTGATATAACACATATAATATATGTAGTGTAGCTTTGTGCAATGTACGAAATTGTATAATATTTTTTTATAGACTAAACAAAATTTGACAATATATTATAAAATATTTTCAAAATTATATAATTTTATAAAATAATTATCGATCAATTAGTTTTTATTTGCGTTAACGTTAGTGAACCATTAGAGTTGATCAAAACCGGGTTTCATATGAATACTAAAAATTTATATTTTATCAAATCTCAAGTTGACTCAATCCTAAAAATTAAAATTTACTCTAGAATATATATTAAATCACAAATTTACCTAATTGACTTGATCTCTATTTCTCACAAACTATTTGTTAATTTTGATAAATATTTTTATTTTTTAATTATTGACTCATTTTTACAAAATTAGCCTAACTTAGAAATGTTATTAATCTTAATCGTATTAAAATAATTTTTTTACTGATTTTATAAAAAAAAACTCAAACTAAAAGTATTATTTTTATTAATTGTATGTTGTACTTTATAAAAATAACTCAAATACTAAGTATTATTAATTAGGTTTTTAACTTATGGTTTCAACATGGCTAACTTATTTTTAAAATTGAAATTAAAAAAAGTTATTCTCTAGCCTAATTAATATTTAGGCAATTTCAAGCCTAATTAATATTAAAATTTTTTTTTGTATTTAAAATTTAAAATATACTAAGAGTTGTTGTAAGAAGACTTAGATTTTTTAAATTTAATTAATATTTTGTCATTTTAAATCAATTTTCAAGCCTAATTATTATTTAAGTATTTTTTTGTCTTTTTATGTAATAACCTAGATTTTTTTATTGGATTTGTAAATTTTTACTCAATAAATTTAGTTTGCTATTTAAATTTAATGATTTGAAATTTTTTTTATTATTTTTGAATTGTATTTAAAAAGATAAATTTTAGTGATATTTAAAAAGATTATAAAATTTTAGGAAGAAGGGTATAATTTTCTTAAACTTATGGGGAATAGGAAATTAATTAGTTAGTTAGGATTAAAACTCTGCTATTATAAATATATAAAGTTGTATTTATTTTGATAAAATAATAAAATCCTAGAGAAAAAAGAGGGGAAGGGGAGAAAGAGAAGAGAAAAAGGAAAAAGGTGAGGCGCAGAAGAAACCCAGTTGAAGCTACAGGAAGCGACAAACTGAGAAAGAAAAACTGTAAAGGGGCAAACCTATTACATTATTTGCTCGTAAATCGTAGTCCGATTGATTTGATTTATAAGTGAGGTCATGCATGCGTAATATATATATATATATATATATATGAGTTTTCGAATCCAACGCTATTGATGTTTGTAGAATAAACCTTAAGTAATTTTTTTTTATTCAAATCCTCCGCGGGATTGATTGTAAGTGTGAATACAATATATATATATGTACTATGATCAATTAATGTTGCAGGTGGTTCATTAATGGGATTAAACGCAATATGTTAGTAATTGAAAAAAAAAGGAAAAATAATAGCAAAAAAGATTATTAATTAGTTTCTATACATATATATATGTATAATGATTGACGAACTGGAGTTTTGGTGTTTGAATAAAGCCAAATAGATCTAGACTTGAAGACTTTTGGCTTTTTAGGATAATTTGTCTTTATTTAATTTTGTCCTTACATGTGAATTATTATTATTATTATTATTTTGAAATTCTTGTATCCATTATTAAGGGCCCGTTTAGTTTGGCAAAATTTGTTGAAAATCTCTAAAAATCTTTATAAATCTCTGTTAACTTTATATCACATCAACTTTTTTCTCTCACTGCACGCATTACGAACTCTCCTCAAACCACAATTTATCTCAATTTATCTTATTTTTTCTTACTTCAAACAAACCCTAAGAATGTATTCAATATATTTCTGTGATGACAATCTTTATCCGTTGTTATTATTATTATTATTTGTATGTTGTGGTTTACTGACTATTTAAAATTTTATGATGATTTTGTAAGGAATTAAATAAATAATGAATTCAAATAAAGAATTTATTTAATGTGGAGATAAAATAAAATTTCATGTGTTTTGTATGGTTGAAGGATACTGAAAATATCGGGTATACGTACCCAAGGGTTGAACGTCCCAAAATCTGCACGGAGTTGGTTATCGATTCTAATAGGCTAGTAATCTACAAACGAGCAGATGCCTAGAGGTGGCATATTATATTTTTAAGGTTTCAGCCTAGAAAGCAGACACCGAAGGATGGTGTATATTTGTTGGGTCTTATTTCTACAAGACAACCAAGTAAATATCGAAAGATGATGTACATTGGTTGGGTCATGTTTCTATGAGACAACCAAGTAGCAGTACCTTAAAATTAAATTGTTTTTCTTTGATGTGTGATGTGGTGCTAAAACACAATTAATTGTAACGAAAATAAATTGATTTAATTTCTTGTTAGGAATTACTATTCGTGCATAAATATTTCATGTGGTAGCATGTTAGGGTATAATTGCATTTATATTATTATTAGGGTTGCAAGTACACGTGATATTAGTGCCTATCCCCTCACAGCTTGTGATGCAGGTAATGAGTTTGAGTCATATCCTAGACCTTCTGAGCATAGAAATTAGAAGTTTTATTTATTGCAATTTAGTTATGTTAGACTTTGAAAAATTTTGTTTTTAGTGGATTGTAATAAATCTCAATTTATGAGGTGAATGTTAATTGTTTATTTATTTATTTATTATTTTGGAGATTGTTTAAATTAGTTTTGAAACTTTGTCACCTAGTTAGTTTTTGACTGAGACTTTTATTTAAATTTAAAGTTTAAATTTATTTATTTTTATTTTCATTGTTCCATAGAGTGTGTGTATGGCTCTGACGAATGCAAAGAAATTTGTTAAAATGTGTATTATTTGTCTTTTTACTCACGCACTCGATTTTGAAATTTGGGGTGTGACATTTTAAATCTAAATTCAAATATATTTGAAATATTTGTAAATTTCACAATAATAATAAAACAATAGGCAAGTAAGCCCATTTTTGAAACCTATTAACTTGCTTCACATTATTTATAATCATATAATTAATCCTAGAAGCCATAGGTGAATTATTTACAATCACAGAATAAACCCTAGTAGCTATACGGAATTATTTACAATCACGTAATAAATCCTAGTAGCTATACTGAAAATATTTATATATATATATAGTTGTGGTCATGTACAAACACGGGGTAAAATGAAATAAAAAGATAAATGAAAAATAAAAGACAAAAGAGTATTCCATTCAAAAATTTATTAGAAAATGAAAAGTAAAATGATAAATAAGGGGAGTGCGTATACGTTTTGGTTAAACGAGGAAAAAAAGAATTACATGATTTTGATATATACATAGATAATATAATCTAAAAAAAACAACTTAAGTATTAAGTATTATTAATCAATTAAAAATTATAAATATGACCAATTTAAATTTAGAGTTAAAAATTTTTCTTTAAAAAAATTATTCCCAGGCTTAAATAATATTTCAATATTTTTTTGTTTTAAAATTTAGGATATAACAAGTGTTTTTATTGTAAGAGAAATTAAATTTTTTTAAATTTAATTGTCATTTATTAATTTTTTTTTGTTAATCTTACAATTACATTGAACTAATAAGAAGGTATTATTTAAGGATCCATGAGTTCGCTTTATATTGATAAAGATCACATATAACAACCATAGTAGTTCTATAAAAAAAGGGGGGTAAAGTAGTGATTGTCTACTAATGTGAGACAAAGAAAGTTACAATTTGTAAATAAGAATAAAAATATAGAAAAAAATTGAGAAAATAGTATTTGATTAAAAGATTTTTAAAATGAAAAAAGCAAAATGATGAATATGGAGAGTATGATGACTTAGAATCTTAATTCTTATTTTAGTTATTTTTTTATTTAATTTGCTAATAGAAAATTGGTTAATTTAAAATTTTTAAGGCATTAATTAAAACACTTTTATTCTTGACGGACGGATTGTATGAATTTTTTTGATATTTGAATATTTTTTGCGAATTATAGGTACAAAAGCCACCCATATAATGTCATTTTAGTCTGTCATATTTAATTGTAACAATCAAATACATATATTAAGGTGCAATTGGGTCTTTCTATCAAACACTATTTGTACCTAACCGTTTAAGTGAGTATCGGGTACCCTATAGGAAAATTTCAAACTTGTGTAAGTATTATATTTCAATCCTAAACCCATCCTAATCCTATTAAAGTAAGGTGCCACTATTCGCATTCCTATTTTTTCTCCCACAGCCTATTTAAAATTTTCCCATATCAGGACAAAAATGTCCTAATGCAAAATGATATTCTTGCCTTTTATATCTTCAATAGGTACTTGTTGAAAAAATCATACAATTTCAAATTGTTGAAAAAATTTAACAATTAACCACATAAATTTTTAACACTTTCATACCGAAATAAATGAAATATTTAAGTAACTGGTTATTGAAAAAAATTAAAACATTTCAGTAGACTCTTACCGTTTTGATATTTTTTTCAATAACCATATAACAATTCAACAATCTTTTACTGAAACAATTGTAAAATTTTGACATGTATCTACTGAAAACGTTATATCATTTCAATAATGGGTGTTCAATTTTAAGGGTTTTAGGAGGGAAATGTGTATTTTTGAAACTTTAAGTGGAACTTGTGGGTTGCATGGAAAAATTATTGAGTTACTTAAAAAAAATATAAGATAAATGAATTAACTAGGCTGCGGGAGAAAAAATAGGGTTGCGAATAGCAGTATCGTTAAAGTATTTTCAATGGGTTTAAGTTTCGTTAGTTGGATACCTAGTGATGCAAACAGGTAGGATACCACTCAATTAATGATTACCATTACCAAATTCATTTATTTTTTACTTGCCATCGTTGTCCTAAACCTATTTATTTATTTTAGTTGGAATCCTAAACCCGTCCCATCCCAAACCTGCCAAGTTTGTCCCAAACCCACAAAATCTAATTAAGCACAATTATTTAGTTTACGTAGAAACTATTTTGAAAAACACGTTAAAATACCTAAGGGTGTTTGGAGTGACAAAAAGTAAGATAAAGTGAGATAATTTAAGATAACTTGTAGATTCATAATTTGTGCAGTGAGAAAAAGTGAATAATTTTTAGAAGTTTTTAGAGATTTTTAGAGTTTTTCAGTATTTTTCACTGCGCCAAATGCACCCTAATTTGAAATAAAGAAAATTAATAATGCCAAATAGTAAAATTTATATAAAATACTCTAAATAATCTTTATCTGTAACAATAATCTATAAACAATACTATATTTAGAAACTTATCGTATAACCTTCGCAACTTTAAATTTTTATAAACTAATAAGATAAGTCAATATGATTATCTCAAACGTTAGAATATTATCTCAAAGAAGTTGAATACATATATGTATAGCAAACAAATTATTTGTAACAAATTTCAAATTTAATTAAAAAATTGAAATTTAAATAAGTTGAACACGTTTGGAACTCATTAGATTTTAAATTAATATTACATTTCATATAATTATACATATTTATATTTATATTAAAACGAGTACTTAGCAAAAACTCTAGAGATATTGAGTACCCAACGGATAAAATAGGGGTAGGTTGTATGCCCGTAAAAGAGCTTGGCATGCAACGCTGTAACTCAAACATGAGTTGTGTGCGTGAAGGAAAACGGGCATGTGCATGATAGAAAGAAAATTATTGTTTTTTGCAAAGTTTTAACCAAAACTTTCAATGGGTTTAGGTTTTGTCAGTTGGATACCTAGTGATGTAAATAGGTAGGATACCGCTTAATTAACGATTACCATTATCAAATTCATTTATTTTTTTACTTGCCATTGTTGTCCTAAATCTATTTATTTTTTTAATTAGAATCCTAAACCCGTCTCATCCCAAACCCGCGAAATCCAATTAAGCACAATTATTTAGATTATAGGGAAACTGTTTTGACAAACCCATAAAATACCTAGGGACATTTAAAGTAACAAAAAATAAGATAAAATTAGTTAATTTAAGATAATTTGTAAATTTATAATTCATGTAGTAAGAACAAGTGAATAATTTTTAGAGATTTTTAGAGATTTTAAGAATTTTTTAGTGGTTTTCACTGTGCTAAACGCATCCTAATTTGAAATAAAAAATAAAAAATTAATAATAGTAAATAGCAAAATTTATATAAAATACTTGAAATAATCTTTATCTGTAACAACAATCTACAAACAATACCATATTCAGAAACTTATCACATAGCCTTCACAACTTTAAATTTTTGTGGACTAATAAGATTAGTCAATATGATTATCTCAAACGTCTGAATATTATCTCAAATAAGTTGAATACATATATATATATATATATATATAGCAAACAAATTATTTGTATCAGATTTTAAATTTAATTAAAATTTAAATAAGTTGAACATGTTTTAGAATTCATTAGATTTTTAAATTAATATTACATTTCATATAATTATACTATATTATATTATAATATATTAAAACGGGCACTTAGCAAAAACTCTAGAAGTATTGAGTACCTAATGGGTAAAATAGGGGTAGGTTGTGTGTCCATAAAAGAGCTTGACATGCATACGCTGTAACACAAACATGAGTCGTGCGCGTGAAGGAAGACGGGCATGTGCATGATAGAAAGAAAATTATTGTTTTTTTGCAAAGTTTTAACCAAAACTCAACTATGCCTTAGAATCCAACTAAATACTAAATAAAATAATTAGTTAAATTCAAAATTGCATAATTGTGATGCAATAAATATTAAAATAAAAATCTTTAGTTATTACATGTATAACAATATTCATATTACGAATTCATAAATTATCTTATTTTATTTTACTTTTTGTAACTTCAAATATCCCCTCCCTCATAGAAATGTGCAAAAACCGATCAAACCAAACCGATCAAATTTGGTCAAAATAGTTAGGTGATTTTAATTAATCAATTTGGCACAATTTTTACCCTAAAAATTTTGATTTTCGACTGGTGTGGAAAATTTTATCATCGAACGGATCAAAAAACTGAAATTTATATTATTTTTTATGTCAAATGTTACATTATTTTTCCTACCTAGTTTTTAAAGGGTTAAAATATGCTTGTATGGTGTAGTCGGTCACATTAAACCCATTTTAAGTCTAACTTTAGTTAAATATATTTGTAATTTTTTTGTAATTTAATGTTTTCTTTTTAAAATATTTTGTTTAAAAACGAACTGATTGTTGGTTTTTGGGTTAGTTCCTTAACAATAGGTTAATAACAAAATTTAATTAATTCACTTCGATTTTTGACCAAACTTTTCGTATGTTCAGCCTTATTGAATCATAGTCAACGGTGACCATGTAATTAACCTCTTTTTTGTGCACGAGAACTTATTTATTTTGTAAAATATAAAACGAAACAAGGGATTAAATTGAAGAAAACAACTTCGGAAATATCCCCCGTCTGATGAACATATAATCCCGACTGAATTCTATAATCAGTATATATATATATATATATATATTATAAATAAAAGAATTTAAAAAAAAAAAGAAAATTTTGAGACCCACAGTATTAATAGTTTCAACCCAGATCGAGAGTGGTTTATTGAACTGTATGTTAATTCAAGATCAGTAGGAGTGGCAAAATAGACGGGTTGGATGAGTTAGTGATGGGTTTAAACGGGTTAGAGGTTAAATGGGTGCAACCCAAACTTACCAATTTAAAAGGCGAGTTAGATATGGGCTGGTTGAATATGTGTTATTACAAATCCATGAACCCATATCACAACCCATTTACTTATAACCTAACTTACTTTTTAAAAAAAAATTAAAAATTTATTTCAATTAATGTGTATATATATAAATACATCAATATTTATTTAATTAATATAATATTATACATATTATATAATATTACATATTATATTTATAATTTTTAGTTAATTTTAAATTTATACGAATCGGTTTATTTTTTATTCAATTTTAAATTAACAACTCTCTTTCTCTGTGAGTGTGTGTGCGCGCGCGCTGCTCGAGTGTGTGTGTGCGCGTGTGCGCGCGCATGTGTGTGGGTGTGTGTGTGGGTGCATGCGTGTGTGCGCGTGCGTGTGTGTGAGTGTGCACGCTCGCACGCGTATGTGCGCATGCACGTGTGTAGGTGTGCGTGTGCATGTGTGCGTGTATGCACGTGGGTGTGTGCAAGTGTGTTTGCGTTTGTGCGCGCACGTGCGTGTGTAGATGTGTTTGCATGTGCGCGCGCGCGCGCGTGTTTAGAGGTGTGCGCGCGCGTGCGTGTGTGTGCGGGTGCACGTGTTTTTACGTGTGCGCGCGCATGTGTGTGTGCGCGCGCGCGTGTGTGTGGGTGTGTTTGAGTGTGCGTGCATGTGCGCGTGTGTGGGCGTGTTTGCGCGTGCGTGTGTGCGCGCATGTGTGTGGGAGTGTGTGCCCGTGCGTGTGTGTGGGTGTGTTTGAGTGTGCGTGCGTGCACGCACGTGTGGGCGTGTTTGCGCGCGCGTGTATGCGCGCGTGTGTGTGGGCGTGTTTGCATGTGCGTGTGCGCGCACGCGAATGTGCGTATGTGCATGTTTTTTTTTTTTTTTGTATGTGTGTGTGTTTGTGCTCTTTCTCTATGGAGTCAGAGAGAGGTGAGAGAGAGAACAGTATAAAGAGGGGGATTAAACTAATTTTTTAATTTAAATAGGTGTTTTAATGGGTCTCATTTCACAACCTAATTACATCCGTTTATAAATGGGTATTTTATAGGTTACTCAATTATAACTAATTAGTAAAATAATAGGACCCAAACCCATTTATTATAAGTTTAATTGGACAGGTTGATGAGTTTGGGTCGATTTTGTCACCCCTAAAGATCAGAGTGGCCCTCAATAAAATTTCAAGCCTTCAAAATCACTTTCGGAAATTGCTATTCTTTAGAAGCTAACGAGAAGCTGCTGATTTTTTATAACATTAAAATGATGGGTTAATGCAAGGGAATATTTAACTAAGAGGCCTTTTTTCGGTATTCCATTAGAGCTTCTTTAAGTTTATACCAAAAATAGGACATCAGTTAAAACTACAAGCCAGGATTCAGTTGGTTGTTCTTTTCAAGTTATCTTGTGGAGTGGATGAGCTCTTTGTGGATAAATTTTGTGTGTTCAAGTTTAAAGAGTTTTCAACTAGGATATATGAGGTCACTTCCCAAATTTTCATTATAATAATTAAATTGGTTTTGTTTCTCCCTTTGTTTCGTAAGTGTGTGTTTGAAATGTTAAATTTCTTAAAAAATTTTTAATTTTTTTAACGTTTTTAAATTTTACCCTGTTTGAAGGAGAAAAAAAAAGAAAAAAAAATACCAACTTTTGATATTTTAGGTATTTGGTAAAAAATAAAAAGTTATTAGATTTATTGAATTAATATGTTGCCAAAATACTAACTTTTATTGAGTTGTGAGAGGTATAATTTTAGCACTCCAAACAAACTAAAACGTTACCAAAATTTTTACCAAATACCTAAAAATTGTCAAAAGTTAGTAAAATTTTTATTTACTTTATTCAATACTTAAAAGTTGTCAAAAGTTACTTAAAAATTTTTATTTATTTTACCAAATATACAAAAAAGTTAGAATGGGGTGCTGATTTTTAAATTTATAATTTTATTGCATCTATTTATGTTTATTTTGAAAAATAATTATATTGAACGATTTATTTACTTTAAAATTAGATTAAGGTACTGATGCGGGGAAGGAAAAAAAAAAAACTCTAAATACATATTTAATTAGGAAACAAAAATAAATCACTTGGTGGGTGTTTATTAAATAAAAATAATTTAAATGTATTTTTATTTTAATTTTCATTATAATTAAATATATGAGGTTATATACTAATTAAATTGCTTTGTTTCTCTTTTCCTTCAGCAAGTGTGTGTTTAGAGTACTAAATTTCTTCAAAAATTTTAATTGTTTTTTAATTTTTTCTAACTTTCTTAACAATACAAATCTTCAACTTTCTCTAACTCTTTTTCTCTAAATCTTACCAATTTCTCTAATTTTTTTTCTAACTTTTACTAACTTTTTTTAATATTTTTTTTCAATTCTCACACTTTTAAAAAGCACACGGGGTATCTAATAATTTAAAATTTGATAATTTTTTTAATTATTTAACAAAATTTGGGGTTACAACCATGGCCTAATTTTTTTTATAATTATTTATTTTTTAAAAAATGTGATACAAACAAACCGTGAAAGTTTAGTTTATTTGGAATGAGTTTGGTTTGTAAATAAATTCTAAAAATTTTCATAAATATCTATTAATTTTATATCACATCAATTTTTTTTTCACTATACACATTACGAACTCTCAATTTATCTTAATTTATCCCAATTTATATTAGTCCAAACTCACCCTCGAAAGCAATATGAATGAAGACAAACATTCGAATCAGCTCCACGTGGTGCAAAAGCACGCAATTCGTCAAATGCTGTCGTTTCATCGGTGAAAGAAAATAAAGTTCAACATTTTAAGATTTTTTCTCCCACCATTTACGTAAATGTTGACTATTTAAGTGTTCCAACATCCTTTTGTCAATCACAACAAAACCTCAAAAGATTGAGTAAATAAATAATTATAAGAAAAAAAAAATCCAATTTTCAATTTTTTCTAATTTTTCATTATAAGATTCGTTTGAAATAAGAAAAAATAAGATAAATTAAGATAAAATGTGGTTTAAAGTTAATTAATTTTGACGTCATTTTTTTCTAAAAAGTAGCAAATCGTGGGAACAGTTTTCTAAATCCGTTCTCATGGATTCAAAAAAATTTACAAAAAATGATAATAATAGTACTTGTTTAAAAGCTTTTGACACGAAAAGTATGATTATATAAAAAATTTACACATTTGGTTAACCTACTTTCAGATTTTTTTATTTTTTTTGCGAAATATTATAATTTTTTGAAATTAGTGATGACGGAAAAATTAGAGGTAGAGGGGTTGTTAGAGATTTATAGAGGTTTTTAGATGTTTATTGAATGCCAAACCGGCTCTATATATGAGGTCATATACTAATCAAATTGGTTTTTCTTTTTTAATAAATGTGTTTCAAGTGTCAAAAATTTAAAAAATTTCCAATCTTTTTAAAAATTTTCAAACTTTCTCAACACTACAAATTGTCAAATTTCTCCAACTATTTCATACTTTCTCGCGCTTTTTAATAAATACATTAAATACCTACTAATTCAAAATTTGACAATTTTTTTTTAATTTTTTAACAAATTCAAAACTCCAAATGAGACCCAAAATTTTTTTAATAACTATTTTTGTCTTCAATAAATACGCGACAACAAACCGTGAAAGTTTAGTTTAGTTTTGAAAGTAATGCGAATGAAGACAAACATTCCAACCAGCTCCACCTGGTGGCAGAAGCACGCAATTTGCACTTGTCAAAAAAAACAAAAAAAAGGCACGCAATTCGTAAAACGTTATCGTTTCAACGGTGAAAGAAAATTAAAAATTCAATATTTCAAGATTTTTGATTTTTTCTCCCACCATTTACGTTAATGTTGACTATTTTAGCACTCCAGTCTCCTTTTCTCAATCACCAAAAAAAAAAAAAGAATAACTAAATAAATAATTATAGGAAAAAAAATAAACAAAATGACAGATAACAACGCAATGAGGAGCGGTGATACGATGTATTTGGAGTTATATAAAAATATATAAAATAAAATAAAATTGTAAAAATAAATGTCTCGTAATTCGTACAGTGTATAGTGAATAAAAAATTTAAATTTTATTGTCTCGTAATTTGTATTTATAAAAATTTATAAGATTTTATTTTATTTTATTTAATTTTTAATGAGACCATAATAATAATAATAAAAATAAAAAATTAACTTCCCGGGAGCGGTTCGTATAATTTCCGAATTGTGATGGTTACGTCCAATATAAACAAATCGAGTGGGAAGAAAATTACAGCTGCCAGTTCAGAGGCACATACACATACGCGTATATCTACGTGCATATACGTGTATGTATGTATGTATGTATGCTTTTATATAAGGATTCTTGATGATCAAAACCGAATTCAAATCGATTCTCGATCAAAGAAAGAAAACCACCCAAGAGAAAAGCGTGAACTGATTCTCCAAAGAAAAGGTGGCACCTTTGTGGGTGTGTGCTTCCTTCCACCTACCCATCCCCGACCAGCCTCGGATTCATCACTAGTTTTTGTCTCTCTCCGCAGCGCAACCCTGCGGGTTCTGCGCTCTGGTTCTCAACTTCGTTCGACATATTTGTTGATTGCTTTTACCGATTCAATTCGGAGGTATACTCAACTTTTGCACCAGTGTGATTGATGGTCTGTTCCCAATTATTGCTGTTTTTTAATTATTATTTGGTATTTTTTTTTAATTTTTGAAACTTGTGTTCTCGATGACGTAAATTGTTTTTTTTTTTTTTAAATCTCCTTTTGGATAGTTTTTAATTTTTGTATGGTTTATTAATCCTCTATTAGGAGAACTTTTTGGGGGTGAGGCGACATGAGGTTTCTTGGTTGGGAGTTCATGAATTCCGCGTTGGGAGTGATTTGACGACAGCTGGATTCTCGCCTTCTCGGTTGGATTTTTTCGGGGGAAACGTGGTTCTCATTTCGCCTGCGGCTTGAATAAGGTTTGTTGTGGTTTTGTGTCTTTCCGTGCAAGCTTAGATTGGAATTTTTAAGGGGATGGGTAGCTGCTCAGTAGTATCAAATTGTCGCTGAAATTGGTTCTTAGTTCGCTCTTTTGATGATTAAGATTTATTGCTGTAAAACTGTGATTTCGAGGGTTTTGGGCGACTTTCGTTCCATTTGGGTTTGGCAAATTTGGATGAATAATATGTTTCTTTTATGGATTCTGCTGGAGAATTTGGAGCTGCGCAATTGGTAGTGATTTGAAATGAGTGGTGATTGATTGGATATTGGTCTTCTAGGGTTTCAGTTGCGGTGGCATCAAGAATACAAGGTTTTAGAATCAGGTTCCTTCTACACCCCCCCCCAACAAAAAAAAGAAATCTTGATCCGAGATACTTGGTGAATTTTCAACTGAGTTTGGCACGACTCTCTTGCTTAGATCAGACCCTCTTTCCCAATCTCCTTCGTGGTGGAATCGGCTATGCAGGTGCGCAGATGAGAATTTAACGATGACTGCGACAAGAGGATTGTTAGTAGATGGATGCTCCAGCCAAGTCATTCCCTGATCTATTTGGCTTTCTGAAATCGTGGAACCCTTGGCGGTCTGAGCAGGCTAATGTGTCAAGGGACTTTTGGATGCCTGATCAGAGCTGTAGGGTATGCTACCAGTGTGACTCCCAGTTCACATTGATTAACCGTAGACACCATTGTCGACATTGTGGGCTAGTTTTCTGCGCTAAGTGTACTGCAAACTGGGTTCTGGCCCCACTCCGTGAACCAAGGACTGCCTCAGAAGAGCGGGAGAGGATTAGGGTCTGTGATTTCTGTTTCAAGCAAGGGGAGCAGGGTTTAGCTACTGTTGGTAATGGGATCCCGGTTGCGAGCCTGGATCTCAGCACTTCGCCATCAGCAACAAGTCTTGTCAGCACCAAATCTTGTGGGACAGTTGACAGTAGCTGCATAACATTAGTATCAATGCCAAACTCAGTTGGGTCTTTCCAACAAAATCACAGCCCTCCTCAATCAGAAGCAACAGAGACCAACGTAGATAAGGAAGTTGTAGTAGCATCAGAAAGGAGCAACGATCATGTTTTAGACATGAGGAATCCATCTCCGAACCAATTTGGATTTTGCATAAACAGGTAACTTTTCATTTCTGTTTCACTTAGTTACTTCCTGCTATGTTCAGAAAAAAAATGTTATACATGTCTAACAACTTAATTACTAGTCTGGTATTGGTTAATTAAAATTAGAAATGTTTGACATGAGCTGTGTTTATATTGGGTAGCAAAAAAAGTGGTATTATATATCTCTATCAAAATCCCGATTCCCGATACATATAGCAAATTTTTTTTTTCTATTTTTACAAATCGCTTGTTGTATTAACATTCTAAAAACATAGGTATGTTGTATGGGTATCATTGAATATTGAATTATTAAACGATGTGCAATTAGTAACACTAACACATTATGGGTCTGAAAGATGAAAGACATGCCTGCTTCAGTACTTTCTTTTTGATGAGCAACATACATGCAAAGTACTTGATATTTATAAAATGAAGAGCCAAGATAACCTAAATATGAAGAGGCAATATGGAGAGCATTGTTTTTTTTTTCTTTTCAAAAAAAAAAAAAAAAAAGAGGCAATATGGAGAGCATTGTTATATCTCAGGATCAGATGTGTTTCATAAGTTTTGGTTTATGCTTCAATCATATTAAAGACTCCAAGAATCTGCTGCAAAAAGTGTATTCTAATTGTAAAAATATAAGCACATAGCGAGTGTGGCTGTTAGCTTGGTTGGCAAAGCTTTCCTCGCGCCCGCTCACCACCGGGGTTCGACCCCTGCCCCCCACCCCCGCTTACCTATCAAAAAAAATATATATATATATAAGCACATAGCAAACGTCCTGTTAAAGTGTTTTTTTCCTTTAATAACTATATAATTTGATTCATATGATGTGTTAATACCATTTAGATATCAATTTTTAATTTACAAATTTTAGGGTTTTAAGTATTTTTCCAATTATTGGAAAACTTCAATGACCCGTCTAGAACATGATTGGGCGTCACTTGATGTGTAAGGGGTTGGTTTTGGGGAAAAAAGAAACTACCTTTTTTTTTATTTTTTATTTTTTAGCTTATTTTTGTCTTATGACTTTTTCTTTCCTCCAAAGTCTAATTTTCTTTTTTGGTATAGTGTAGGCATGTTAGTTGCATCAACCCCCCCCCCCCCCCCCCCCCAAAAAAAAAGCACAGAAATTGAAAAATCCATGTGTGGCTTTAAAAAAGCTAGTGTTTCAGAAAAAAAAAAAAGTTTAGTTCCCCCCCTTTCAATACGCACTTCCTATTTGGAATCATTATTTTTGATGGATGTAAGTAACATGCCTAAAAACTACTAAACCAAAGATGAAAAATCAAAATTTGGTAAAAAAAAGTCATACAAGACAAAGATAAACTAAACAAAATAATCCAAACTGCTTTTTTTTTTTTTTTTTTTTTTTTTTTTTTTTTTTTCTGCTTAACCAACCCTAAATGAGCATAATTAAATGGAATAAGATCCTTAACATTACAATAGTTGATTTTTTGTGAAAACGGTGGACTAGACAAAAGGAAAAGCTTCCTTTTATTTTAATGAAACCTTTCTGACAATATTAATCTTAATAAAGAGTCAATAATTTTTCTAATAAGAGAATACTGATATTTTATTTTATTTTATTTTTTTATAATTAAAAATGAGAATTGGTTGTTGGGCCCAAGTTAGAAATATTGAAAAACAACCAAACCATTCATGTATTGCATATCATTATTGTGTGATATGTACTTGTAAAAAATTAGTAGGTAACATAATGTATTGCATATTTATTTCGAGATAAATTTAACATATGATATATTAGTTGAATGCATTGATTTACCTCTAAACATATGGAATGAATATGTATTGTATTTGTGTTAAGAATCATAGGAAGAAGCATATATATATATATATATATATATGTAGACACACAATCCCAATACATAATGACACGGACACACAAATATGTTAATTTTAAAAAATGTGAGGATATGACATGTCAAAGACACATTACGAATAAATTTATATTTTTACATTCATACGTGAAAATAAAACTATTTTTTGACTTTTATATTTGAAGTACATTTAGCTTTCATTTCGACCTATTTTAGAAAAAAATACTAACAACCTAATTCAAAGTTCCTAAGTATTAAAATTTCTGAAATGAAAAAAGTGAAGTATGCTAATTAATAAAAATCCATATACACTTCCCTTCTTCTCCATTAAATTTTGTCAAACTAATTTAAACTCTCTCTTCCCACAAACTATCATACAAAATAACCTTCTCTTTGCTCCTCTTCCCTTTAGTCCTATTCTCAAGTAAAATTAAACTTTCACTTCAACTCCATCTAGTAGCATTCACATCAATTGCTTTACATGTAATCTCTAAAATATAGTAAAAAATCACTGTTCTATTTTACATATTCTCTATTTAACAATACTCGACATGAACTTATTTATCATATTCTCTAAAGTATTAAAATATTCTCTTTCTCCTCCCCCCCCTTTTTTTATTCTTTCTTCAAGCATTAACGTATAAAAGTACAATGTTAATTATTATGTTGGATAGAGAAGCTACAGTGATAATATAAATTTAGAGAGTAACTGTAGCACCTCTTTAATTTAAATCAGCAATGGAGCAGTTGTTGTACACATTTGTTTTAGTATTTGTATAAAATATGTTCTCTAAAATGAAGAAGATACAATATTTTGATCACAAATGTGAATGCTCTAAACCAGCTGTAATAGATATGAACCAACTTGGGCCAATGAGTATTTTAATTTTATATTATTTTTTTGTACACATATATGTTTTTATGGCTACATCCAAGCGGGCTCATAGATCAGACCAATGTCATCAGTTCTTAAAATGTTCATTCTCCCTTTTGCTGTGATAGTGAAACCCTAAAGTTGGAGATTGCCCTATAGAGAATTTGTGAGATTCTTTGGTTAATGTCTGTCTATCTTCTGCTTTTCCTTCTGCAACTTCTCTCATCCCAGCCTTATGGCTGCATTTACAGAAGACACACACCTCTATTAGATTATTTGATGATCATTTGACAGTGTCTCTGTTTCCTCTCTTGGATATTGAAGATTTATTTCATTGAACTTATATATATATATATATATATGTATATATCTGTGTGTGTGTTTTTGTATGTATGTATGTATGTAATGCAGCTGGCCGAGCTGGTTGGCTAAAGTATTGCCAAGTAGTAAGTTTATACAGCTGCAAAGATCAAATCTGGGGGCAAAAAAACCAGCCTTTGACTGCTTTAGTTGGAGTAGGTCAAGGTTGATAGTGCTCCACATAAATTTGTAGTCCAAATTGACCCCTTTCCTGTGTTTCAATTCTCATTCATTAAATTTTTTTTTTTTAATTTCATGTACTAAGCCTCCAATATAAATCTGTGTACCAGAATATATATTGTTTATCTTCCCCATTCTCTTATATATTTTGAGTCCACATAGACTACTATTTATCGGTGATGGATGAGATTGCATATAAAATTATATTAATTTTTTTGGGGTTAATTACAAGTTCTTATCTTGAAATACTCATTATTACCTTTCCCCTTCAACTAAAAGCGATAAACGTTGACCTCATTCAGCTATTTGTAATAATGCGGCCTCACCTCGTACCAATATTTGTACCTTTAATATAATTTAGTCAATTAACATGGATAAATAATTTTTTCGTAATTTAATTCTATATAAATCCATATATATATATATATATATTTGGTAATTTATAACAATCCATATTAAAGTAAAGATTTCATAATTTTTATTAAAACAAATAACACTCATATAAAAAATTATGTGTGTTTTAGTACCATAATTTCATAAATTTCTTATGATATTTCTGTTAATTAAAATTTTATACTATGATTTTTGTTTACAGAACTTTATGTATAAGCATTTTAGTAATTATTGTTTTGCATTCACTTGCACATTATTTGAATTGGTGTTGTTAAAATCACTGTTCTTGTGAGGAAGGGGTACATTATCATAAATTGATTGTTTAGGGAGTCAATGCGTTATGTTTTTTTAGTTGAGAGTGAAGTGATACTAAGTAGGGTGTACAGTAACTGACCAAACTGAACCGAATCAATCAAATTTAGTTAAAACAGTTCAGTGATTTCAGTTAATTGGTTTGGTTCATTTTTGCCCTAAAAGTTCAATTTTTAGTCGGTTTGGAAACTTTTATCACCAGACTGACCAAAAAATTGAAATTTATATATTATTGTTTATATTAAATTGTATATTAATTTTCATACTTAATTTTTAAAAGGTTAAAAACTTAAAATATGTTTGTATGGCGTAGTCCATCACATTAGGCCCATCCTAAGTCTCAATCTAATTAAAGATATTTGAAATTTAGTTTTTCTTTTTTGGTTAAATGCTCAGTTTAAAACGAAACTAATCAAAAACTAAACCGAATATTTTTTATTTTTCGGTTGGTTAGGTTTTAGCAAAAAAATAATTGAAAAAAATTAGTTAATTCAGTTTGATTTTTGACCGAACAGACCATATGCTTAGGCCTATTGAATCATAGGTCAACGGTGATTATGTAATTGACCCCTTTGAGATTTTATTTATTTATTTATTTTTGGTGGTTGGTTGGTGAGATATAAAATTTAACAAGAGATTGATTTGACCAGAGAAAACCAGGAAATGTCCCCATCTGATGAATATATAACCCAGACTGAATTCTATAACCAGTGTATATAAAAAAAGAAAATAACAATGTGATCCAGTGTTGCAAATTGGTCGTAGGGGTAAGGTGCCCTGCTGGTTGACTGGTATGATAGTGTTGCACCATTAGCTGTTATATGGGAACAACTGAAGGACATGTTTTCTGTTAGCTTTGTGTCATGATTATAACAGATATAGCTTGAAAAGAACATGCTTTAAATTTGTCTCTATGATCTGACTTATCTTTGCCAAATAACTAATATAATGTACGATACATAGATGCTTCTGTGTTTGTGGACAACCTAGTGTGTGGGCATGTTTTGACATATAATAATGGAACATGTGTTGGGAATATTGCACGTATTACTTATTAGTCGCGTGTAGATGTTGTTGCATTTCACAATCTTGAATTGGTGATAATTTCATGATGGTTTTTTTGTCACCTACCTGTTCATGCAAGTAAGATGAGTAGCTAAGAAGCATAGATGTGGAATACATATACAACATGACACAGGCACACTTGTATGTTAATTTTAAAAAATATTAGGAAATAACATGGTACAAGTACACTAACAAAGAAATTATATATATGGATAAAAAAAAAAAAATCTACCTGTCTTTTAATTATATCTATTTTAGAAAGTTAGATTGAATTTTTAGGTCTTAAAATTCATAAAATTAAAAAAATTTAAGGATAAGAAATTAATAAACATAAAATCATATTGTTTTGTTATCATTATCTGATTCCTTGTTTTTTAAAAAAATATAGTGTGTTCATGTGTTTATAAGGGATGACGTGTGTTTCCTAACTGTTTGAAGTGTGTCTGTTTCTAAAAGAACATAAAAAAATGGACATGTTTAGATTAGTCTCGTTGTTTGACACAGGTACGTCACATTCCCAAAAATGTCTGTGCTTATTAGTTTAGCAGCTACCACATGGCTCAGAAATTGGAATTGGAATTTAGTATCATTGGGCAGCTAATCTTTTGTATATTTGAATTTCAGAACTTTTATATTTGATAGGATAAAGTTGATGCACTGTGTTTCAAATCATGTTTTAATCAGTGATGTATACATTTATTGTGTCCTAATTGTGATTTACATGTTATTCAGCATTAGAAGTGATGAGGACAATGATGAATTTGGAGTTTACCAGTTACATTCTGAAACAAGTCGTATTCCTGAGGTGGATGGCTGCTATGGTCCAGTTGAGTTTGATAAGATTGAAAATGAATATAGATCACATAAAGTGCATCCTGATGGAGAAACTATTGACACTAAAACTGTTGGCATATCTTCATTAAACAATAGCTTTAATTCAGGGGGTTTGCAAGGAATTCAACAGCTAATAAAAAAAGAAGAAGAACATGATATTGGTGATGAATGTGAAGCACCTTCCTCTTTATATGCTGCAGCAGATGTTGACGCTGAAGCGGCTGAACCTCTGGATTTTGAGAACAATGGACTTTTCTGGCTACCCCCTGAACCCGAAGATGAAGAAGATGAAAGGGAAGCTTTTCTGTTTGAAGATGATGATGAGGGGGATACTACAGGAGAGTGGGGATATCTCCGTTCTTCAAGTAGTTTTGGAAGTGGGGAGCATCGAAATAAAGAAAGGTCTGGGGACGAGCACAAGAAGGCCATGAAGAATGTGGTCAATGGGCACTTTAGGGCTTTGGTAGCTCAGCTATTGCAGGTTGAGAACCTTCCTTTGGGTGAGGAAGGTCACAAAGAAAGTTGGTTAGAGATAGTTACATCTCTGTCATGGGAGGCTGCCACATTATTAAAGCCAGATATGAGTAAAGGTGGGGGAATGGATCCGGGAGGATATGTGAAGATAAAATGCATAGCTTCTGGTCAACGCTCTGAGAGGTAAAATGCTACAATGATTTCATCATTCATCTTATCTTCATGCTTGTCTATACCACTTTCTGCACTCAAAGCACCAAATCAAGGCTTGTCATCCACCACAGATAGAGGCTAAATAGGTGTCACAATAGTTTTTCTTTTTCTTTTATTTATTTAAAAAAAAAAATTAGTGAATGGGTGATCAGATAATATTGGATGATCTTATATAATCTCTGAATCAGTTTGCCACATTTTGTGAGTCCCTTGGTGAAGTATTATATGCATTGCCTGATCCCATTCATCATCCACCTTCTTCCAGGTTTCTGTTTTAACCCCAATTATTCCTTAGTTTGTTGGCTTAGGTATTTATTGTGTTGTCTTGCTGAAGAAGGTGGTGGAGGATAAGGTTCTCAATTTATTTGTATTTTGAACCCCCTTTTTTTTTTTTCCCCCAAGTAGAGGAATGTAGAAAACTAATGAATCCAAAGTGAATAGGATTAGTTTGAAGGCAAAAGGGCAATAGTGTTTTGCCATATTCTGGGTTGGCAAGATATTGGATATCCTCCCCCTTTACTGTGATTAAGCTTCTAAGCAACCGATGTCGGAATAGGAAAAAAAGACATGAAATATGCGGATATACTAGTCAACGTACTCTTGTTAAGAGTAACTCTTGCCTTTTTAAAAGAAAGATATTCTTCCAACTTCCATGCTACCTTTGAAATTCAATAACACTATTCCAAACTTGTTTTGTCGTATAAGATATCCCTAATGAAAGATCCAGATTTGCCGAAGGAAGAGCAACCTGCATCCCATAATTGTAATCAATGTGTCCATAAATAACACATCTCCCACTAGAATAAGCTCAGATTTTCCCAGTTTATATGAAGGCTGGAAACTACTTCAAAACAAATTAAAATACACCTCAAGTGATCCAATTATAAACGATCAGCTTCACAAACAATGATAATCAGCAAACAGTAGGTGCAATACTTCTATTCTGTTAAAATTTTGACCACCTACTGCAAAACATCAATAACTCCCCTTTGTACTTCCTGCTGCAATAATTTTTTTTTTTATTTTTTTTATATACATCCATTACCAAATGCAAATGAGAGGTAAAAAAGGATCTCATTGTTAAAGCCCCCTTGAGAATTGAAGAAACTTGCAGGATTACCATTCACTGAGACTCAAAATTTCATTGTAGAAATGCACCAATACATCCAATTCTTTAGTCTATTCCAATACCCATACTTTCGAAAATGTAAATTAAAAAGTCCCAATTTACATGGTCGTAAGTCTTCTCAATGTCAAGTTTGTGTATTGCTTCCAGTACCTCATTTGCCAATAACATTGCATCAAGGATTTGACAACTCCTTACCAAAATATTTTAGGTTTCCAACACAACCATAGTTACTAGGATTGCTCAAATCCCCATGGAACTGCGATCTGGATTGTGTGACCCCAACCGCGGTTTCCTCGAGATCCAGATCATGAGATATGGTGATCCCCAAAAAATATAATGTATATAATACAGAGAGACGAAGGGAAAAGAGAGAACGGAATAGTAGCTTATTTACTTGTTGGAATATTGAATTGATTTTATTTCTTATTTTATATGATTTGTCTTGAATATTTGGAATGTGGACTATTTATTGAGATTACGTTATGACTTGCGAATTATGTTTTGTTTTAACTGTTTTTCTTCTAATTACTATTGAAATTATCCCAGTGTATATATACAAGCTCCATGTTAACCTTATTTGCCGAAAATCCCAAACATTCTCTGCATTCCCTTTCTTTGGGATCAAAGCTATGAATGATGTATTAAGGCTTTTCTTGAATTTTCCTGTTTCATAAAACTCAGGAAAAACCTGCATGATCTCTTCTTTAGACCCACTCCAACAATTAGCTAAGAAAACCATAGTCATTCCATCTGAGCTAGGTGCCTGCCACCATTCATCAATTTAAGAGTTGTTCATACTACTTCAGAAAAATCACTGTCTAATATCTGATTATTAATATTGGATGTAGTTGAAAAATCTAAATCATTTGTCCTTGGAGTGACTGTTCACTTCAGTAAATAGCTGTGTATAAATCATTTGTCCTTGGCAGTGATGGATCTCATCCTCCTTTTCCAACACCCTGCCATCAATAATTACCTTTGTCAATGCAATTGCAGCATCTATGAGCATTAGCCATTCTATGTCAAAATTTTGTATTTTGGTCACCTTTAACCAAAGCACCGTAGATTTTGATGCCAACCCACTTCCTCCATCTTTGCTTCTTTCAACTCATTTCTCAAAATTTCGTCATAGGTGATAATTTATCGTACAGCCCAATGATCCAGCTCTGACATATCCTTTAAACAACTTGCCTTTGCAATCCGAAATCTACCTAAAACCTCATTGCTACACACCTTTGGATCCTCTCTATCCTTTTTAACTTGTTTGCAAACACATAACTTGGGTTACCACTCACCTGGTAACTCCACTACCATTCAAACATCCTATCATGAAAACCAATGAGCATGCAACCACATGATTTCAAATGAGATGAACCACAAACAACTCCAGAATTCAGCATAATAGAGAGATGATTAGAAGTTGGTCTAGGTAACACAAATTGTATGACCCCTAGATAATGTTCTTCCATGTTGCAGATAGCAGAAAATGATCCATGCTTGATTATCTTTTAGCCGTAGCCTAAGTAAATTCACCTCCATTCAGAGGAAGATCCACTAAACCAAGTTCTGCTCTAAATTCAGAAAACCTTATAGAATTGGATATTGAATTGCACCTTGACCTTTCTTGTGTGAATATGATACAGTTAAAATCCCCCAAAGCATTATGACTCCTCTTGTGATCCCATATGAATGCTACATTTTGCAGCTGTTTCCAAAAAATATTCCACCTCTGTTGTTAATTGGACCATAAACCCGCCTAAAATTATAAATGACAATTGAACAAACATGAAACAAAGAAACTCCCTACTTCACTGTCCTCCATCATTAAAGTGCTGTTGCATCGCAACTCCTAGAAGAAAAATTTTCATAGTTTGCCCCATGTCATCATGAAAAAATTGTGTTCCATCCCCCTCCTGCTCACCCAAAAGAGGAGGAGGAGAAGAAGCCCCCAGTCTTGTCCTTTAGCCAAAATATCTGGAATAGAAGATGTAGTTGGGTTGTTGAACTATAGGTTGGACTCAGGTTAGGCTTATTATTTGCGGTCTGGCTTTCTGTAAGTGGCCCAAATCTTTTATGCAGACCAATTCCCAAATAATTAAAAGGCCCCTTATCTACATTCACACTGGGCTTTTTCGATCCAACCACCACAAAGCCCAAATTTTGGCCTTTCAAGCATGGGCTTATCAGTGGGGGTTGAAATTTCATAACAAATATCCCTATTTCCATCTTCACCAATGATGGAATTTTGCAATCATTACCCATCACTTTCAGATGAGCCCACCAGATATGTTCTTGTTTCTTGTCCCCGCATTTGTCTCCACATAACCCGCGAAAAAATGTTCCCAATCTCCTTGGATTTTTTTTTTCTCCAGCCCCTCCTACATATGCAATAGTATTCCAAGAACCCTAACCCAAGCCTCTTGTTTCCGCCCTTCTATCAAGGAACAACCCCATTTTGACCGACGGTCTAGTAACAAGGGAATATCTTTAAAACTTCTTTGTTTACGAGGATCCTCAACCAGCTCTACAGTCAGAAGCACAAACAAGAACCATATTCCCCCTACTTGCTTAGTCTCTACTCCTAGGACTTGCATTTTTTTCATACGAAATCTATGATCTTTTTGGAACCATGCTTTTGGTACATATTTCCATCTCGCCAAATCTTCTATCAAGATTGCATCTTGAGAAATTGAAGTTCTCAGTGCATGAATCTTCTGAGATTGAAAGAACCTGTTCCTCTCTTTGCTTACTTCATTTTCGCGGATAATCCAGTTTTCAATCAACTCAAAA
This sequence comes from Vitellaria paradoxa, assembly GCA_019916065.1. Taxonomy (NCBI): domain Eukaryota; kingdom Viridiplantae; phylum Streptophyta; class Magnoliopsida; order Ericales; family Sapotaceae; genus Vitellaria; species Vitellaria paradoxa. The sequence continues at coordinate 22,845,893 of CM034235.1, read as the reverse complement.
TACCAACCACTTCCAGAATTGATTTCCGTCTTCTTCCTGCATCTGTGGTCAAAATCAATTAGAGCCCCTGCAAAATCATCCCAACCCATTTCTCCACCAATTTCTGGGATATGAACCATCACACGACTCGTGGGTGAATATACCCTCACCTCCACCTCCCAAGTGCTGTTCGCTCTCAATCAATGAGCAATCGCAATTTGACAACACCCTGTTAGCCTCCCTGGTTGATGATAACCCCCTTTCTTCATGCTTTATTTCAAAACCCTAGACAACAGATGACCTTTGGCCCTAAAAGCAGAATCAATCTTTGAAATCTGCTGCCTCTTTCAAAGATTCTGACACCACCTTTATGGAAATCATCGACGAGACAACCAATCATCATTTATCCCCGTTGAAAAATCCCTCTCTTCAATGGCCTATTCAACTATTGGAGATTGGTCATCCTCATCCACTGCATTTATCAACTTTTTATTCAACTTGGGGTTTGCTACATAAATCATGTTTTTACATTACGCTCCACCATGTACATCTGTGGGATTGTTGTTAATATCGAATTCCAATACTAAGAACCACGTTGATGCACATCAACAATGTACCTGTATACTCTGCAATGAAGACTATAACTAACCCTTATTATTGAATTGTATTTTTATTTTTATGGACTATATCAAGCCCTACTACTGTTCATACTCTCTATTGTGTTTTTGTTGAAATAATTTGTTGTTTGTACCTCTAAACTAGAAAATTGCCTTGTTCTTCGTGCACTCTTTTCTTATTGTTTGTGAAATTTTTTTCCCCTCCCTCCCTAGTATGGTGATCAAAGGAGTTGTTTGTAAGAAAAATGTTGCTCATCGGCGGATGATATCAAGAATAGAGAAGCCTCGCTTGTTGATCCTTGGAGGGGCTCTTGAGTATCAGCGGATTGCAAACCTCTTGTCAAGTTTTGATACTCTGTTGCAGCAGGTTGTGAACATTAATCTTTTCTTATATTCTAGTTTGGTACATTTTCATTGGACTTATTTTGGGACTTCATCTGAAACACTGTAGTATTACATCCTGGTTTCTAGTGTATTATTCATGTTTAGTTTCTTTGGTTTTTTAATCCTTATAGGTTTTACATCCTTATGTAGGAAATGGATCATCTAAAGATGGCCGTTGCTAAGATAGATGCACATCAACCTGATGTACTTTTAGTGGAGAAATCAGTTTCTCGATTTGCACAGGAGTACCTTCTTGAAAAAGACATATCACTTGTTCTCAATGTCAAGAGATCGCTTTTGGAGCGCATAGCCCGCTGTACAGGTGCTCAAATTGTTCCTTCAATTGATCATCTCTCATCACAGAAATTGGGATACTGCGACATGTTTCATGTGGAGAGATTTCTTGAAGAGCATGGCATGGCTGGGCAGGGTGGAAAAAAGTTGGTGAAGACATTGATGTATTTTGAAGGGTGCCCAAAGCCACTGGGATGTACTGTAAGTCTTATGAAATCATTTAGAGGAATAAGGAGTTCTATGTTGAATGGGATAGATTCAATGTTTACATACTTTAATGAATGTGGTTTATACTCTTATAAGAATTGGATAGGTTCAATGTTTACATAATTTAGTAAGGTTTATACTTTTCTAAGCAGAAGGATTTTTTATGCATAATTACCTCAATGGGGATTACTATTTGATTTGACTCCCTACCATACAAGTAGTTTTTCAAAGCATTTGCTTATGTTTGTGGATTCATGAACTATTGATTGCAGCTTTATGATTGCGAAGTGTCATTATAGTATTACACTATCTCATTGGAATTTAGGCAGACCTGTGACAGAGAACCATTATCCTATTTTGTTTCTATTTGTTTCAGATTTTACTCAGAGGTGCCAATGGGGATGAGTTGAAGAAAGTGAAGCATGTAGTCCAGTACGGAGTTTTTGCAGCTTATCACCTGGCTCTGGAAACATCTTTTCTTGCTGATGAAAGAGCCTCTCTGCCAGAACTACCGTTGAACTCCCCAATAACTGTGGCACTTCCAGATAAACCATCAAGTGTTGGCAGGTCCATATCAATGGTACCTGATTTCACTGTCTCTGCCATTGAAAGAACACAGGGACCTCAACCATGTGCAGAGCCACATACGTCACACAGTATCCCTGCTTCAGATATGGGCTCCTTAATCCCTAATGCTTCCTTTCACAAAATGGATACAGCAATGTTGCCTAATTTACCAAAGGCTTCAAGCTCTCTGCACACAGAAGCTACTTCAAGCTTTCTCAAATCCATTGCTTCTTTCTCCGCTGTTGCTTCTTCAGGTCCAGGTGCTGCGGATTCTTGCCACAGTGAGCTCTCTCCTTGTCATAAATTTCCAGAGAAAAGTACACTAACTTCCAAAGAGTCTCAAGATGTAAAAATTTCTACGGATGACAGAGGCCAAGACATTATCCGTGATGGTTTGGCACCTACTAAGGCAGGGAGACAAGGTTTTCCTGTTGACAATTCTCAAAATGACTCCAGCGGATTGAGTGTGAACAACCTGGGTAGTTCAGAACTACTATCACTGCAACAAGATGTAAACTTTCGTGAGGAACCAGATTCCTCAAAAGAAGAGTTTCCTCCATCACCTTCTGATCATCAAAGCATTTTGGTTTCCTTATCATCCCGATGTGTGTGGAAGGGGACTGTTTGCGAAAGATCACATCTCTTTCGAATCAAATACTATGGCAACTTTGATAAACCTTTGGGGCGCTTCTTACGAGATCATCTGTTTGATCAGGTAACTCTCTCTCTTTTTCACACACCACACACACACACACACACACACACATATTTCAGGTTCACCAATTTCTTTTTGTAGAAAAACAAAAAAAATTTTGATATAAGAAAGGTTAACATCTATGCCAGAGTTACCGATGCCGGTTATGTGATATGCCATCAGAAGCACATGTCCATTGTTATACTCATCGACAAGGTACCCTTACAATTTCTGTGAAGAAGTTGCCAGAATTTCTCTTACCAGGTGAAAGGGAAGGAAAGATCTGGATGTGGCACAGGTGCCTCAGGTGTCCGAGGACTAATGGGTTCCCACCAGCAACCCGAAGAGTTGTGATGTCGGATGCTGCTTGGGGTTTGTCCTTTGGGAAGTTTTTGGAGCTCAGTTTTTCAAACCATGCAGCCGCTAGCAGAGTAGCTAGCTGTGGCCATTCACTGCACAGAGATTGTCTTCGGTTCTATGGGTATCTCCTTTGGTCAATTTATTGTATGCTAGCATGGTGCATTATGAAAAGTTGTTCAGCAAACCCTGATATATTGCATGAGCTTTATCATGTAAGCGATATTTATGCTTCATTTGAAGCCAATTTGTTTGCTTTAGCACACCCCATCGTTGATATTGGCCAGTCGATTTTTTCATCTCCTTTTGGTTGGTCATGTGAATTTTCTGAATGATTCATGAAAATACTTTTAGGATTGATTGCATTCCATGGCCATTTAATGGGGTATAATTAGTGTAGCTGATATCTTGTGTGGGAATTACAAAAATTAAAAGTTGCATTGACATTGCATTTGTATACAGATTTGTTGGCCACCTTATGAAGATTTTCATGTCATCTGTGTGTGTATTTGCATGTCTTAACTTTCACTATATGTGCAGCTTTGGGAAAATGGTTGCTTGCTTTCGTTATGCATCAATTGACATTCTCTCCGTCTACCTTCCACCCCCAAAACTTGATTTCAATTATGAGAATCAGGACTGGATACAAAAGGAAATGAATGAGGTGCAACAATCAGGCTTTCTTCTTCTAAATCTATTGCGTTAATCACCCCAAAAGGCAACCCAATGAACAAGGCTCCCACATTGCGGGGTTTGGCGAGGGTTATTTGCTTTAATCACCCTGCATATGTTAAATTTTATCATCTAAATTGAACAGGTAGTTGACCGAGCAGAGCTGTTATTTGCTGAAGTACTCAATGCTCTCAGTCAGATGGCAGATAAAAGATCTGGTGCTGGGCTGCTTAGCAGTGGCACTAAAATGCCTGAATCAAGACGCCAAATAGCTGAACTGGAAGTCATGCTACAGAAGGAGAAAGCCGAATTTGAGGTGAGGCCTTATGTGTCATAGCTCATGTATAAAATTTTTTGTTTTGTCCGAGTTACTCTAATGTTGTGAGCTGTAAGTTGTATCAGTTAAGTCCTGTTGTATTATCCATTACATAGATCCAAGGTTATTAAAGTCAGGATCCTGCATTAGATTATCTGAGTGGTTTATAGGATCTGATCGTATAACCGAATCGAGGATCATAAGATCCTACTTAAAAGTGAAAACATGCATATTTTATTAACTGATACAAAAATATTACTTTACCAAAAAGGAATAATATACTACATGTATAAAAAAAGAGAGATGAAGAATATGATCTTTATAATAAAACATTTTGCACTCGGAAGTAGTAGTAGTAGTAGTAGTAGTAGCCGTAAAGGGTAAAAAGATAATAATAATAATAGAAACAAAAAACGGCTCAAATTCTTTTGTTTAATAATTAATTGTTAAGAATTTGATAAGAAGAAGAAGAAGAAATAAAGACCAAGACAGAAAAAATAAAACATCGCTCTTTGATTAATTAAAAATGCAAAATGAGAAAAATGTAGGGATCAAACATGCAAGGAGAGAAAGAGAAAGAGGGTGTGCCTATGTTTATTTTAGAAAGTATTGTGCATCAAAATTAGAGGGAGAGATGTTTGAATAATTGCATTTATATTAAATATTTAATTTTTGTGAAATGTTACAATATTTGAATGCCAACTGCTTTATTTGGGTCAGTGTGACTTATTTTTAATTGATTTAGATATAGTATAAAATATGTATATGTACTGCAAATGTAAAAATGATAAAACCCAACATATTAAGTAAGAAAAATTTGGATCGGATATGATCGGGATCTGAATTGGAATCTATGAGCTCATAAGATCCTACACTAAAATCATAAGATCCTGACTTGAAGGGATTTTCTGTAGGATCCAGATTGATTTGGCTATAATGGATCATAAAAAGGAAGATCTGGATTTTAACTACTATTGGTAGATCTTGTAGTTCACTGGACATGTATGCAGATGAAAAGGATGGCTGGCTAACCAATGAGTATGTGGTATCTAAAGCAATCAGTATATAAATTGGATAAATAAAATTTGATCATCTAGGCTCAATTGTTGTTAGGTTGGATAAACGATGCACTTTCTGATTTGATTGATAGTTCACCAGATTCCTCCAAAAGTGTCTTTTATCTTGCATTGGCCATAAGAAATATGGATTTTTTTTTCCAGAAAATACTCAACGGATTTGTATTCACACTTTGATTGATTTGTCAATATAACCCTGATCTAAAAGGAATGGGCCAAATGGCATCATTACGGTCTTCTAAATTTCATGGAGATTTTCATCCTTTCTGATTTTGTTTTCTGGTTTCTGATGGATTTTTTGATCTTGTTCTAGGAATCACTGCAGAATATTTTGAACAGGGAGGTGAAAAAGGGTCAACCTGTCGTTGATATTCTTGAGATTAATCGATTACGAAGGCAACTACTCTTTCAATCTTATGTGTGGGACCGTCGCCTGGTCTATGCAGCCAGTTTGGATTGCAACAGCCGTCAGCATGATCTGGGTAGCTCCAAGTCAGAACTGTTGGAGAAGCCCCTATGTGTTAATGGACACCTAAATGACATGAATATGCCTGTTAAGCCAAACAAAGTCCTTGGTGGTTTTGACTCAATACTTGTGGATGTAAAGCTTAAGGGAGATCATGATCAGGGAGGATTCATCGATAGTCATGCTAACGTGCCTGAGGTAATTCATCAAGGAACTGATGTGCAAATAGCTTCAAGTCATGGGAATGAGAACCAATCTAATCTCTCTGCTAGCATGGATATGTGTGTTGGATCTGACCTTTCAGAATCTAATGCAGTTGTTCCTAGGATACTATCTGATGGGCAGTTCCCAATTATGGAAAGTCTGTCAGACACCCTTGATGCAGCATGGACTGGTGAAAATAATCCGGGGATTGGTGCGCCAAAAGCTGATTCTTGTGCACTTCCTGAGTCAGCTGTTGGGGCTTCTTCAACTGAAGCAGCAGTGACTGAAAACATAGAATTTGAAGATCGTGAAGATGATAAGAGCGGGCCCAGGGCATCTAATTTATCTCCTCTGTTGTCCACCAAAGTCTCTGATAACATGGAAGACTCTGTAAGCTGGTTGGGAATGCCCTTCTTAAATTTCTATAGGTCATTGAACAAGAACTTTTCAAGTAGCACTCAGAAGCTTGATAAGCTTGGGGAGTACAATCCTGTCTATGTTTCGTCATTTCGTGATTTGGAACTTCAAGGAGGGGCTAGGTTGCTTTTGCCTGAGGGTGTTAATGACACTGTTGTTCCAGTTTATGATGATGAGCCGACAAGCATGATATCTTATGCACTGTTATCACCAGATTATATTACCCAACTGTCAGATGAGAGTGAAAAGCCAAAAGACACTCTGGATTCTTCAGTTACATTTCACTCTTTTGATTCAGGGAGTTCTCAATCACTTCATTCCTATGATGAAATAGCTTTGGAATCTTATAGGAGTCTTGGATCTACAGATGATAGCACCTTGTCCACCTCTGGATCTCGTAGCTCCTTAGCTTTGGACCCACTATCGTACACAAAGGCTCTGCATGCTAGAGTTTCTTTTGCTGATGATGGGCCCCTAGGTAAGGCAAAATATACAGTGACCTGTTACTATGCAAAGCGATTTGAAGCATTGAGGAGGATGTGTTGCCCTTCTGAGAAGGATTTTGTAAGGTCTCTCAGTCGTTGTAAAAAGTGGGGTGCCCAAGGTGGCAAGAGCAATGTCTTCTTTGCAAAAACCTTGGATGATCGTTTTATTATTAAACAGGTTACAAAGACAGAGCTGGAATCTTTCACAAAATTTGCTCCCGAATATTTCAAGTATCTATCTAAATCAATTCTCACAGGAGGTCCAACTTGCCTGGCAAAGATTTTTGGGATTTATCAGGTATTTTCTGAGGACCTCAGATGCTAATCACACGAAAATAACATAATAACTCAGATTTAGCATCTCATGTTAAAATTAAATTATCCAAGTTTGAAGATCTTATACTTTTTGGCTATTAAAATCTCTTAAGTTGGCATAGACTTACTATGGGGAATAAAGCCATGTGTTCAAGTTCTATTGGGGCTTAATAAGAAAACTTCTTCATATCCATGCCTCAACTACTGGATGGATGGTATAAGCAAAATCGGTGTCAAAACAATGAATAATGTTAATTCGTAAGAGAAGTATCAGGATAAAATGCCATTAACAGAAAATGAAAAATGAACAAACTTCAATTGAATAAGGATTGCAACACCTATAAATATAGTTAAATATTGGACTAGAAATTGAAAATCTTTTTGATTATTGGAGATTATCATGGTTAGGAGCATAGGATTTGAGTTAAACTTCAAAAATCTTTTAAAGTTTTGTTGAGAGAAGCAAAGAGAAGAAGTGCTGTGGACGATATAAATTCATTTTTGCAGCACAAAGTTTTATCTGTTTATTTGGAAGATGAAGTCATTTTATTCGAAAACGAATTTGCAATTTTGACAACCTAAAGATGTTTGAAACAAGGATTCTGGGTTGGAGAACTCTTCTTCTTCTTCTCTCTCTCTCTCTCTTTTTTCCCCCCTTTGGGAATTAAGTTGAAGGGGAGTATGCATTTGGCTAATGCCTCTATAATTTGTCCACACCAATGAGGTGTCCCCGTTTCTGTGTGATATTGCCACATTTTTTTTTTTGGGGGGGGGGGGGTACCTAATATTGCCACTTTTGATATATGCCAAGAAACAATTCAATTTTTGCATTGTTATCTTTACACAGAAATGTACCATTGCCCATATTTATTAGAAAGGCCAACAATTCATGCTGTGAAAGATATTGATTAGTTGTGAGTTTTGAGAAGTCAAGCAATAAAGGGAAAATGCATTAGTGTTTTTGCCTTGGTGACCAGATAAATGACCTCAAACTTGATCATTACATGGGTGCACTGAGATAAATGCATTTTATATTGCCTGCCTGGGATGCGACTAGCTTTGTGACACCTAAATTAGTTGGATGGGCAGCCAGGTGCTGCCATGCCCTGTTCATTGTGCAGGACCTTGCATTTCTATTCAATTTGACAGTTATTACGTAAATCAACTGTCATTTGATTTGAAATGACAATATATCTCCCTCCTAAATGCAATCCAGCTTGTGATTAATTCCAATATCCTGTAACAATTTAAATGGTAATCTGTTGAACAAGTTTCTTTCCATCTTATTTGCTCGAGTGCTCATCTTACCTTTTCTGAATGTTAAAATTGGTCCTCAATATTTTGTCACCGCTTGCAAAACTAGGTTTTTTTTTTTTTAATTGAACCTTACAACTGTAATGGGGGTTTCTACAATGAATGAACTAGAAATTCAGTGATATGCAACAAAATAAATAAATAAATAAATAAAATAAAACAAACAAAAAGTGAACAATATTTTCATGCAAGGACATTGATATTGGGCTATATGTATGTCCAATATTTTTAATCATTTTTGTGTGCTAAATTTTCATCCCATATGATATTACATTTTTCTTATGCTGCAGCTGTACTGTCACCAATTTATCACAATCTCTTGCTGAAATCTAAAATTATGAAGCAACAGATAGCTGTATGTATACTAAAACGTATAAGCTAAGCAACTTTTTGCGTTAGTGCTTTATAATGAAATGAAAAAAAAAAATAATAATAAAAATAAAAAATTGTGGACACTTAATTTCTTCTGCTTTGTCAAATTGGATAGAGCGCTCAGTCTAGGTCCCTGTACATTCTGACACTCCATAATTATTTTGCTTTAAGGTTACATCGAAACATCTGAAAGGGGGGAAGGAGTCCAAAATAGATGTTCTGGTTATGGAGAACCTTCTGTTCGGAAGGAATCTGACGCGGCTTTATGATCTTAAAGGATCATCCCGATCACGATATAATCCAGATTCCAGTGGAAGTAATAAAGTTCTACTGGACCAGAACTTGATTGAAGCAATGCCAACTTCCCCAATATTTGTTGGAAACAAGGCAAAGCGGCTGTTGGAAAGAGCTGTTTGGAATGATACTTCTTTTCTAGCAGTAAGTTTTCAAACCTCAGATATTTTATTGAATGTAGTTACTGCATGGGACTTTCAATTGTTGGGTGTTTGATCAAGGAAGTGATTGCTGTGGTTTTGTGCATTTGCACTCGGTAAAATTAGCTCTCTGTAAGCTGATATACCTACAAGGGAGATCTGAATGAATCTTCATTGTTTAGCTGATGGTTCTAATCTGTAAATTCATTTAGACATCTAGACAACCTCTATTGTATTCCAGCTAACAAAATAAATTAAAAAAAAAAAGCAAAGAAGAAGAAACCTGCATTAAAGTCAACAGGGTCAATTTGGCTTGGGCTTTCCATTTTGTGTAATCTGTCAATTTCTTGCCTTTCTCTGGCCAGCAAAACAGAACATGCACCATGTTTTCTGGAATCAAGTTGTTGACCTGTAGGTTATTCTGTTATCCAAGAATATTAATAGCCACATAAGCTCGGTTATGAGTACTGGGTGTGAGTATGTGTTGAGATGCCGAAACTCTCAAAATCTTAAATTTAGGAATTGAGATGTGAGCACATCCTGAATTTTTAAATATATTATATATTGTGTAATGTACTGACATAATCTGTGATTATTATTTAAGAATGCAATTTAAATTAAATAAAATTTAGAGATTTTTGTCTTCTATTTCAGGCTAGAAAAATTTTCTTCAATATTAGATTTAAGTTTATGGTTTTTCAAATATAATTAAGAATTGGAAGATTCAAGTGTTTAATTTGGGTACTGAAGTCGGATACATTTTCTTGCACGCGTACATCTTCTCATATGCTTGTTACACATTTTGATACATAAAGTTTTCATTCTGATGCAGTCAATTGATGTAATGGATTACTCATTACTAGTTGGGGTGGATGAAGAGAAGCATGAGCTAGTTATTGGGATCATTGATTTTATGAGACAGTATACCTGGGACAAGCACCTTGAAACTTGGGTGAAGGCTTCCGGGATCCTTGGAGGGCCAAAGAATGCACCTCCTACAGTGATTTCTCCCAAGCAATACAAGAAGAGGTTCAGGAAAGCCATGACAACGTATTTTCTGATGGTCCCAGATCAGTGGTCTCCTCCGACTATCATTCCCAGCAAATCCCAGACTGAGCTTGGTGAAGAGAACACTCAAGGTGGGATGTCCGTTGACTGATACCGTCGATCAGTGTGCCTTGTAGATTTGCAACTATAAGTTGGAATTTATTTATCCCCCGGTTTTCCATCATTCATGTATACCTTCTATTTTTTTTACTTTTATTTTTTTTTATTTTTTATTTTTTTTTTTTTGCGTTGCGATTCTTTTGGATAGCAGTTTCTTTTTGTAATTTTCTTTGTTAGAATGGGAATTCATGATCAATTTTTAAAAAGGGGCGGAACAAGGCTATTAAAGCCATTAAAATTTCTCTGGGGTATAAATATTAGATAATGTCCCCAAGAAATTTTTGTACATTATCTTTCTTGTATTTAGCATTCAATTAATACATATATATATATATATATACGAATGACAATGCTGCAAGTGCATTTTCTTTCTTTACTTTTTTTTCCCCTTCCTTGTTCGGAGTTTGGGTTGTGCTATGTTTGGTATGGATTTCCCTTTTGATTGAGCTCCAGTTTGACTGGATGGATTCTCAAATTTTCACTATTAACATAATTTAGAATACAAGGCTAATGCTTTTATATCAGGTGTTGCTTATTAATCAGCAAGAACTTTTTGTTATTGCAATTATTTTGGATATCAGTTCCTGGTATTATTTACACAAATAATGTTTGGGTGGCTGCCTTTGGATTCAAAGAGCTATTATTATTATTTTGGGGGCAGTTTGGGGGATCAATATTTAGATGAATACTGATGATTTTAAAGTAATTGTCGAAGTGTTATTAGTTAAAAAAACCAAAAAAAAAAATCATTTGAGAAAGTATTTTTACATAGTTGAAAATGATTTTTTCAAATGACTTCTTTTTTTACAGATTTATGCCCATAAAAAAAAATACTATTTGAAATAGTGGCTTTGGAGCACACCCTTTCAAATAGTATTGTCTGAAAATATTTTTTAAGTTTGCAGGTTGGCAGGTTTAATAAACACGAGTTTTGTCGAAGTGTGGAAATTTTGCGTTATTTCAAATAGCATTTTTTGACCAGAGTTTTAAAACGTAGAAATACTCTTTCAAATGCTATTTTTTTATTAAAAATGTTTTGTCAAATAATCTCAAATCACCAATTTCTGCCTAATATTTATGGTCCCAACAGCAAAACAAAAATTAAAAAAAAAAAAAAGAAAAAAACAAAGAAAACTCTGATTCAGTTATGTTTTGTCTCACTGCTTTACCTTTACATACTTCACACATTCACATGCTCTGTCTAAATGTTACTGCTGGGGTTATGTGCATGGTGAAACTATTAACCAAGGGCAGTGCACAATTTTTTCTATGTAAATATAAAGATGATTCGTCTTCGACAGGCGGTGTGGGATAACAAATTAATAAAATAAAGATATATGCACTTTAAAATTTAAAAGTTAATCATCATATTAATTTAAAAATTTTTGCCTAAAATATGATGAGTTGTCTTATTATTAAAATTTTAATACGTACATAATCTTTTTACTGTATTAACTTATTATACTACGTCAAATTAATAATGTGATACTACCATTACGTCAAATATTTTCTCTTGCAACTCTTAATAAGCCCCCCCCCCCCCCCCCCCCCCCCCCCCCCCCAAAAACCAAAAAAAATCAAAAGAAGGGTTCTCTGTGTCAAGGTAAATGAAATTATTATGTGCATGGTACCATTGAATATGAGATGCCTTGCTTTTACATGTTAGTGGAAGTAGGTTTAAGATGTAAACTTCATGCATTACAATATATATATATATATATTTATATATTTGTTAGGGTAAAAGTATAGATTACCAGTATGATAATAATTTTTCTTCTCATTTTTTTTTTCGATTTTTTTTAATTCCTATAAATTAATTACATGATAAGAAGTTAGAAGAGAAACTGAGAGAACTTAAGTAAGTGAAGTTAGAGTATTTGTAGAATTGAAAAATTACACGGAGTTTTATTAAAAAAAAAGCATCAAAATTGATTTTATCTTAAATTAATGTACTAGCAATTGTCTATGCTTGAAAGTACGGAAATATAATTTAGCATGTAGGTAACTCAAATTTAAATTTATAAAACAAACTTACATAAAAAAGTGTAAAAATAACTTATAAAAATAAAAATCATTAATCAAAAGAGATTAAAGTATAAAATTTTATTATTTGTTACAAATATTATCACATTTTTTAAAATATTAATTTAAAATCTTTTATATGAAAAGTATTCAAAAAAAAAATGGAAAGAGTGAAAGAAAAAGAAAATAATCATAACCATTTAGCAAATTCAGCAGTTGAAAATATCTCAAATTCAAAATTTTGAACTTTCTTAAAATTTAAGTTTTAAGCACATTAAAACTAAAATTTTAATTTAAAACATTTATTTTTTAATAAAATTTTTAAAAATTTAAAATTAAAATATATTCTTAAATAAAAAATTTAATTGACTTAGTCTAATAGATATTCATACATTATTTAATAATAATAGATAATATAAATAAAATATAATTTGTATAATTTTATAAAATATAATATATATATTTATTCGAATTTCAAATTCAAGTTCAAATGATGTGTTTTATTATATAGATATATAATAAGTGATGACGTGACAAAATTTTAGTAATGACTGAGACAAATGTCAAATCAAAAGATGTGTTTTATTATATAGATATGATAGGATATTTGGGTTAGAAACGTGTGTGTGTGTGTGTGTGTGTGTGTAATTTTGACTTTATAATTATGAAGTGAATGTGATTTAATTTGACAATCAATAGTTATGGCTTCATTAACTTTGAACCTAAATTAATAAAAATAAAAATTATAAAAGTCAATTTGATAATTAACAATAATTGAATTTTTAAACAATAAAAAAAAATACGCAAGTTAGCTTATTTTAATACAAGTCGTATTAAATAGTAATATTAATATGCATTATATCGTGAAATTTTTTAGATATTTATAACTTTTATAGGGATATTTTTGGTTAAAAAATATGTATTAAATTATGGTTTGTAGTTTTTTTTTAAGATTTTTATGACATTTTTTTGTAGAAAAAGTTTTCAATATATTAAATCATTGAAATTCTTAGGTTTCTATGATTTCTATAGTGATATTTTTGGTCAAACAAATTATCTATTAAATCATGGGCTCTTTTAGGTATTTATGATTTTTTGTGAGAATATTTTGTCCTTAAAATGCTTTTCAATGTATTAAATCATTAGAATTGTATTTATGATTTTTATGAAAATATTTTTGGTCAAACAATTATGTATTAAGTTTTGAGATTTTTTAGGTATTTATGATTTTTACGAAAATATTTTTCTCGAAAAATATTTTTCAAGTATTCATACTTTTATATATATTATATATATATATATATAGCAATAATTCATATATTATATAGTAGTAATAATAGCATTAAAGTTTTTAATGTATTAGATCATTGGAATTCTTTGATATTTATGATTTTATGAAGATGTCTTTTGGTAAAAAAAAAAAAATGTATTAAATTATAAATTTTTTTAGGTATTTATGTTTTTTTATGAGGATATTTTTGTCCAAAAATTTTTAATGTATTAAATCATTGGATTCTTAGGTATTTATGATTTTTATGAAAATAATTTTATTCAAAAAAATTATGTATTTAATCATGGAGGTTTTTAGGCATTTATAATTTTTATGAGGACATTTCTATCAAAAAATATTTTTTCAGTATTCATATTTTTATATAATGTATATATGCACATGTATATAATATAATATAATAATAAAAATTTTAATTTTTTGAATCATTAGAATTCTTAGGCATTTATGATTTTTATAAGGATATGTTTGGTAAAATATAAATATTTATTAAATCATGGAGTTTTTTTAGATATTTATAAATTTTCTGAGGACTTTTTTGTCTAAAAATTATTTTTCCAGCATTCATACTTCTATAAAATAGTAAGATAAGATTAGGTATTTATAATTTTTACAATGAAAGTTTACGTAAAATTGTATTAGATTAAGAAATTTTTTTAGATATTTATATGGGCATTTTTGTCCAAAGAAATATTTTTCGAGTATTTATACTTTCATATAATAGTAAGATATATATAAATATATCCAATGCCATTTAGGGGGTAAATAAGTTGAGTCGAGCCAGTTTATTGTGCTCACTCATTTCATATTTGAGCTTGAACCGAGTTCGGGCTTAATAAGGCCTAAAAAAATTGGACCGTGTTCGCTTGTCCCGCTCATTAAAACTAGTTTTATCGAATATTCAAAAAATTAACTAAATTATTTAATATTATCAAATAGTTATTTGATCAAATAATAATTTCTATTATAAGAAATAACTGATATTTATAATAAGTCAAACTTTAACTTTTAAATCACGTCATAATTGATATGGAATGATATACAATTTGAGAAAGCCTCAAATACTATATCTTTTTAGTTAAAAGAAAAAAAAAAGAAAATGACTCAAAAAATAAAAATAATTGCTAAATACTAACAAAATATCTAAATAAACAATATCTATAAAATCTATTTATATTAACATTATATATATAATAATATTATAAATTATATAATTAGAACCTCGAGCCTAATGAACTTTAAGTTTTTTGAGTTCAAAGTTGACTCATTTATTAAGAATTAAATTAAGCTCGAGTTAAGCTTTTCACGAACCGTCCGTGAGTAACTCATGAATTAACGGGTCGTTGACACTGCTAGAGTCAGTAGATATCAGTTTAATGTGTTGAACCCATTCCAGCCGAAGCCACTGTCCCCTGCATCACCACCATTGTCAGCAACATTAAGGTCACCTCCTTCAAGAATTTGAAGCCAGTTTCTTTGAAGAAGATCTATGATCTGGGCTTCCCTGTAATCCCATGCATTTTTGCAAAATCTTTGGTTAGTTTACTATATTTTTTAAATTGGATATATAAATTACACCTTCTACTGGATTCTCATCGAGCTTTAAATAAATTAGATTATAAATAAAAAAAAAATTAAAAGAGTGTTTGGAGTGAAAAAAATTAGTTTAAATTAGTAAAAGTTATGGTCTCCTAATTTATTCTGTGTATAAAAAATTTGAATTTTATAATAATTTATAGAGATTCTTTATAGTTTATAAAATTCTAAACCGAACCCAAAACAAAGATATATACAACTAGAATTCTTTATTAGAAAAAAGTATAAAAATGATATAACCCTCTATGGATTCAATTATTCTATATGAATAAACCCATTAAAATGTATTCTTATTACAAAAAATGCTATTAACATATTGTTATATGTGACACTACCTTTTCAGAATAATAAAAAAAAATAAAAGAAAATCACATAGAGAATCATTTTTTCGGGGATATCGTGCGTTGAACTGAAATTTGGTGCAATTTAAGGACATGAAGTATGATTTTCCATTGAAATTTGTATGCTCTATAAAAATATATGCATATATATATATATATATGCACACACAGATATATAGATATACCTTTGATGAGAACTGATCAGCTTTGAAAGGTGTTGAAGACGAGGTCCCTCATCGTACCCTTCACATGTTATCTCTCCGCTGTCATCTCTGTAACAGACTATGCCTTTGGAAAGATCTTCGAAAATCTATTAGAAACCAATCACCAGATACATATATGGTATATGATTGAGTTGTTGATTTTACCGTTTTAAATAACAATAGGATTGATACAAGTTGCATCTATATATAAGATAAAATAGAGCGATATTTGAAAATATTTTTCTTATAAATTAAGATTTAATAGTTAAAAATTATTTTTTTTATTCAATAATTGAGATCATTTTTATATTTTTAATTTTTCACTAAATTCTTATTTTAGTGAACCGCATTAGTATCTATCTCACAAAATGATTTGGTCATTTTGAAATTTATCATATTTTTAAGAATGAAAATTATATACAAATTAAAACTGTCAACTTAAATTTCATCCAATTATAGTTTGTAGGAAGTTGTACCTTCAAAATTAAAGTACTATAGTTTGTGTTTTCTTTATAACACTTATCAAAAATTAAATGGGGAGAGAGAGAGAGACCAAACATATATACTAACTATTAGGGTCTAAAATTTTGAACAAAAATTAAAACCCATGCATTATCATAATTTTTTCGATTTAAACTTTTTTATCTAAAATTTTAACTATATAAGAAACTTAATACTAATATTATTCAGAGCGTCGTAGGTACTTGTTATTATTAGTATTTAAACAATACGTGTTGATACTAGTAGGATGTTTAGTCATAGGTGAAATTGGGATTTCATTAATAGAGGGACTACAAAAACTTTAAAGAAAAATTTAAACAATTATAATTTAAAAGATATATAAGAAAACTCCCCCCTCCCCCCAAAGATGACTTTTGGAAATTGTGATTATAGTTTCAAGCTTCAAATCTGAAATAAACACGCGCGCGCGTGTACGCATAAAAAAAAACTCAATATATATGTATATTATTAGAATTTAATTCTTAAAAAATATTTAAAATATAAGAACTTAATTTATCCAAATAAAAACTTATTGTTTATGGTGAAAGCCTAAATTTCATCAACGATAAATTTGGTAGGAAAAATAAAAACTTGAGAAAGTTTTATGGTTCTATCTTGAGAGAAATTATTTTTAGAGAGTGAGAGACATGAGAGTGACGTAAGTGAGAAAATATTAAAATGAAAAGAAGAGTGCAGAAAAGAGAATACGAAAAAATAATGACTATGTTATGATCAGGGAGTGAAACCTTTGAACAGAAAGAGATAAATTTGTGAGTTTGTATTAAAAAGGGGAAAAAATAATCCTTTACTTTGTATTAATTTTTTATGTGAGTCCTATTATAAAACTTAAAAAATTAAGTTGATTGGGAATTTTCATTGGTAAAAAGAGGCCATTGTTAATAGAGTATTTATTTTTAGTAAAATATAATATATATTTGTAAATAGAATACTAAAGCTAGGGGGGCCATGTACTCACTCGAGACTCATTATTGTGTAGAATAACTTAAATGAATTGCATTAGATTTTATGTTTTGTTTGTTTTAAATATATAATTTTTTCAAAGAAAAAATTATTTTATTGTATTTGAAAAAATATTTTCCTCAAACATAATTAAATTATTTTCAATAAAACAATCTAATGAAGTGTTAAAATAACTAAAATGTACTATACCGGATAAATTACAACAAAATCAAAACCATTAAAACTATTACGAAAGGTGCTTTTTAGAACCATGAATTATAGTTTAAAAAATTTGAGCTTTTGATTGATCTTATAATTCAAAATTATTGGCAAAAAAATTAAAAAAAAAAAAAAAGAAAAAGGTTTGGAGTTTGTAGGAGAAGGAAAAGAGCAGAAAGAGGAAAGCGGGCGTGCAAGAAAATAGAATCAGCTTTGAGAAATGTTTAAAATCAGACCTTGTTTCTGGAGGAGAATCTGATCAGAACAGGAGGAGGTGTCTTCTTGGCTGAAACACGACTCTGTCTCTGTGCAAGCATGAGCACCTTCTTCGCAGGCTTTTTGATTGGCAAAGGGAAAGATTCTTGGAACATGAGAAGAGGTGGAGGATGGCATCTGAAGGCCATTGATGAAGTGCTGTTGTAGTTGTGAAGAAGAACAGATTGAAATTAAAGAAGGTGGATTGTTTTTGCCTTCTCCTTTTCTATTTTTTGGGTAGTGTGTGGGAAGATTTTAATTAAGCTAGGAATATAGAGTAGTTACTTTGGTAGCAAAATTTTCGTCCTTTCTAAGTTAAATTGGAGAGATATATCATGCTAGGTGAAGAATATAATAAGTAATGTCTTGTCACCTTGCATTTTTATGTCAAATATTTAGTTGGGGGGGCCCATTTAGCTTATCTTCTAACTGTTGATGTTGCTTGTAAACCCCAACTCTTTTAAGTCCGTTGATAGAGTTTTTCTTCTTATGACTAATATCATATCAAATATATACAAAGTACTAATATCATATTAAATATATATAGAATTTAGAAATGTTATTGCGTCACGTAAAATCTAATTTGTACTACAGTTATTACATGTAATACATAATTATACTTATCCTTAAGTATTATCTGTATTTATATATTAATTTTGTAATAACTTATATTTTTTATTATTTAATTTAATTAGTTAATTATTACTTGATAAATTTAGTTTACTTTTTAAATTTAATAATTTGAAATTTTTGTCCCTTTTGAATTGTATTTAAAAAGATTTAATTTTGGGTTATATTTGAAAAGATTTTAAATTTTAAGAAAAATGTGTAATTTTCCTAAATCTATGAGGAATAAGAAAATTAATTAGTTGGTTAGGATTAGAATTCTACTATATATATATATATGTGTGTATAATATTAAATTTATTCGGATAAAAAAAATACAGAAAATCCTAATATTTTTGTGGCAGCTTGATCTTCGTTGACTACACTGTGTTTCTTGGCTGCGCTGTGTTCCTTAACTGCGAATTGCAGACTGCTTTATTCTTCAATTGCCGAATTAGAGGTAAGGGGGAACGGAATATCAGTTTTCTTTTGGAAAAAAAAAATTCCAATTATTTGATGTTCTTGTACAAGTGCATATATTTCTTTATCTGTTGATCAATGGTAGAAAACGACAAATATTAAATCCCATGTAAGTAATGGATTTTTTTTATCTTCTTGAAACTCGTGCATGTAGTTCTTGATATACGCGTACTTGTTTGAATAGATGCCCAGCAACTAATTGTTTTGGCTTTGTCTTTATGTGTTAATGGGACCTACAAACATTGATATACATATATATAGTGCTAAAGTTATTAGTGCTCTTCTTGGACGAATTGTTTGGATTGATTTTTATATTTATTTATTAAATCCTTGCCATATAATTAACGTGTATTGCTTTGGATCATTCAATTTGAATTGTTTGATTGTCACAGCAATTGATTTGTTTGATGAGTATTAGTGGTGTGATTAACGGTGTTTTTGTGTAGATACATAATTTATTTATTATTATTATTAATTTTTTTTTTTAAACTTGGAATAAAAAGACTAATTTATATGATGTGGAGTTAAAGTGGGATTTGATGTGTTATGATTTGTTTAGGTTGAGAGGTACTGAAAATATCGGGTATACATACTTAAGGGTTGAAAGTCCCGAAACTCGCGCGAGATTGGTTATTGATTCCAGTAGGCTAGTAATCTACGAACGAGTAGATACCTAAGGGTGACATATTATATTCCTAAGACTTCAGCCTAGGAAGCAGACACCGAAGGATGGTGTATTTTGGTTGAGTCTTGTTTCTATGAGACAACTAAACAGCATTGAAGGGATGATGTATATTAGTTGGGTTCTGTTTCTACAGGACAACCAAGCAGAAATATCTTGAAATCAAATTGATATTTTCTTTGATATGTTATGTGGTACAAAAATACAATTAATTGTAATGAAAGGAGATTGATAAATAAAGTTAATTTCTTGTTTCAATTTGATTTTTCTTTGATGTATTATGTAGTGCAAAAATACAATTAATTGTAATGAAAAAAGATTGATAAATAAAGTTAATTTCTTGTTTCAAATTGCTACTTGTGCATAACTGTTTCACTTAGAAGCATGCTAGGGCATACTGCATTTATATTATTATTATTAAGATTCTGAGCACCCGTGGTATTAGTGCTCATCTCCTTACAGCTTGTGATACAGGTAATGAATTGGAGTTACGTGCTAAACCTTTTGAGCATAGGAATTAAAGTTTATTTTATTATTTTTATGTAATTGTTTTTAGACTCTAGGATATTTTTGAGTGGATTGTGACAAACCTCTGTTTTTTGAGGTGAATGTTAAGTATTATTATTATTATTATTTTAGAGATTGGTTGGATTTAGTTTTGGAACTTTGTTGCCTAGTTAGTTTGACTAAGACATTTATTTAAATTTAAAGTTTAGTTTTATTTATTTATTTATTTTTATTTTTTTATTGCTCCATATAGCGTGTGTATGGTTCCGATGTGGGACAAGAAAAGTTATTAAATGATGTAATATGTGTTCTTTTATTCACATACTCGAGTTGTGAAACCCGGCACGTGACAAATTTTAAACGTAATTATCTTAATTTATAATTATATAATTTAAAAGAAATTAGTATTTTACATATTTAGCACTTGTTCACAATCTTATTCAAAGTAAAATATTCACGCATATCACTTGATATTTTTATTTGTTCTACACTTCAATTTATCACGTAACTTCTTATTTTTTTATAATTTAATAAATTATTATTTAAAAATAGTATATATTATTATTAAACAAAATAATGCAAAAAATATAATTAGCCTATTAAATAAAAATTTTAATCTATTAACATAAATTTATAATTATAATTATCTTAATTTATAATTATATAATCTAAAATGAATTAATATTGTACATAATTAACTCTTATTCACAATTTTGTTCAAATTAGAATGTTCACGCACATTACATGATATTTTTATTTAATCTATACTTCAATTTATCATGTAACTTCCTATTTTTCTATATTTAATAAATAATTATTTAAAAAATAATGAATATTGGTCAACATGGTGCAAAAAATATAATTAGCCTATTAAATAAAGATTTTATTTTATTAACATAAATTTATGATTGCAATTATCTTAATTTATAATTATATAATCTAAAATGAATTAGTATTGTATATAATTACTCTTTATTCACAATTTTATTCAAATTAAAACGTTCATGGATATCACTGGATATTTTTTTAATCTATTCTTCTATTTATCATATAATTTTCTATTTTTTATATTTTAATAAATTATTATTTAAAAATAAATATTATTATTAAACAAAATAATGCAAAAAATATAATTAGCATGTTAAATAAAGATTTTAATTTATTGACATAAATTTATAGTTATAATTATCTTAATTTATAATTATATAATTTAAAATGAATTAGTATTGGACATAATTAACACCTATTCATAATTTGATTCAAACTAGAACGTTTCTAGATATTACTTGATATTTTTATTTAATCTATCTTTCTATTTATCATATAAATTCTTAATTTTTTATATTTAAATAAATTATTATTTAAAAATAATAAATATTACTATTATTACTAGACAAAATAATGCAAAAAAAAAATTATTAGCCTATTAAATAAAGTTTTTAATTTATTAACATAAATTTATAGTTATATTATCTTAATTTATAGTTTTATAATATAAAAGTAATAAGTATTGTATATAATTACCACTTATTCACAATTTTATTCAAACTAAAATGTTCATGGTTATTACTTGATATTTGTATTTAATCTACACTTCTATTTATCATATAATTTTTTATTTTTTATTTTTTATATTTTAATTATTTTAAAAATAATAAACATTATTATTATTTAACAAAATAATGCAAGAAAATATAACTAGCTTGTTAAATAAAGATTTTAATTTATTAACATAAATTTATAATTATAATTATCTTAGTTTATAATTATATAATTAGATAGTAATTAGTATTATACATAATTATAACTTATTTACAACTTTATTCAAACTAGAATATTCGTTGATATCACTTGATATTTTTATTTAAGGGATAATTGCCTTTTATCCTCTGCACTGAAAATAAAAATCATTTACACTTTTGAATTTTAAAAACCTACTCTTATATTTCTTGTACTTTAAATTAAAGTGAAGTTGTAAACAACGTTAAATTTTTAAGTGAAAAGATAAAAATACCTATTAAAAACTAAATAAAATCGAGGGAGTGTAAGTGTAAGTGTAAGTAGTATAAAGTACATGGGGTATAAATATAATTTTTAAACTTACTTAGAGTCAAAAATATTATATTTGACAAATTTTTTAATGTTTTCACTTTAATCCAAAGTATAAAGGGATATAAATGTAGGTTTTCAAAATTTAGATGGTGTAAGTGATTTTCACATTAAGTAAATGAAATAAAAAGTCAATTACCCCTTTATTTAATCTACACTTCTATTTATCCTATAACTTCTTATTTTTTTTCTATCTTTTAATAAAGGGTGGGTCTATTTGTACTTCACAAATAAATTCTTACACTCCACTTTACTTTTTTATTAAATAAAATTATACAATTACTTTTATTATTGTAAAAGGGTATTTATGACATTAAAATTATACAACATATCTTATTAGAAGAATCAGAGTAGTTGTTTAATTTTATTTAATGAAAAAGTAAAGAGGAGTGCAAATAAACTCACCCTTAAATAAATAATGATAATAATAATTAAATAAAATAATGCAAAAAAAACTAATCTGTTAAATAAAGATTTTAATTTATTAACAAATAACATGTCGTTTATTATTTTTATTATTAGAAAAAATAAGTGATATATCTTAAATCAAATTGTCATATTGTTTATTAAAATTATGTATATTGTAATATTATTTATTAAAAAATATCAATCAATATTAGCAATTAAAAAAATAAATTTGGCAATGGATAAATCAATCCAATTGAAATGCTACTCAGACTTTTCTTACATTTGGACTTTCAATTTGATCGAATTTCAATTCGATCAAAATAGTATTCTAATCGAAATAAGATAAAATTTCAAAATCGTATTTTAATCTAAATAGGATAGGACTCTCCTGTATATAAAATTTATAAATAAATACAAAATCTTTTTTTTTTTCAAATTTCCTTGAAATTTTTTATTGTAGTAATTATATATATAAACACTATCATAGGACAGCAGAAATAATAACTGTAGATTATTTAATTATATGAATAAGTGTTGTTAATTTTCAAAATTTTTGATTCTTTTTTTTTTTCCTTTCTTATTGTTTATTAGAATTTGAATTCAATCGAATCGATATTATTGATTGTATCAATATTTTAATTTGTTTTATGTTCACTATTTGATTGAATTTACATAAACAATAATATATATTACTTTTAAATATATTTTTATAATTTAACTATCTTAACATATGATAGTACGCTCAACTTAACTGTATAATATGACAAATTCATAGTCATGACACTAGTACAGATATATACTGTGGGTTTAATTTATCACTTTTTTTTTTTTTTTTGGGTTCTAACCTATTAATTCATTCTTATTGGTGGCATCCTCTACATGCAACCACATATAGGTGGCAATTACAACCTAAACCTATAAATTCGCCTAACTAAACTTGATCAAATTAAATGAGTTTGAACTCAATTAAAATTATTAGCGGACATAATTGGGTTGGTAAGATGATACTTATTTAATTAACAGATTTAAATAGATTAATGATACAACTCGTTAAACGCCCAATTATCTACTTAATTAATAGCAGAAGCAAAAACTATGAGATGGAAATAAAAAAAGCTTCCACTTGACTAATTAGGCCCACTGTTGAAAAGCCAAGAAAATGAAAAATAGGTTGATTTTTTATATGACTCACATGCATGCATACATATACATATTTTCCTTCCCTACTCATACATTAAGTTTTAATCGATTTAATGGATTGTAATACTGTTATTGCTGGCCCCCATGCTCTTTATATTAAGCAGAGGCAGAGCTCATCAAGGGGCACATGCCAACCTTGGAAAAAAAATTTATTATCTATTATTTCATTTTATTATTTCTATTGATATTATCTTTAGTGTTCAATTGTGCTCACCCAAGAAAGGGAAAAAAATTTTAGTCCAATACCAAAATTGGTTAAGTTATGACCATGGTGCGCGCACCTAGGTTAAGACATACCCTTGTGAGCACCTAGGTGCCGACAGCAGAACCTATGTTCATCAAAGAGCCAAGGAAAAAAAAAAACGTAATTCATGAGCTGGTGCACACCTAGGGTAGGACAGATTGTTGTGCTCACCTAGCTGTCAACCATAGAGGTGAAGATCAAGAAAAAGCTTAAGAAAAAGTTTAAGGCATGACCTTGGTGCACACCAAGGTCCGAATAGCCCCTTGTGAAAGCACTTTGGAGTTTTAAAAATTCATGTAAGTGTTGACAATGGTTCAAACAAGGGTTCGGACAAGGCCTTGTGCACACCTTTGTCCAGACCATGCAATCTCCTGCACATTTTTATATTCTCTACTTTTTTAAGGGAATTTTGGTCATTATATGCAAGTAATTTGTAACTATATAAGAAGAGGATCTGTAGAGAAATGAGTTAGTTAAATTCATATGCGCATTTGTGTAGAGCGAAAGTAGATCTTGTTTGTTTGTCAAGAAAGTTTTATTTTCCTTACAATTTCCTTTGTAATGAATGTTTCAATTCAATTCAAGTTTTGTTTTCTCTTCATCTATGAGTGAGTAGTTTTCTTGCTTAGTTTCAAATCAAGGAGAGTAGAAGATATATATGGATTTTCAAGGTACTTTGAGTTTCAATATTTAAATTTTCTTAAGAATTCTCTACAAATGATGGTTAAATTGTTTGGATTTATTGAAATCAATAGTTGTTAATTCTAGATCTAGTCTTGTTTGTATAACTTATATAGACTATATGTTAATTGCTAATTAGAATCCTCATGCACTTCATTGAGAAAATTGTATGTGAATTGTTAATATAAAACTTACATGTACTCTCAATAGGTTATACACTCTAAGTGTTTGATTTAGGTTTTCAATTATGTGAACTTAACTTCGTACTTAAATTATTCAACCATTGTTCTCAATTGTGCTTTATTGTTTACAAACTCCAATCTACTCTTTCTATAGAGTAGATTGAGTTATATTTTTTTCCTTGAAAAATTCATAGGGATCTCTACACAAATTGATTTGATCTAAGTTGTTTTTACAATTGTTTTCAAATCTAGTTTTAATCAAAATTTTCACCATTCAAAAAAAAAAAAAAAAAAAAAAACCTCACCAATTCATTATGAGTTCAATATCCAAAATAATTTCCTATGTGTTTTTGTTTTAAAATCATTCAAAGTTCCCTTTGATTTGACTTGATATTCACTGGATATTTTATCGTACTTACAACCAATCACCTTGCACCTAGGGTGTAAAACAGACTCTTAGACATGAACACAAGCAATAGGCTAAAGTGAAAATGGATTTCATTTAATTCTATTCCATTCACATATACCAAATATAGCCTAAATAGCTCGTTGCCATGGATGCAGATATTGATGCCTAGCAAAACAATCATACTTGGCGAGGTTGGAAAAATAATACCTACTTGATGAAATTTGGATAAAAGATGAAGCCTAAGCCGTGTCGTACAGGCACTGTCCATAAGGATTATAGCGCCACAAAGATTTAGATATGCAAAAATCCTCTAGGATTTCTTAGGCTCTTCTGGAAATTCTAGGAGTAAAGGAACAACTAAAGAATCTTTGAAAATGACCCAGCAATCTTAAAAAAATAAAAAAAGAATCAAAAAGAAAAACAGAGGAAGAAGAAAGTGAAAGCTGTGGATATTCTATCACCTTTAGTACTGATATATATATAACTATAACATTAGAAGAACATTATGGTGCAAAAAAATTAGGAGAAAATAAAGCCATATCAATTAGTGGCTTCAAAATAGAAGATTTAGTTTTAACGGATACAAACTAAGTCGACAAATTTCTATCCTTTTGAAATATTTATCACATATACAACAATCCCTCACATATTTCAAAAAGCTTTAAGAAATAAAATCAATTTTTCTAGTTTAAAACATGAGTGTAAAAACACTTCAAATCTGGTGTCTTTTGGACCATGAACCATACCTAGAATAATAAGATATAACATACGAAGTTATTAATAAAATGTTTTGCTTCTATGAATCAAAAACTCTTTATTGTAAGCTAAAATCTTATTAATCACATTACATCCCCACAATTTGCTATTCAATGCGGTTTTGCACTCATAGGCCATGCACGTGCCTGGTAATTCATGAATGCTCCAAAGATTATGCCACAATCTCATAGGAGCGGCTCCACTCCACATTTATATAGGTGATTTTATCAAGTGTATACTGCATCTAAATACACCACCCATAAGGGATATGAAATTCACTAAAAGCTTTTAGCTCATCCTCTCATTTATTGCAGTCTAGCAATACACACATCGTAGAAATGGACAAAATAAGTAGTACCAATCGGATTAACAAGTGGCTTGTTATTACCATATGAACCTTATTCATGGGATCACCAATCACAAAGGTTGGGTTAGTATCATTTGTTAATTTTCAAATTGGCTCAAGTCCCATTCCCCTTGACGTTTCATTAGTTAATTTTCTTCCCAATGGTTTAGTCAGAGGATCGGCCAAATTCACTTCCAACTTCAGATAATCAATGGATATAATTCCATCTTTTAGCAGCTACTTAATCACATTATGTCTCAAATAAATGTGCTTATTTTTACTCTTGAAAGTCTTATTTTTTATAGTGGATATTGTCGCTTGGCAGTCATAGTGCATAAACCTCGAATGTGTTGGTTTTATTCCTAAGGAATATTTACTAAGAAGTTTCTCAACCACTCAGTCTCATTACCAGCCAGTTCAAAAGGTACAAACTCTGATTCCATAGTAGATTTAGCAATAATAATTTGTTTGGCCGATCTCTAAGTAACTACACCCCCACTAATTAATACATAACCACTAGTGGATTTTGTCTCATCTGAATTTGAGATCCAGTTAGCATAACTGTATCCTTCTAATAACATAGGAAATCTACTATATAGAGTACCACATTTCATGGTACCTCTCAAATATTTCATCAATTTGACCAATGCATTCCAATGATCACGATTAGAATTATGTGTATACCTCTTCAATCTACACATAGCAAAAACCATGTCTGGTTGAGAAAAGTTCATTAAATGTATCAGACTTCTAATAATCTGTGCATACTCAGATTGAACAACATGATCACCTCAATTTTTCTTTAGTTGGGTGTTTGCATCATAAGGAGTACTCACTGGCGTAACATTCATAATGTCTAAATTTCTTAAGAAGTTTCTCAACATAATGTTCTTATGATAACATTATTCTATCAATTTTCCTTATGATTTTAACACCCAATATCACACTTGCTTCACCTTTATCTTTCATATCAAATTTAAAGGCAAGAAAACATTTAGTTTGATATACTATCTCAAGACTAGTACCAAGAATAAACATGTTATCCACATATAAACAAAAACTCACACATTCATCATCAACACGCTTAGTATAAACACATTTATCAACTTCAACAGACAAAAAGCCAGCACAAATCAAAACTTGATCAAAATTTTCATACTACTATTTAGGTGCTTGTTTTAGGCCATATGAAGATTTAAGTAATTTACAAACTTTATTTTTTTATCTTCAACAACACAACTTTAAGGTTGCATCATATGAATCTCTTATTCTAAATCACCATTTAGTAAAGCTATTTTAACATTCATTTGATGAATAAAAAGTTTACGGATTGAAACCAAAGTAGTCCAAACTCAAATAGAAGAAATTTTAGCCACAGGAGCAAATGTGTCAAAATACTCAAGATTTTGTTTTTGAATAAAATCTTTTGCTATGAATCTAGCTTTATATTTGTCAATGGATCCATTAGGATTATATTTCCTTTCAAAAATCTATTTACAACCAATAGGCTTAGCTCCTGGAGCTAAATGTACCAAAACCCATGTGCTATTTTGCATAATAGACTCAATCTCAATTTTAATGCCTTCTTTCCATAGTGGAGCATTAGAAGAAGAAATAGCATCAGAATAGGCAAATGGGTCATTATTAAAAAAATAAGTGTAAAAATCATTTTCAAATTATTTCTCTTTTCTTTGTTTTTTACTTCTCAAATCCTTAAAAATATTTTCAAAATCATTTTGAACACTCGGTGCATAAGAAATATTTTTATATTTCAAAGGAAAAATATGTTCAAAGAATTTAACATTTTTTTTTATCTCAATTATAGAACTACAATCAAGTACATCACTTTTCCAAACAAAAAATCTATATGCAGCATTATAATTAGTATACCTAATAAATATATAATCAAAAGTCCTTTGAACTTATTTTTCTTTTCTTAAAGTTAGGAAGCATAACCTTAGCAAGACACCCCTACACTTTCAGGTATTTAAGATTAGGTGGATAGCTCTTCCATAACTCATAAGGTATCTTACTAGTTTTCTTATAGGGAATCCTATTTTGCAAGTGACATGAAGATAAAATAACCTCACCCCAAAGATTATCGTGTGCAGAAGAAGTAACAAGTATAGCATTCATTTTTCTTTTGGTGTTCTATTTTCCCTTTAAGCTACTTCATTATATTCAGGTGAATAAGGAGAGTTATTTCATGAATAATTTATTCATTTTCACAAAAATCATTAAACAACACATATTTGCCACCTCTATCTAATCTAAATCTTTTAATCTTCCTATTTAATTAATTTTCAACTTTAGCTTTATAAGACAAAAATATACTAAAGGCATCATCTTTATTTCTAATCATGTATACCTTAGTATATTTGGAATAATCATCTATAAAGGTCACTTAATATTTTTTACCACCTCCAGTAATAGATTGTCTTAAATCTCCTAAGTTAGTATGAATTAAACTTCACAATTTAGTTTCTCGATGAACATAAGTGCAAGATTTCTTTAAAAGTTTAGCTTCAGCACATATTTGACATTTATTCATACATGTATTATTAATACTAGAAATTAAACCAAGACTTAGACTTGATTTAATTTAATTTATATTTTATTACTCAGTAAATTCAGCTCATTATTTAAATTTAGTAATTTGAAATTTTTGTTATTTAATTTTAAGTTATATTTAAAAAGATTAAATTTTGGTAACCTTTGAAAAGATTTTAAAATTTTAGGGAAAAAGTATAATTTTCTTAAACCCGCGGGGGAAGGTATGTAATTATTTAATTTATTTGGACAAAAAAAATCAGTTGCTATATATATAATGCTATATTTATTTCGTGTAAAAAAAATAGAAAATCCTAATATTATTGTAGCGGCCTGATATTCGTTGACTGTGTTGTGTTTCTTCACTACATTATGTGTTTCCTTATGAATTGCAGGGTGTTTTTTTCTTCAATTGCTGAATCAGAGGTAAGGGGTGAAACATTAATTTTTTTTTTTGGCATAAAAATATTAAATGCAATTAGTTTTGATGTACATATATAAATGCATATATTCTTTCATATATCGACAAATGGTAGAAAAACAACAAGTATGAAATCCTGTGCATGGATACTTTGTTTTTGGAACTTGTGTATGTAATATGTACTTGTTAAATGATGTATTATGTATTCTTTTGTTCGCATACTCGAGTCATGAAATTTGGGGCATGACATTCCTAATATAAGAAATACTAATATGTCCTAATCTAGCATGTCATATATCAATAGAATCAATCATGTAAGCAAAAGAAAATGCATTTCCATTAATTACTTCAAAAACATTGAGTACAAAGAGTCTTTGATTACAATAGCCCATGCCCATAAAAATATTATCCTTTGTTATTACAATCTTGTCAGATTCAAAAGACAATTTAACAACAACCTTTCCTAATAAAACCACATAAATTAAATTTGCTTTAATATTAGGTACATGTCGCACATCACTAAGAGCCAAAGTCTTGCCAGATGTGAGCTTAAGAAGAACTTTTCATTTATTAAGAACTTTTGTAGTTCAAGAATCACCAAGATAAACATATTCTTCTCCTTTCCTTACTAAAGTGTAGGAGGTAAAGGCATTTTTAATTTCACAAATATGCCTGATAGCATCTGAATCTACCACATATTCTTTCATATTGCCATAAGATAAGCTTGAGAAATGACCTCAATAATTATGTCATCTTTTTCAACCAATTTTCTTTTGGTTTAGGAGGATTGTCTTTTCTTATTCTGTTTTTTTATAATCATACCTTTTGTTATGATGTTTATCTTGCACCAAGTTTGTTTTTGCAGCTATTTCCTTTGTCTTTGCAACTTTGAGTTCCCTTCTGTTGGTGTCCTTAATTATTATGTGGGTGATAAGATCTTCAAACAACAACTTTTTGTGCTTGTGTTTTAATGGTTGCTTGTAATCCTTCCATGATTCTAGCAGTTTCTTAATTAAGAAGCTTGCAAAGAATTCTTCTTGTAGATTAATGTATTCAACTTTCAAATCTTCCAATAGCTTTTGATATTTGTTGATCTGCATCTTGATGCCATTATCTTTTTCCATCTCCCATCTATAGAAATTGCCAATTTTGAATTTTTGTTTGCCAACATCTTCAGCAGTATACTTCAAATTCATAGATTCTGAAATCTTCTTGGCTTCTTTGTAAGAGTAGTACACATTAAAGAGATCATTAAATAATGTGCTAATGATCATTGCCTACACACCTTGTTGGCATGTGTCCAAATTTTTAGTTATTTTGAATCAGCAGTAGGCGTAGGTTTTGGATAAAAAGAGCAGCAGTTACACCATGCATATCTAGATTGGAGAAAATTCATTCTTACCATCTTTTGTAATTTGTCCATTAAACATCTTAATTTTGGATATATCTGGAAAAGGTTTCAAAAATAGCAAGGATGCGATAAGAGCAATAGCAACTGACCAGTTAGAAGAATTATTATTGACTCCATAAAAGACAGTGCCAGTTGTAGCAGTTTTGTTGGCATCAGAACTCTCCGCTATAGAAGATAATTCTTAAGATTATTGGAAGAATAATACCTATTCGATGAAATTTGGATAAAAGATGAAGGTTAAACTGTGTAGTACAGGTGCTGTCCTTAAGGATTGTTTTGCCACAAAGATTTAGATTTGCAAAAATCCCCCAAGATTTCTTAGGCTCTTTTGGAAATTCTAGGATCAAAGGAACAACAAAAGAATCTTTCAAAATAACTTAGCAATCTAAAAAAGAATCAAAACAGAATAAAAAAGAAAAGCTAAGGATGAAGAAGGTGAAAGCTGTAAATATTCTATCACCTTTAGTGATATATATATATATATATAATTATAACGTTAGAAGAACATTAAGGTATAGAAAATTTAGGAGAAAATAAAGTCATATCAGTTAGTGACTTTAAAATAGGAGATTTAGTTTTAACGGATATAAATTAAATCAGCATGTATCCAAGTAAATCTGGATTTTTTTATCTTTTTAAAATACTAATCACTTATACAATAGGCGATTGGTTCCTCAGCTATCTGGTCATATTGTGGTTGGTTAACATTGGATATTTAAGATAAAGCTACATTCTGATGGCTCTATTGAATGTTACAAAACTCGGTTGGTTGCGTAGGGTTTTTCATAGGTGCAAGGACTTGATTTTTAATAAACTTTTAGTCTCATTGTTCATGTAGCTGCTATTTAAATTATTCTTTCTTTAGTAACTACTTCTAGATGGAAATTTCATTAACTTGATATCAAGAATGCCTTCTTATAGAGTTATAGGAGTTGAAGTACAAAAATGCACTTCAGGAGCTGAATTGTATTGATTAATGGTCTTAAATTGATTGCATTCTAATGAGACATAACTTCCCATATTCTACATTGATTGCATTCCAATCAACTTTTCTTAATATTTACTTTTATTTTGAAATTAATTTTAACTAAATTAAATCAAGATCATTAAATTATTTTAAAAAAATTATGACGGTTAATCAATACACTTAAACCCCTGAAGTGTATTTTTGCACTTTAGCCCCCCTGTAACCCCTTATTGCATAGCCATCTTACTAATTAAAGAGGTATACATGGAACAATCTCCAGGTTATATTGATCTATGGTATCCTACTCATGTGTGTCATCTACAATGTGTATTATATGGCCTGAAATAAGCACCCCGAGCATTGTTCCACCATTTTAGCTATTTTCCTAGCAAGCTTGGTTTTCATTCTAATAAGACTAATTCATCTTTGTTTGTTTATCATTCCAAGTTGGGATCGTCTATCTTCTGTTTTTTGTTGATGACACAATCAGTACAGTCAGTGATTCTAGATTAATTGTTGCTTTCTTGACTCAATTGGCTAAGGAGTTCTCCATAAAGAGTCTTAGTGATTTTCATTGCTTCCTTAGTATTGAAGTACAATGCAATAATGATGGTTTATTTTTTAGTCAAGCTAAGTGATTACGCTTGAAAAAAGTAATCATATAACCTAAAACTTGTTGTTAATTATAGTAATTTTTGTAGCATTTTGTATGTTTTTAGTTAAATTTCACTTTCTTATAATGAATTGTTCTTGAATGCAAAAATCAATAAGGATAAAGCGTAAAAAACTATTGAATTAGAGCAAATATGGAAAAGAAAAGGAGAAAAACAACAACCATGGAATAAATTGAAGAAAAGACCTAAGGAACACGAAATTTAACTTTGCCATCCAGACGGGAAAATTCTGTTTGGATGTCATTTTCTAGTAGCTACTTAATTTTTTTACTTAAAAAATTTTAAAAGTATTTACTTGAATTTTTGTTCCTATCGTCTGGATGCCAGATTGCCATTTGGACGTGACGGTTCGGAATAAGTCTGTGACTTCTATTTTAGTTTAGGGTTTGTTGTCTATATATATTCTTTGTCGTCTAGACTTCGAAAGCAGCTATTGATATTCATTTTTACACAGTTTTAAGGGTTTTAGTTTAATTTTCTTTCAGTCATTTTGATACTTTCATAGTTTAGATTCAAGGATTATTCACCACATGCTGTAAGGAATTGAATAAAGTTTGAGGTTTCATTAATGTATTTCATATCTATTCTTTTATTCTCTTATATTTGTTGTTTTTGTTTATATTTAATGATGATAAGCTAGATTTTATACTTGATTCTACCCAACAATGATGGATGGATCCTTGTTTGATTGTTAGATGTAAATGGATTTGAGCTTGCAATGTAAAACTTATGTGTTATGATTCTTATTTTTCTAGATCTGTTTTCTAATATTTTCAAAACCTTCGAAAACGTATATAGTTGATTATATTTCCTTGAAATCACTGATAACTATATATGATTAGAAGTCTCTTGGTGCTTTGAAAATATAAGAGACAAATCTAGAATTATTTTCTAGTTTTTTTCTTCTTTTGGTTTTCAAAACATTTGAAAACTTGTAACCTCGATTATATTTCATTGAAATTCTTGAAGACGTTACTTGATTAAAATGTTCTTTATATTTTGAGATCAAAGAAAAGAGTTATGGACCAAAGAATGTTTTCAAGATGAAATCATTTTGGTTTTATTTATCTTAAATGTGATTTTAGAACTGTGCTTTGGATTATTTGTTTTCACGATGAAATATTTCCGGTTTACTTTGTCAGTTGGATTAAGTCATTTTTATTTTAATTAATTGCAATTTTATTTTATTTGTTTATTAGTTAGATAATCAACCTCTCCAAAACCATTTTACTCTATTGTTTAAAAAAAAAAAAAAACAGTACGTTAAAAGAACATAGAAAACCTTGGCTTCAATCAAGTTACCTATGGATATGATCCTGGTCTTTCCAGATAAAATTACACCGCACCCTCTTCCACTTGGGAGATATTTTAATTGCATTATTTAGAATCGGTCACTAAGTATTCACTTGACCTCCTAGAACATGTAGAGCTCGTGGATTTTAAGCCAAGCACTGCTCCTTTTGTAGTTCGTTAACATGTTGATGCTACTAGAGAAGCTTCTACTGATCCTACTCATTTTTGTTCTTTTGCTGATGTGTTACAATATTTAACCATTACTCATCCAGATTTAGCACATGGTGTCAACTCAATATGTCAATTTATGCATGCTCCTATTGTTGCTCGTTTTCATGCCCTTAAGTGTACAGTACCTATTAATATGGTTTATAGGTTTTTAAGAAATCTCCACTAGACTTATTTACTTATTCTGATGCTGATTGGACAAAGTCATGATATACGCCTATATACTTCTATCTATGCCATTTATTTTGGTAATAATGTATTTTCTTAGTGTTTTAAGAAATAGTCCAAAGTGGCTCGATCCAATGGTGAAATTGAGTATCATGCCTTGGCGATTACTACTGCTAAAGTGATTTGGGTGGTTTAGTTACTTTGTGGTCTACACATTACTCTTCCCTCTGCACCAAAATACTTTGTGACAATCAAAGTGCTATTTTCATAGCATGAAATCCAGTTACAAGGCCTCATACTAAACATATTGCAATTGATTATAATTATGCTCAAGAGTTGGTTCAACAAGGAGCTCTTCATCTCCAATTCATCCCATCTAATCTATAAGTATCCGATGTTTTTACTAAAGTTGTTACAAAACCGAAGTTCAGCCTCTTTTGAAACAAGCTCGAGAGTTGGTACAACAACGAGCTCTCCATGTTTAGTTCACCTCACCTGATCTATAAGTATTCGATGTTTTTACTAAAGGTGTTGCAAAATCGAAGTTCAACCTCTTTTGAAACAAGTTCCATGTGTTTCCTACCACACTTCACTTGGAGGGAGTGATAATATAATCAAGTAGTTAAGATTGTATACGTAGACTTGAGTAGTGTTTGGATGGTAAAAAAATACAATAAAAGTATAAAAATTTGATATAAAAATGATATGTAGTGAAATTTGATTAAAAAATATAAAAAGTAAATAAAAGTTGATAAATTTTAATTGATTTTGATAAAGCAAACACCCTCGATTCAACCTTATCTTATTATTGTTACATTAATATCTGTCCTTTGGAGTTTAAAGTTGTAGATAGATATTTGCTTCTAATTTTCTAATTGTAAATTGCACGTAAGTGACTTTGGTACATTGTGTATAAATAGATACAGTAACCTTGTACAGAGGCTGATGACTATCAAACGTTCAGTCTTAAAGTTGTTGATTCATTTCCAGAAATACACTGGTACATGTTTCTGAATACATTTTTTTTTTAGGACTAAAAATTGAAAAAAGAAATTACAATGTATTATTTTAAAAGCATTGGATTTTATGACTTGGCCCCTTTAAATGATACCTGACAAGCACACTGAGAGAGAAAGAGAGAGTTGATTGATTGATTGATTTTCAAGTAATATGACTTTTCGGGCAACCAGAAGCCACTTTGCATATCCCGCCAAAATGTGTCCCTACAAGATGTGTGTGCGCGCAAAAGTAATTTGAAAAGTAATAGTGCAGCATATATATATATACATATATGTATACACTAAAAATTTTCCGCACCTAAAAATTCACCACAAATTCTAATTATTAAATATTTCAACTGATATTTGTCAACTACTAAACATTTGAACTGACGTATGATGAAAATCAAATTAATAATTGAATCTGTATAAAGATTTTTGAGTTTTAAGCATCTGTAAATATAAATAATTTATGAATTATTTTATAAATATTAATAATAATATTATATATTCTCGAAACATTAAAAGCCTCTGCCATCTAGATCCGTCTTTTGTTGTATGTAAGTGAAAGAACTTCCCATTCCACAAGATGATCATTGGAAATTTGCTAATAAACACATCCTTGGGAGGGGTACTAAACCTTCGTTTAGAACTTTAAAAACATTGAAAAATATTAAAAATATTAAAAATTATTCACTTTTTATCTCACTTTATAAATTACGAACTCATAAATTTTATCATTTTTTATCACTCCAAATACCCCTTAAATCTAACATACTATCGCATTTGATTCTTATTAGCTTGCATGAACATTTCCTTAGAATTTGATTTGTTTTTTTATTTGTGTAAAATATATACATAAAAGTTCCTCCAATTTTAAAAAATATTTCACGAACATTTTCATATTTTTTGAAAATTAAAAAAAATCTATTTTTGCCATCATTTTTTTTTATAAACTTGCCCTTTTATTTTTATATATTGCATGTATACCTTTCGAAATTATTAAAAGTTATTTTTAAGTTAAGATATTATTAATGTAAAATATTACATTGATCTTCATTCATATATAAGTCATAGTTAGATATCTTTAAAATTATTTAGTCCAAATTTGAACTTTTGAATGATGTAATTTTAGGATAAATAATTGAAAATGACTAATAATAGCAAAAAATGATTTCTATGTATAAAAAAAAAAAAAAAAAACAAGCCAAGAATCATATGAATAATAAGTAATGATCATTAGATACACTCATATGATAATATTGAGTTAAAAATTTATTTTCTAAAAATATATCTCCGTATAATAGAGGGAAGTATAATATTTTTGATAATTTAAAGTTTTATTTTACATTTTTTTATATTTATCGTGACCAAAATATCTTTTTTTTTTTTAATTATTGATACTAGAGCCCCAAAATTAAAATAACATAGTTATAAAGTTTCTACTTTATGAAAGTATAATTTTTTAATCACTAAAAACAAGAAAAGTCATTTGGTAATTTACATATAATTTTTATGCTATTTTAAATAATTATGAGACTACATGGTGCAAGTGTTAACTTTTAAAACTGTCCTCTTGTTTTGCAAGAGTTTCTTTCAAAGGTGTAACTGTCAAACACATAGTTAACAGCCAAATTGAGATTATATAATTCTAAAAATTGGATAGGGTCGTATACCTTTCGTAGTTTTGACTTTCAGTTAAGTTTTAAAAATCGATGGGGAAAACTTTGTTGTTTGAGTTTTGTATATTAATACCCTATGCCGGTAGATTTTTCCTTAATTAGTACTTATAGACCAAGTTAATTATATGAATGACTAGAATACTCTTAAAACAAAACAAAACAAATTATACTATGTATATATATAAAATAAAATGTGCAAACTATTTTTATTTTTTGAAACTGTAATAACCTGAATTTTTTTTTTTCTTAATTAAATTGCTTAAGTGTGGTCGTGATACTTGTTATAATAAAAATCTAGAAAATTGAAGATTTGAAAATTTTTGGAATTGGTTGGAAAGATTTTCGGATTTAATTTCACCCTATGTGGGAGTTT
Source organism: Vitellaria paradoxa (assembly GCA_019916065.1). Classification (NCBI taxonomy): domain Eukaryota; kingdom Viridiplantae; phylum Streptophyta; class Magnoliopsida; order Ericales; family Sapotaceae; genus Vitellaria; species Vitellaria paradoxa. The sequence continues at coordinate 22,808,796 of CM034235.1, read as the reverse complement.
AATGTAGATTTCTAAAATTTTTATCCAAAAACTTCTTAGCCCAATTACTTATTTGGTTCAAACCAAGACCATTAACCCATGGGTCAACCCTTTTCTTTGACTCACCTCAACTCACTTCAACTCACTTTATCACTCAATGAATTGACTCATGAATAGTTGCTCTAAATTATTTCCCGACAACTTCATTTCCATCTTCCATACACTCTCACCATCTTTCAAAATTATTTGACTAATTGGACAAAGAGAAGACCCACATTGATGACCTTAAAGCATCTTTTTCAAATTATTTAGCAAACAAGATTTAAAGCATTTTGTTTGAAAGCTAGCATGATTTAAAGCATTTGGTTAAATTGTCAAAAAACTAGCATGATTGTTTAAATTTGTCAAAAAGTTAGCTTGATTCCCGGATCATGCCACCTCCATACATCTTCCCCAATGCTTTTCTTTAATGATATGGTTAGATAGTCAAAAAGTAAGCATGATTCTTGGATCATGCTACCAATTGTATAGGCATGATCTTACCTTAATTGATTTTTTCTCTACTAATAATTTTCTCTACACTCCCTATAAATTGTGTGTCTTCCAAGAGAAGAAAATAAGAAAGAAATAATAATAAATTATTGATTAGTGAGGCTGAAGATTTGGTGTTGCTTGGAGGAAGAAGAAAGGCTTGGAATTTTTCAATTTGGGTGGTGTTCAAAGCTAACTCATTTTTCCTTCTCAGACTTGGTCATTAATATTTTCATTGAGGTAGGATGATGAATCTCCTAAAATATATTTGATGCATTTTCTGGTTTGAAGTATGAAACTTAATTGTGATAAAAATAAATACCCGTATATTGGGGGTAGGGAAGCCAAAATTTTGACTAAAGTAACTCAGTATGCTGACAGCTCTCTATTTGTAACTTCTTATGTGCTTCTAACCCCTAAAACGGTGGAATTAGGCTTTGGCTAAAACATAAAAGTTGTAGCCCTTTCAGTTTTATTTTCAACCCAAAAAGAATTGCATCAATCCGATTTGTGAGTCAAAAGTTATGCCCAAAATACTGAGCACGTGTAAAACTGTATTTTCTGAACAAACTGAATTCAAAGCTGTTTTTGTACCTTTAGACCTTAGAATTTTAAAAAGTGTAAAACATGAAAGTTGTAGGTCTTGAAGTCTAGTTTCTACAGATATAAAGTTTATAGATATTGGAGTCTTGCTCTATTTTATATGAATTTTCTTTCAAGCTGCTATTCTGCTTAGCTTTAATTGATGCTTGTTTGGATTTGTTTAGAATATTATGTTTAAAGATTTATTTAAATTTCTAATTTCCTTCTATTAGTTATTGTCATGTTAATAATTTCTATTGATATGAAATTATTTTAAACTAGATATTATGTATTATTTGACCCTCTAATATTGATGATAATTGACTTAGATAATCAGTTTCATCATGGATAGTTGGATGACTTATTCAAACTAAAATGCTAGTATTTGATAAAATGCCCAAAAGAAACAGTGGACTCGTTCTTTTCTCATTTGGTCTTTCTTAAATGAATTTGATTTATTTTTGGCATTGTTTTGTCAACCTAGCAAGTTATATAATTATATTTTTATGATTTAGTGAATTAAATGAAACTCATTTAATACCTTCCTAAACATTGGGATAATTCTGTGGACATTTGTGGATATCTTGAAGCCAAAAACCTATGATAAGGGTTTGGTTATAAATAAGATGATGATTGGAAATTTATTTAAATTATTTTTGAATAAAATAAAACTTATCAATTTTGCTAAAAATTAAATATAAGTCCAAGAGCTATTTATTATCTTCATATTCCATAAAATAATAAAATAAAAGGTAAAAGGAGCAAAAACCGAGATTTGCAGCCAATGAGGTTCGAACTTGCGACTTTAAATCGCAATTAGGGTCGCCCACCCACTAAGCTACCAACCTCGGCCTAATTAATATACCATTAGAAATAATTTTATTCTTATCAAATTTGGTACGGTAAGCTTGTCAAAACAATTAACTAAAATACTAGTTTGTATTCTAAATTTTTTTTTTCTTGCTAATTGTTAATTTACATATAGCGCCTACCTTTGTGATAATGATATTGATGACTATGTTAAATCTTTGATTTATTGAGAATTACTATTAAAGTATGGATATAGATAAAGTGCTTAAAAATATATTGCATGTGACTAAATAATCTCACTTTTGATTCATCGCCCGGGAACATTGCCGGTTGTTATTAAAAATGTCTGATTTCCATACAAGGTACCCTTGGAATGTAAAAGGGTGAGAAGAAATTAAGGCACTTGGCGCTAAAGCTGTTTTTGGCAATGGGGTGATGGGTGGGTAGAAATGGCCTTTTAGATGAAGATGGGAACATGCATTTTATTTGGGAGATGCTCCCTTCTGACCTGGCCAGTCAGGTAGCCGGTCGCGACGGCTAGATTTTTGGTAGGTGACACCGTCGGTATGCATTGGATGCTAAGCCCGTAAAGTCACTGGTTCCCAAGGCTGGGGGTAGAGGAGGATAGGAGTATGATTATCTTAGGAGGATTTAGATTAAACTCCTTTACAAAATTTTACTGTGACCAGCAACCTCTCTTGTTATGTATGAATGATGTGTTGGAATTATTTAATTATATTTAATAATCTCGATTAATATTTTATAAATATATATATATATATATGTATGAAACCTGTATCGCTACGGGGTTTGATCCCGAGACCTTGAAGATCTAAATCTGAGATCCCTACCACTGCGACACAGACTTCATTGTGGTATACACATCAGTATTTAACTATTTTACATGTAAGTAAAATAGTAGTTACGGTGACGGTTTCATCGAGCCGTTGTAAGTATAATTTACATTATTCAGTTGAGATCTATTGAATTAATTGTTGCATAAATAGTATGCCACCTAAATACATTCATTTAATACAGTGTAGTATTACAACCACTGCATATAGGCACCTAGGAGATTCTGATTACTGGGCTTTAGTAGCTCACCCCTTGTGGGAATATTTTTTTCAGGATATTAAGCACAGGAATACAGAAGATGAGTTGGAAAGAGATTAATTTCTCTTAAATATTCCATCAGAAGAGTTATCTATTTTTTTCTTCTTTCCTGCACAGAGCTGGAGGACTTTATTTTTGGTCTGTAATAATTGTTGGATGATTGTAATTATTAAGCATAGACCTAATTTGCTTTTATTTGGTATGTAATGTTAATAGCGTGATTGGGACACTTAGATGGCTATGTAATATTTTTCTCTATCTTTATTTTGAGCCCTGTAGTTGAAATCCCATCAAATGGTTCAGTCCAATGACTTATAAATATTGTTTGGGATAAACATGGGATTTTGACTATCTTAAATTTTTCTTACGGGTCAACCCCAATCTGGAGGAAAACTCTGGGGTGTGACAGCGTGTTTTTATCATCTTATTTTTATACCTAACAAATAAATTCCAAGTCACCCCTGGGCATTCGGTTATGAAAATCCGGGGCGTGACAGAAACTATATAATTTTTAATATATATAACAATTAAAGAATATTTAAATTTTGTGTAGTTGGAAAACCAAAGTATAAGTATTAGTTATTGTTTTTGAACCGGCGATAGTAGCCCAAAAATTTTTTATAATATGGTTAGGTTCTATAAAATTTAAAAAAAAAATGGACTATTATAATTCAAGAAGCACGAAAGTTCACAAAAAAAAAATCAAAAAATTTTATGCTATAATCAATTCAAAAAAATACCACTAATTATTTATATTTTTTAGGTCAAAAAAATTTAAGGTATGAACTAACCACCATAACATTTAAATATTCTTTTTTAACTATCATATATTCTAAAAGAATCATATAAATTTCAAACATAAAAATAAATTATAAGTTTTTATTTGATATAAATTGTATAATTTGTTTAGTTCTGTTTCAACGATATTCTACTTATTTAGAAATATTAATTTGATCAATAGTTAGCTAGACATGTTTGGTACGGGATGAAAAATTTGAAAGTAAAAGATTATAGAAATAATTGTTACTCTGGTTATGGTTATTAGAGTAACAAGTTTGTGGTACTTATATTTGGAATGATAGAGTAAATATTACCCAATAATAATTATATTATGTTTAAAATATTAAAAATTTTGAAAAGATAAAAGTTAATTGTGTTTAGAATGGGGATAAATTAACCAAAGGTAAAAGTTAATATTTAATTTTAATAAAATATTATTATAAAATAAATCATCATAATTTTTGTTATTTTAATAATAATTAATTTTAGTAAAAATATATTATTAAAATATGTTCTTTTTAATAGAAATATTAATTATAAAAAATAATTTTATTATAAATTAATATTTCTTTTTTTGGGTAATTAAATTAATATTTCTATAGTAATTAATTTTAATAGTGAATTATTATTTATTAAATATTTTTTATTTTGATAAAATAATCTAATAAAACAAATAATTTTTGTTTATTTAAATAAATTATTGATTTTAATAAATTATATTAATACAATACACAATTTAGTAAATTATTATTTATGAGAGATAATTTTCATTTAATAAAATGTTTTAATAAAATACATTTTTTTAATAAGTCATTATTATTTATCAAACGTTAATTTTAATTTGAGAAAATAGATAATTCTAGTCATAAATTAATATTTTAATAGTATTATTTTAATAAAATAAAATAAGTTATTCTAATAACAAACTATTATTTACTAAATATTATTTTGATAAAAAAATTTAATAATTAATAAATTTTAGTTTGATTAAATAAATTATTATTTTATAATATTTATTATAATTATTTATAGGAGAACGTTGTTTAAAGTTTTACACAAAGGTAAGGAAATATTTTACGGAAATAATGAAAAAATGGTAAAATTTTTCTATTACCCTCGGTTACGCATCTCCCCCTTAAAGTGAAAATTTACTCCCATGTGGGGGTAATTGTTAACTCAGATTAATTATTACTTTTATCATTTAAACTGATGTAATGGAATGTAAAAATTACCATTATAAAATTTTCCCTCCATTACCTTCAAAAGAAACACATCCTAAGGAAAAATCTAGCAATAGAGATGTTGGTATATAAAATTTAAATAGCTGAAGATCTCCTTACTTACTTTTAAAGTTATATATAAGAATTACATGTGCAAAGTTAAAATTATGGAAGATGTATGTGAAAATTACCCTTTAATTAATACTTCTCCTCGAGATTTCAAGCCATTGGGAGCCGGCAGCCTCTCCTGCTGGGGGTTGTTGTGTATAATGATTAGAATGTATTTGCATTGTGTTTGGATAAAAAAATTTGTTAAAAAAAAATAAAACTCATTGAAATTGTGATAAAAAAACAAAACAAAAGGGCAAAAAATTTAAGAATTGAAAAAATATGTATTGAAAAACTAATATATTGATAAATACTTTTAGTTTTATTACATTTTGAATCCATTCAAATAAGAATACGCGTTTAGAATTTTATATCTTCATCTTCTTCCTTTAATTTTATCCTTTTCTTTTCCATTATAAAGATTCAAAATATATTTGCTTGTTTGGCTTGTGATGGAAACTAAAAAAAAAAAGTATGGGATTTGAAATATTAAAAATAACTAAATTAGAAAACTAACTTATTGGTAGATATCTTTTTATTTTATTAGACTTTTTAATCCATTTAAACAAAAATATATATTTAGAATTTTATGTTTTTTAATACGTTTTCTATCTTTTCATTTTCCTTTTCTCTTTCGTTCTTTATTCTTTTCCCTCGATAGATTCTTAGTAGTTCAAAACACATCTTAAGATGTGCATTGATTAAGGAATGCTATGTTAGCGGTGTGTATCAGGGTTGGCAGATTTTATCATGATTGAGGAATCTTAACTATTTATATACGCAAGAATAATGTAGAGTTCATATAATTTAGGAGGTGTTTGGTTGGTCTAAAAGTACAATAAAATACAAAGATTTGATATAAAATAATACGTAATAAAATTTGATTGAAAAAAGTACAAAAAATTAATAAAAGTTAGTAGGTTTTAGTTAGTTTTGACTAACCAAATACCCCTTTTACGATTAAGATTAACCGGTACTGATTAGGCCATAACATTATTGATATTATTTTGTATTAATAAAAGTAACAAAAAATGATAACTTTTTGGTTATTTTTGTGTAAGCTCTTGTGTTAGCAAATCCAAACAAATCAATCTCTTCCTTAGTAATTCCATAACAAAAATTTAAATTAAATTTCAAAATCAATTTGCAACACTTGAATAAACTCATCAAAAAATCATATGGTAAAAATTTTAAAACAACATCATAACAACATCATCCACAACATAATATTCAAGCTCAAAATCCAAGTACAAGTTTTAAGATAATAAGACCACAAAATAATAAAATAAAGTCACAAAATTTGAAATTTTCTACTTGCTCTTTTTGATATAAATTGACAAACTCATAAAATAATAAGGGAAAATAAAAAATAGATCAAAAAAATCATTGGATTTGCTTGAGAGCCTCGTAGTGCCTTCCCCTACGAATCTCTCTGAAAAATTCTCGTAGAGCCAATTTTGTGCAAATTTTTTTTTTTAATATATATATATATATATAAGTACCCAAAAACATTGATAGGAAAGTTCACGAAATAGATTAAAGAAATTTTACTTTACCTATTTCAAAATATGTAAATCAGTCCTCCAATCAGTATAAATTTAAATGAACAAAAATTCATTTTCCAAAAAATTTTCAAGACCGCATCATGAGATGAATTAAGTCATAAAATTGAAAAAAATACATGTGTGCGTGTGAGAGTATAACTAATCAAGCATATATTCTCCCCCCTCCCAAACAAATCACGAGATTAAAAATTAAATTTGAGGCACCAAATAAATTGAGAGCAACTTTTATATTTTAATTTTATTTTTGGATTTTTCTTTGAGATTTTCTCAATTAATTTTCATTCATCCAAATTTTTTTTTCTTCATGAATATCTCTTCCAAGGTCTCAGCGGATTTCACGCATTTATATGTGGGTAGCTATTCTCTTAAATCGTCTTAACCCAAAAAGTGGTTATCTTAATAACCGATATGTCATTAAGGGACTTCTCACTTGTCCCACCTATAGCCCTTTCCAAGATAGGATATAATTATTCTTTTAATTGCTCTTCATCATTTTTTAAATGTGTCAAATATTAATTCAAGATCTATAAATAAGAAGAAGAAAAGGTATATACAGAATCAGTCGAGTGTTTAAAGAAGCACATCAAAATTATGGTAAAGTTCATCAAAGCACTTCTTTTCAATTTAAATGAAAATATAAATTTTTAATCCAATACAATAAATTTGACTGAATAATTAACGCACATATAAGGAGATAGAAGTCATAAACTATCTTCAAAACAAATAATGAACTCTTACTCCTTTTTATTTTTGAAATTAGGGATATGCACAAATATCCAAAGACTTTCTAAGATATTTAAAGTGAAAATCATCCAAGGATTTGGTAAAAATATCAGATTTTTGAATCCAAATAGCACTAGTTTTGGGAAATATGGCCTTGATAGGACTTTTCTCATGCCTTTGCTTTTTATTAAAATTTGAATTTTTTTGTGTTTGAAAACTTTTCATACTTAGGTTTTGAAAATTTTGAAATGGATGTGGATTTTTGAAATGTTTTTCAATGAAATCAGTGAAAGCTTGAAACCTACTAGTCATAGGAACTCTATGGTTTTGATTGCTAGAAAAGTTTTTCACATAATTCAAAAAAAGACCATAGAGTTTATAATAGTTAGGGTGAATATGGACTATGATGCCACAATGGTGATGCATAGGCACAAAGGGTGGGGTTAGCAAAATGTATACCTTACACTTTTGGAGAAGGAAACTGTTGAGGTAGAAACTTTGCAGTACTCCTCTTTGGTAAGTCTTTGGAGCTTCTGCATGCTTTGGAAACATTTTTGGAGCTTTTAGAGTAGGTGGAGATGTTGTTGCCGTGGTCTTCTCTCTACTATATCCTAGGATAGATTTATATCGATATGGCTTCTGTATGCTCTAACTTTCGTCAATCACATTTGAGCGGATGTTCATCTTCTCATTTTCTTCAAACTTTTTGTTCTTCTCATCAATCTTTGTTTTCATCTTTTCTACACTTTGAGACTAAGAATTTTTATCAAATTCCAAAAAAGATAATTTACTTATGAGTTTTTCATTCTCAATCTTCAAAACATCTGTCTTATTCTTCAACATGCTGTTCTTTTGATGCTGAGTTTTTCTTTATTTCTCCAACCCACAGTATTCCTTGAAAAGTTAATTGTAGACTTCTTGAAGATTATTGTCAAATTCATCTTCAGAGTCATTATTCTCATGATTTGACATCTTGGTGTCACTTAGGGATTAAGAGAGTGTCCATACAGACAAAGTGTGAGAAGCTATAAAGGTAATAAAATTTCATTCATTTTCTAAAGAGACCGCGGCATTAAAATCTCCTTCATGTGGTGGATCCATCAATTTGATTAAAGATCTCACTCAAGAATATAAAATGACCCATTCTGATACTAACTGAAATTTCTAAATTAAGTAATCACGCACAGAGTAAAGAGAGTAGCATCAGGGGATTTAATAAGGATACCCTAGCATAGGAAAATCCTCAAATACAATTCTACTATCAATGGATTATAAGACTCTACTTGAATTCACTACGATTGTCGAATACACTACGATTCACTCGCACAAATCCTTTTGTCACTCTTGCTCGAATAACTGGATAAACCTTAACAAGTGGATTTTCTAATTCACATGGAAAGTAAAGAAAGAATAAAAGAAAGTAACAGAAAGATTGTTAAGCTCCCACAAATAAAAGATCTCTCTCTCTAAATCTCTATAATATGTCCCTCGAGTGTATCTCTGTACATTAAGGTCGTGTACATATATAAAGAGTTACAAACTATTACCCTAAATTGGTAGAATAAGAAACAGAATCATCTATAAAATATTTTATTCAAACCATTACGCTTCTTATGTCGTGCATGCGCACTTACTCGAACCCTCATGCATGAAGGGGACATCCTACGAACCCTACTGGAATGACCCTTAGCTTAAATAAAAGTTAGCTCGCTGCCATGTACTCCCCACGGGCTGGTTGTAATGTGCACTAGAATTTTGGCCGTATTTCCTGATCTGTATAGTCTTTTTCTTTACTCCTCATTGGACTTGGATTGTAATTTTATCTCCATATTTAATTCAAGACTTGTTTGAATTTGCCAACAGTTTAATTATAGAATTAAAGGTGGGGATTTGATTTCTTGTTAACAGATCCAATCTCATCTAATGTCTGGATATAAAGTCTATACCCTAGCATATCCAAAATTATTCTTGTCAAATTTTTGTGAAATTGCATGATCTCTAGTATCATATAAATAATCTCATTCAAAAAATAATAATTCTATATTAAATTCAATTCTAGACACAATAATATATACAAACACAAATAAAATTTATAATTTTCTTAACCAAATTTACGTGTCAATTAACTGGTTTGAGTAAAAAATTTGGCTAATATTAATGCAAATTATTATGGCATCAATTAATAGATTTATTTGTACACCTAACATTTTTCTTTTATATATTATATTAAATATCTTAATAGTGTTACTTTTTAATCTCCTAAGTTCTAAAAGTAACCTTCCGAACAAAACAATGCTCTCCTAGTTGTGGCAAGGGTTTTGCTAATTGCTTGAAATTGAAGAAGAACTACACTGCAAAGGATAGGGCCAAGAGAAGAAGATGGGAGAGGAGAGGATTACACAAAGCTTGAATTACCTACCCTTTTCCTTAAAAAATGCATGGGCAAGAAATTGAGATTGATTGGACAACTTTTTTTTCTTTTTTTTTTAAGTGGTGGTGAGTTGCTTAAACATTTTCATTAGATTTTCTTAAAAATCCAAAATTACAAAGAGGTAAAATCCTTTGTTTTGAGCTTATACGTATTCACATAATATTTTAAGGAGCTCTTAGGGTGCCTAGGATAGAATCATCAAATCAAGTTCTGAATTAACTATATGTTAATTAATTAATGGTTGTACCTTAAGGATTAATGTTGAATGAATATTGAAATTTAGTTTGATTTGATTAAAGTTAAACTAATAATTATCAAAGATCATTTTAATCGAACTTAAATTCCAAGTAAGGAATTTCAAAATTCATCAAAGACAAAAATAATTCTTAAAAAAAAAGTTTTCTTATTGAATTAAAAGTTGCCCAATTCATAGTTTACAAGGCATATACTAGGCTACCTAAATCTTAATGACTAAAATAGATCATGCTGATATATCCAAAATTTATTAAAATTGTCAAATATGAGATGATTTACAGAATCCTGAAAGTGATTGATGCATGTTAGATTTTGCATTTATAATTAGTAATTTGTGAACAAAAACAATGAAATTAATCTCATATTATAAGATATTTGGCTAAAGTATCTTAGAGTACAGATTTATGAATGTAGGTAGAAAGATAACTAAGGACACGTGGCATCTTCCGGAGCGCAAATATGCTTATAAAAATGTGCTCAGCATTAGTTCAGTGATCTAATGAATATTATAGATGGGCCCCAGCATTAAATAAAATTGAGTTACTGTGATTCTAGCCATAAATACAAAATAGTAATAAATGAACTAAATTTATTACATCATAGTTAACACAGTTATTTCATTACTTTACAAATGGCAGATAAATGTAACATCTAGACATTTCTCAAGGTTATGTTTTGCCCATTATACTCATTTCTCCCGTGCGCATTTAATGTGGAGTGAAGACATTAAAGACTGAATGAAAGGTATTAAAAGTAAAGCAAACCGTCAAATATTTTGGAATATATATACAATATACAAAATCAAGAGTTTCTATTATTTTTATATTTATTTATTCATTCTATCTTACTATAAATACAATACTTAGCACCACAATTCAGGTATGCTCACTATTATCAACTATATACTTTTCTCTTTCAATTACAATTCTCTTAAGCTTATTCTGACTTTACTATCGAAGCGTTTTTGGTCGGGGACTCTCTTCGGCTATTTTCTCTAACTTTTCTTGCTCTGTAGGCTTGAATTCAGCTTTTTCAATTGACGTAATGACAAAGTGCAGTGGTAGCTTTTATTGTCAAACATTTGGCGCCCACTATGGGGCCCAATTCTTTGTTCCCCACATCCTTGTGTTCTTGAAGATTTCATAGATTATAGTTACAAATGGTGATACAACACCTCCACGATCTCCACGTGGAGGAAATAATTCAGAACTCCCTGGACAAAAGAAGACTGCACTTACAATTTTAACTCCAGGACAGACAGTAAGGAGGCAACGCAGAGTTAGTGATCTCGAAGCAGTTAAATAGAGGTAAGGTTTATCAGCTAAAGCAGATGCGAAACAAGCACAACTAGAAGAAATCTTTCAGAAGCTAAGTGAAGAAAAAGAAAAGTGAATTAACCATGATTACTCTGACCATGAGCAGTCTGATTTGAGTATGGATGGAAGTTATGACACTCTGTATGATGATCAACCAAAAACGCAAAACAGGCAAAGAAAAAAAGTAAGAAGTGAAGGGAATCTGAATGCCATGTGTGAAGTAGATGCTAGTTTAGGGGCTACTTCTGATGTTGAACCTTTAGGTACACATTTAACCCAAATTCAATGCCAGAAGTCCATGCAATAACAAAAGGCTGGGGCATCTAAGTCTTGGTAAAAAGAAGACGCCCCAAGAGAAAGCAATCTAGTCACAAGAAATAGTAAGATGTAAGATAAAGCTCATCAAGTGATGATGTGGTGCTAACTAAAATGAAAAAGTCTGGTAAGTCCAAAAAGGTAAAAAAAGCCATGGCACATTGAGTGAGAAAGATTTGATCAATCCACCTGAATGATTGTGAAGAAATCATTGGAAAGGATTTCTGCCTCCCCATTTACTAGTGGCATATGTGAATCGAAGCCCTCAAAGAAGTTTATGACACCCCAATTCACAATGTATAATGGGAAATCAGATCCCCTGGCACATTACTGACATTACATGCAGGTCATGACATTATGGAGTTGGGATGATGAGCTCATGTACTGAGTATTTCCATTAAGCCTGGAGGATATAGCCCTCCAGCAATTTCATAAATTGCCCCCAGGAAGTATAAGTTGCTAGAAACAACTCACCGAGGAGTTCGTCATAAGATTTTTAGCTAATCCTAAAAAATCAAAAACTACTGACATACTTCTTATAATGAATAAGAAGAACAATGAAAGCCTTAAGAATTACTCCCAAAGGTATATAAAACTATACAACATGTTGGAAGGTTGTACTGAGCAATTGGTAGTGACCTCATTCAAGCTCGAGTTACAAAAAGGAGATATGCTCTAGCTTTTCTTGACAGAAAAGCCAGCAGTAAATATGTCTAACCAGATGTGCAGAATTGAAAAATATACCCAGGTAGAGGAGGAGACAAGGCCTGCCAACTAGAAGTCAAAGTCATTTAGGTCGAAGAATGGAAAGCAAAGGGAGGGAGAAGAGAATTCATTAATGACAAGAAGTCCATTTTTGAGGTTGTCAACAAGGTTTTCAATGAACCAATCTTTAGAATCCTCCCTTAAATTAAGGATAAGCCATATTTTAGGTGGTCAAAGAAATTACCTGACTTTTCAGGTAAGGCAAATCATAAAAATTATTGTTCATACCATCAAGATAGGGGGCACTGTACAGAAGTATGTCGATCTTTACAATATCTCCTATAAGATTTAGTAAAAGAAGGTCATTTGAAGGAGTACATTGATGAGGCAAAGACAAGGCAGTAGATCGTCAACCCTATGCTCTATAGGGAGATCAAAGAAGAAGAATAAAAGAAATAGATGAAGAGGATTACGTGAAACAAGCACAACCTCTACCAAGGGCCAAGCTTAGGGGAGATATACATAAACCACTAGTTATTCATGTTATTCACATAGAAACTTGCCCTCAAAGTATTGTTGCCTGTCCCCAACTGGAAGAGCAGAATATTGGAAAGGCAAGAGAGGTTCCTAAGGTTATTTGTTCCTTGAGCAAATGCCCAAAAAAAGAAAGTACTCGGGGAATATTATTCTACAAAGATGAAAGAAATGAGTACAGTAACCACACAATGATGCACAGGTGATCACCCTCAAGATGTTTGAATCAGATGTGAAGAGAATCATCTTTGATGCAGGAAGTTCATCTGAAGTCATGTTCCTTGGTCTGTTTAAGAAGCTTGGACATACGGATGAAGATTTGGAACCAGCTAATTGTCCTTTAATTAGTTTCAAATCTATTCCAATTTGACCATTGGGGGGTTATTATTCCTATTTGGGTTGGACTAGTGGAGCATGAAGTGAAATTTACAGTAATTGATGCACCATCTTCCATAATCCTGTAGTAAGGAGATCTTGGATCCTGTAGTAAGGACTTCATCCTTATAGAGATGAAGTAATTGAGATTCGTAGAGATCAGGATTCGTCAAAGAATTGTTTTGCTACTACTCTTAAGTCCAAAACCTTACCTAAGCAAGTCCAACTCACTGAAATGCTAAAGGATATCCCAAAAATTGATGATGTAGGAGGTGATCTAGAAAAGAAAGTGGTGGAGCCACTCGAAAAGATTCAAATTTGTCCTGCTGAAGATGATAAGTTCTTCTCAATTGGATCAAATCATCAAGTATAGGAAAAGTTAGAGCTAGCTGGGATGTTACTTAAGAATATAGATACTTTTACTTGGACACCACAAGATATGCCAGGTATTTATCCAAGCGTTATGAGTCATATGCTAAATGTTAATCCAGCAATGAAGCTTGTTATGTAGAGGCCAAGGAGATCTATTCTGCAGCATACTAAGGCTATCATTGAAAAGGTCAGTAGGCTATTGGAAGTCGATGCCATCAGGAAGGTGTCATATCTTAAACGGTTAGCTAATACTATGGTGGTAAAGAAAAAAATGAAAAATGGAGAGTTTGTGCTGACTACACAGATCTGAATAAAGCATGACCTAAAGATTCCATTGCACTTCCTAAGATAGATCTGCTTATTGATTCAACTGCTAGTAGTTCTCAGATGTCTTTCCTTAATGTTTATAGAGGGTGCATCAGACTCCAATGCACAAATCTAATGAAGAGAAGACTTCATTTATTACTCCAAGAAGTATTTATCGTTACAAGGTAATGCCATTTGGTTTAAAAAATACTGGTGCTACCTATCAATGGTTAGTCACTAAGATGTTCAAAGAAGACCTTGGCAAGATAATGGAAGTTTACATTGATGACATGGTAATAAAAAAAGTAAAGAATCTGGGATCCATCTTCATGACCTACAACAAGTCTTCTTAACACTTGATAGGTATGGGTTGAAACTTAATACTGCCAAATGTACCTTTAGAGTTAGTTCTGGGTAATTTTTAGGCTATTTGGTCACTCGATGAGGAATTGAAGATAATCCAGACCAGATTCATGCCATCCAAGCACTTGTTCCACCAACCACAAAGAAGGAAGTTTAAAAACTTACACGAATGGTGGCGGCACTTAACAGAGTTTTTAGTAGAGCATCAGATGAGTGCTGGCCATTCTTTAAGTTATTGAATGGGGTAAACAAGATGGTCTGCGATGAGGAGGCTAATCAAGCATTGAAGAAATTGAAGAAATATCTAATGACTACTCCAATTTTATCAACTCCCTAACCAGGGGATGTTCTGCAACTTTACTTAGCAATCTCATATCAAGCTGTTAGTGCTGTTCTTTTGAAGGAAAAAGATAAGAGACAAAAGCTAATCTACTATGCAAGCAAGACTTTATAGGGGCAAAGACTAGATACTTGCCTCTTAAAAAGTTTACTTTGACATTAGTAATGGTATCACGGAAGTTGGCACATTATTTTCATGCTCACACCATTCAGGTGGTTATTGATCAGCCAATTGGTTAACTTTTGAAGAAAACAGATATCACTAGGAGGATGGTGAAGTAGTCAGTGGCTCTGGAGTGTTTGACATCAGGTTTGTGCCAAGACTACCATAAAAGCCTAGGTGTTAGTAGATTTTGTGGTTAAGTTCACTCCTCTAGTTCCTAAGCATGTGCAAGAGGTATGGCATTTGGAGATTAATTTAGAATTACAAGTTACCACGTCAGCTTGACAAATTGAAGTGGATGTCTTCATCCAAAAAGGGAGATGGGGTTGGTGTAGTATTAACAAAAGGAGTAACGATTGAATATGCTATCAAGCTGAGGTTCGAAGCAACCAACAACAAGGCTGAGTATGAAGCACTTTTAGCTAGGTTTGATATTGCTCAGCACTTATTTGCTCAAAATTTATTGATCAAAATAGATTCTCAACTTGTGGCAAATTAATTAAAGGGTGAGTATGCAACAAGAAATGGGAGAATGGCTAAGTATTTAGACTTATCAAAAAAGAAGTTGGGAGATTTTAATGTTATTGGAATTGAGTTAATAGGAAGGGATCACAATACTCATGCTGATGCCTTGGCGACTTTGGCTATATCCTCAACGACTAAGTTAACAAATACTATTTTCCATGAAGTGTTGGATAAGCCAAGTGTGTCCAAACTTGAAGAGGTGGGTTATATTGCTTTAGGTTCATCTTGGATGGATCCAATCATTTCTTATCTAAAAGAAGGAGTTCTTCCCGAGGACAATGTGTAAGCAAGAAAGTTTAAGATGAAAGCAACAAGGTTTTGGTTTGTCTCTGACCATAAGCTGTATAGAAGGTCTTTCATAGGTCCCTATCTTCTTTGTGTTCATCTTGCTAAAGTTTAAAATTTTCTTTATGAAATACATGAAAGGTCTATGAGGCACATACTTGGGGGCAGATCTTTGGCACACAAGGTAATTACTCAGGAGTATTGGTGGTCAAGAATGGGAAGAGATGCTTAGGCCTATGTTCGAAAGTAAAAAAGTGTCAAAATTTCTCCTCTATCCCACATCAACCTACTCGGGAGCTTAGTCCTCTCACGAGTCTATGGCCATTTGCTCAATGGGGTCTTGACATAGTAAGACTACTACCTATTGCTACTGGGAATTGAATGTACTTAGTGGTTGACATGGATGATTTTACTAAGTGGGTGGAAGCAGAACTCTTAACCCACATCAAGGATGCTAATACTATTCAGTTTGTTTGGAAAAACATCATCACAAGGTATGGCATTCATGGGCCACTCATTTCTGATAATGGAACCCAGTTCAATAGCTTTCTGTTTAGGGAATATTATTCAAGATATGGGATTAAGAATGTTTATTGATCATCTTCTTATTCTCATAGCAATGAGCAAGTTGAGACATCTAACAAGATTATTCTTAGTGGTATTAAGAAGAATTTAGAGAAAGCAAAATGCAAATGGGTTGAGGAGCTTCCAACGGTGCTCTGGACATACAAGACTACCCTAAGGAGGTCAATGTGTGAATCAACACATTTCCTTAGTTATGGGATGGAAGTAGTTATTCCATTAGAGGTCAGCATGCCCAATATTTGAATAGTAGCTTTTGATCAAGAGGAGAATGATAAAACTATGGGTGTCAACTTAGACTTGCTTGATGAGAAGAAAGAATTAGCTGTAATAAGGCTGGCATCCTATCAGCAAGAAATGAAAAAGAAGTACAATAAGAATATAAAGCCATGGGAATCCAAAGTTGATGATTTTGTCTTAAGAAAACTAAAAGGAGCAAGAAGAAACCCAATAGAAGGCAAGCTCAGCGCCAATTGGAAAGGTCCATTTCAAGTCACTAAAGTGCTCGACAATGTAGCTTATCACTTGGCAGACATGGAGGAGAAACCTATAAGAAGACCATGGAATATAACCCATCTGAAGTTGTTTTATATGTAAGAATTCAATACAATTTTTTTTTTTTGATAAAGCAACAATGTGAATAAGTAATTTTTAGAGATATGCACAAAATTAAAGGAATGTCTATCTAGGTTTTCCAGTTGTGGCAATCGAAAAAGAATAGTCTTACTGGTTTATCCCAATGGTTGACTCAAAAAAAATAGTTTCATTGGTCCATTTCAATGGTTGACTCAAAAAAGACTAAGACCATTGGTTCACCAGTTGACTTGAAAAACTTGAAAAAGAATAGTTTCACTGGTTCATCCTAGTTGTTGACTTGAAAAAGAATAATCCCGCTAGTTCATCCTAGTGGTTGACTCGAAAAAGATTAAACCTATTGGTTCATACTAGTGGTTGACCTAAACAAGATTAGTTTTATTGGTTTTATTCCAATGGATAAATCAAAAATGGTCTAACTTATTTTTTTTACAAGGGAGATTCATTTAGTTCATTTTAAATGATAACTCAAAATTTTGAACTTGATCTATTTACGCATCAAGATTTTTCACTGAATTTGGGCAATATTTAATTCTTAGAGACTCAGTTGAGGGGAAAAATTAATATCCTGACCATATTACATGAGAAAGCATTATGCAAAAGCTATGATAATGAAAATTCATGAATGCAATGAAGTCCCCGACCACATTAAATAAGGTCGATAACATAATAAAAGCTACCTCACTTCAATTTATGGTAGTTTAAGTTCATATACTTGACCAAATTGCCATATTTATCTCATATGTGTGAATGTTGCATACATACTATACAGGTATCACTCTATGAGGTGTGTTATTTACAAGTTATCTATCTCAGATATGGTATGCTTGGGCTTTGCTTACAAAGCAAACCAATTATTTAGTACTGAAGCTTGAGTACTTATAATTTTTATTGTAAGATTCCTACTTAAGCGTTACATTTTATTTCTAAAGGAAAGATAAGGTAATAGATTTTACTTTGATAAAAGCAATTAAAGATTGATGACACAACAATCTCCAAGAAAAAAAAAGGCATTTCAATTTTACTTCCATTAAGTTTAAGGAATTTAGATTACAATCACAAAATATAAAAAAAACAAAAAAAATGAACAAGACAAAAACAAAAGGTATAGGCTTCACTCCTTAGTGTCCTTACTTGGGGTGTCCTCGATTATTTCAGTTGCAATAGCCTTTGCCACCTTGGTATTTGTCCTAATCGGATCCTATACAAATGCTTCATTAGGAGGGTCTTTTGGGTTTGAAGTGGAGGCTTTTTGAACATCAACAGCCTTAGATTCACTCTAGACCTCCACTTTACCTTCTTCGAGGTCTTGTCCTCCGAATGTTTCAAATATTTGAGTTTGAGGTGGTCGATCAAAGATGAATGGAGGGATCTTTTCATCTGGGTAAGCTCATGGCACATCTTTGTAAATATCCGAGCTTGGAGTAACAAACATCTTTTTCATTGATGTTTCCCAGTCATCCAAAAAATATTCATTACAAAAATCCATTACCTGTTGGACGAAGTCCTTGAAGTTCGCCTCGATTTCCCGGGCAACCTTTTCTTGGAAGCTTTTAGTGCCAAATCTTTTTGATGCAAGGCCTTGTTTTTGCCTTTGAGTTCAACACTCAGTTGGACAATTGCCTCTTTGAGGTTGGATTGCTCCAACCTTGACTTTGCTGGGTCCTCGATAATCCTCTTTTACTCGGCCTTCGCAAGAGATAACTCAACTTTTGTTGTTGCAAGTGATCGGCCCTTCTCCAACAAGTCCTCATCTTTGGAGGCCAAGAGTTTGTCAACTACGTTAAACTTCCTTTCATTGGCTTCAGCTATTTTTTTAGTAGAAATAACTTCAGATTTGGTAGTTCCAATTTGTTGGTTCATCTTTCTTTGATCTTTCTCGAGCTCAGCAATCTTGTTCTTCAAGCCTCTAATCAGACTATCGTCGTCTTCAATTTCCCGTGCATGGTCTTATTTCAAGAGATGATCTCAAAGGAATATAGTGAAGACTGCAATAGTGGAAAAAGAATTGAGTTAAAGCATTGGAGATTATAAGTCATAGAGAAAGAAAATGCCTTAGAGATAAATAAAATCTACTATTATAATGCTTTTCATAAGAGTTTGGTGCAGATCTTTAGGACGGCTCTTTTATTTTTTGCTAGCGTATTCAATGGGGTAAATGAAGGCCGAATCATAAACAGTGAATGGCCGACCACTGGGGATTCCATGCATGAAATTTTGATTTGAGGAATGAATGGTGGGGCATCATGAATAAGATTGCTTGGATAGATGGTTTGTAGAGGAAGTGGCCAATTGCTTTCTTCTTCAGTGGGTAGAGAGCCTGGTTGCTGTGGAGATGGTGGTCGGAGGGCATCTAGTATTACTTAGGAGAAAGTTGGGGGCACTTACGAGGAGGAAGGATCCTCTAGAATGATAAGGCCAGTTGAATAACTAGTTTTTGTTTCTTTTTTGCCTTTGGATCCTCCTCTCCTTGTCAGAAGGTCTTTCTAGAGGCTTCAGACAACTTTTTATGACAACACGTGAACTTTTTTTGTTTTCTTTCATTTGTTTTTCCTTGATGATTTGCCCTTGTTTAGTTTTTGCTGCTTTTGTAGCCTTCTTCTCCTCGACCCTTTTCTTAGTGAGTTCTATTTTCTTTTTTTTTTTCTTTTTTGGTGTTTGCCTCAACAACCGCCTTGACATCACGCTTGGGGGCCATCTCGTGCTCAGGGGCACCGATGCGAGTTAAATTAGCTACTTCTTCTTATTCGGCTTCCAACGATTCTCAGATATGAGGATCCACGATTGGAAGTGCTTTTAAAATAAGCTAATCAATTGGTGCTTGTTCTTTAAGAGGAATGGCAATGTTAGGAGATTGATGCCAAGCTAGATGGTTAGTGTGGTAAAACTCCAATTTCCTTTCAATGGTCCAATTGAACCACTGCCGAAGATTTTTAAAGATCGATTCGATTGCAAATCCTTATGGTAGAGCAACAAACAAATGGTAGATGGGCTCGAAGTTGAAGAGGATTAGTGCTAACCTTACAAATAGGAGGGTATCTGGTCCACCCAAAAACTTGAACACTCTCTGGTCGGCAAACGTTATTTTTGCCTAAGCCTTTCTTGTTTGATTGTTTGTATGAAAAAATAAAAGATAATTACTCGGGAATATTATTAGCACTAGTGCAGACAAAAGGTAAAAACACAAAAGCTACCTGACCTAGGTCGTGTGATATTATAGTAATTAGGGGAAAAAGGTCCTCGTCGGGATTGTGCATCCATTATCCTGTGACACCACACACATCATTCTCTAACCCTTTGATGTTGTCCGGGAGCATGTGGACTAGAGCTTTATTAGAACGAGACTTCAAGTACCATTTATTGTCATTCTTTCTAACTTTCTAGATGTTGTAGCAAAAAAGAAGATCCCACTAAGATGTGTGAAACCCATATTCGATGATTGATTTAGTCTACATCATTGACTATTCTATAGAAATTGTGGGTGACACACCTAGGGAAAAGGTTAACCCTGTGGAAAACATGACGAAGGAAAGGGGAAACAGGGAATCTAAGACCACCCTCTGTTATGGTAATAATGGGAAACATACCTAGTTCTCGCTCCTCTTCTTCAGTGAGCCTAATGTTAACATTTTCAAGGATATAGTATTTCCGTTTGAAAGCAACAATCCTTTCACTAGATTTTAATTTCTCTGCTAATCTACCCATTTTATCTCAAATGATACAAAGGAAAAAAAGGGAAGAAACGAAGGAGCTCTGAGGTCTCATCGAAAGAAAACTCCAAATTAAAGATGGATTTCCATAAGGAAATTTAAAAATCACAGAAATGCTTAAGAAGATTCAAGATTTAGGAAGTGCAAAAGAAGATAGCAATGACGGATGCAAATGATATTACACATACGTATGTGGGAAAGTTGAAAGAAGCAACTAGCAGCAAAAATTTTCATTTAATACTGCCACTCGAAATGAAATAAATGTGACGGATGGCGGGTAACTTTTAGGGTTCACATGTAATGACTGGCACAAAACAAGCTAGACGTTGAAAAGGCTCCCACGTACTATAAATGGGCCGAAAAGATAACCAACTGGAGGACGACACGTCAAAAATATAATAATAATGTATACGGGTACGAAAAGATTTTTTACGGATTAGTAAGATGTAAGTTCTGATTCTTTTTATTCTACTCAGGTAATGGTATACCCTAGCCAGAGTAGGGGATAATGTAGGTATAAAAGTAACTAAGGACACGTAGCACCTTCCCGAGTATAGATATGCCGTATAAAAATGTGCTTAGCATTGGTTCGGCAATTTAATGAATATCATAGCTGGGCCCCATCATTAAATAAAACTAAGTTAGTGAGATTCTAACCATATATATAAAATAGTAATAAATAAACTGAATTTATTATCTCATAGTTAACCCAGTTAATTCATTATTTTACAAGTGGCAAACAGATGTAAACTTTTCTCGAGGTTATATTTTGCCCATTATACTCATTTCTCCCATGCGCATTTAATGCTGAGTGGAGAGCATTAGAGACTGAATGAAAGGCATTAAAAGTAAAGCAAACCGTCAAATACTTTGGAGAATATATACAATATACAAAATCATGACATTTCTATTATTTTTATATTATTTATTCATTCTATCTTACTATAAATACAATACTTAGCACCAAAATTCAGGTACACTCACTTTTGTCAATTGTATACTTTTCTCTTTCTATTATAATTCTCTCAAGCCTATTCTAATTTTACCATCGAGGGTTTTTGGTCGGGAACCCTCTTCACCCATTTCCTCTAACTTTTCTTACTCTGTAGGCTTGAATTTAGTTTTTCCAGTTGACGTAGTGACAAAGTGCAATGATATCTCTTATTGCCGAACAATGAATATTTTTAGTATCAAATATGTCAAAGTCATATATTGTTGAAATAGCCAAAATGTGATAGTCAAAGCCGAAATAGAGCCAATCTAGTGGTTCTTTGGCAGCCATTGCTTGCTCGCTTGCTGTAGTGAATTATTAGCAAAGGGGTAGGTCAGGGTGACCGATCTCAAAATTCTCTCGGGTTCTCTCAAGTGCAAGAGGTCGGTTGTGTCTATTCTAGGTGAGTCCTAGGTCATCTCCACAGGGAACAAGGGGGTGCCTAAGTGTTGAACAAAACTTGATTTTGAAAACAATCGCAAAAGTTTTAAAAAGAAAAGATGAAAATCTTTTTGGAGTTTTCAAATAAGTAATTGAAAATTTGATTGGGAAATAGCTAGGAAAAACAATTCAAAAATTTAAAAGAAATACACTTAAACTAAAAAAGGTCACACTAAAGAAGTAATCAATTCAAACACTTAACCAAATACGTGAATTAATTAAATACTCAGATTAATGAAAATACTTGGTTTTATCCTAGTCCGGTAATGTCCTTGAAGGCTGAATTTGGATATGTAAGTACTCAACCTAATTCTTACACATGTAATATTAGGTTGGTAGATTCGGCGTTAAAAACCCTTTTCATAAAGAATTCACAATTCTAGGTTTTTTTTCAGGTTCGAAATCACCGGAACAGGGAATTGACTTCGATTCACACGAGCATAATCAAAGTTCAACTGTATCACAGGCAATTCAATTTCGAAAATTAATCTAGAATTCCGTGCCTTACGTTTTTCAAACTATCCAAATTCCACTCCTCCAATTCAATTACACTCCTAAGTTAAAACCAAGAAAAAAAAACCTAACCTAGCATAACGGAAGCGTAAGAACAATTGATTCGAAAAGAAAAACATCTTCAATGTGCAACAGAACACAAAAACGAACTAAATCGAAAAGGTTTAAAACAGTTTTTAAAGAAAAACAATGCAAACTCTGCCTTCGGGCAACACAAAACGAACTTTAAGGACAAAACACAGAGAACATGGAATTCTTATTAAAGATGAACTAATAACTTAAAACTTACACGTAAATTGTATGCGAAAACAAAATCGTACTTGAATATTCCAAAGCGAAAAGCAACGAGCCGAATCCCTAGTGCAATTCGAAGGTAAATTTTACATAAAATCCCTGGAACAGAAAGTCTGAACTTCCCCTAGGGTTTTCCGACTGTGTCCTTATCAAAATTCTACCCTTTTATATTATTACAAAAGTCGGGGGTAAAATGGTAAAATTACACTCTAAATTTCCTGCTGGACTTGTGCTAGAAGAGTACCCATGGGCGCCCATGCTTGAGGTGGGGCGCCCATGCTTGAGGTGTTTGATGAAGTCCTCAAAGAACAGGCCAAAATCAGCAAGCATGACCCTCCTCTGTGGGCGCCCATCTGATAAAGAGTGGGGCGCCCAAGGTCAGACAGGGGCGCCCATAGGTCTAGGTGGGGCGCCCATGTTGGCTGCTCTCCAACTGTTCGATGAAAGGCCTCTGAGAACCTGCTCCTCTCCCAAAATTAGCTCTCTGTGGGCGCCCATCTGCTATAGGGTGGGGCGCCCATGCTTCTGGTGGGGCGCCCATGCTTCTGGTGCATATTATCCCACTTTGTTTCCTTGCTCTTTTGACCTTTCTTTTCATCCTCCTTCACCAAGTGAAGCACCAAAACCTACAAAAGTCCAAAAGCACATAAATTAGCTTCTTTCCTTAAAAGATAAGAGATTTATGTAAATAAAACACCTAAAACCATTCACATTATCATAGTAAGTGTGCATTTTATGTGCTCAATCACAGGGTAATTTTTTAATTTTGCTACTCCAATATTCTCAGAACAAATTTTGAAAAGCTCATTGGATTCTCTGAAAAGTCCATAATGCAATTTTGCTATGTAGTCCAAGATTTTGGTTAAGTGTGAAACTTGCTAGAAACTCTAGAATATGTGTTTTGAAGAGTAGATTAAAATTTAACTAACAGATGAACTCAATGGATATTAGCTGGAAGATGCCTCAAGTAGGAGAAAAAATGGAGGCTACTATGACGTAAACCGTTGGATTAAAATCCAACGGTCCAAATTCATTTATATTTTTTTAACTTAAAAAAATGTGTGAATGTATTTAGACCGTTGGATTTTTAATCCAACAGTCTTCGAGCTGTTGTTATGGAGAAGACATCATTTTTAATGTCGACCCCCTGAATACTAAGCAGGCAGTGAACCAAAAAATAAGAAATCCTATTATATTTTTAGAAATCTTGTTTCGTATGGAATTAGTTTGCATCCTTTAAAAAAAAAAAAAAAAAATTCTTTTAGGATTTCTATATGGATATGACAACATAAACACATACATAAAAGTTGAAGGAAATAACTATATAACATCCCACAATCTATATAATACAATATTATCTACTTTGAGCTATGCATCCCTCATGGTGCTATTTCTCTAGGTCCCATACAGTCACTCTAGAAAAGGGCTTATACCAAGTAAATTATTTGAACCCTCATATATAGAACTTCGCTTTTGCACACTCAGGCAATGTGAGATAAAAGAAATTGTTTCTCTATTTCACCTCTTACTTCACTCACCCACCGACAGAATTCCTCACAGGTAAATCCCTTACAGGTAGGTCCTTCATAGTCACTCATAATCCTTCCTCCTAATAGGGTATGTGTCCTAACATGGCCCCATAATTTCAGTTGGATTAGACTCTAATACCATCTGTAATGATTCACAGTCCACGTAGTACAACATTATCCGTTTTGAATTTTGCAGCTTCTAAGGTTTTGTTTCTTTGAGACCCACACAGGTACCCTAAAAAAATCGTATACTAGGTGGATTATTTGAATCCTCATATATAACACATCTTCCTTCCACACCTAGGCGAAATGAGGCAAAAGGTATTATTTCTTTATTTTACTCCCTATATCACTCTCCTGCAGATAGAGTCTCTTACAGTCTCTCTTTCTTTTTCTCTTTCTCTTTCTCTATGCGTGTGCACTAGACTTCATATGTTAAACACTTTTGTGAGAAGCTTTTAAAGGCTTCGTTTGCTCATGTGTTCTTCACCATATGTTGGTGAATGTGGGGATTTTCTTGAAGCATCATGAAGATTAGGAACATTTTGTCTTATGTCAGCAAAGTAGACTTCATTATTATTATTATTATTATTATTATTATTTACTCTTGTTTGGTTAATCAAAGAGTTCAAAAATAGGATTGAGAAGTTGATTGCACTATTAGGTAAAACTTTGTGATTGGGATTATGTGTTTCTTGGTATAGTGGAAACTTTTGATTCCCTCATAATTTTTTTTCCCAAATGTTTTTCAACATAAGTATGTGTTGAATCTATTTTATTTGTTTGCACATTTTTTTTATTTGAGATGATTGATTGGGGTATTCATCCTAACGCATTCAAAAATTTCAATTAACTTTCTAATCATCATAGAATTGATGAGAATTAATTCTATTTTTTTAACAATTATTATCAAAATAGAAAATACATAAACATAATAAAATAACATTTTTTTAGAAAAATAATTTATTTCATTGGCCACGTCGCTCAATCGCATGTTCTAATTTCGGTTCCTCTTCTTAAACTAAAAAAAAAGGTCCTTCAGTTTTAGATGTATATCACACAAGATGTTGATGGGCAGAATTCAAACAATTATTGTATAATAAAATTTTGTAAAATAATCACTGAATCTTTTTTCCATGGTATGCACTTTAATGTCTTCATAACCATTAATGGTGTCTCATCATTGTAAACATGCTCTATTGGATCATCCAGACAGTCTTCTTTTACTTCCTTGATAAACACATTATTCTAGATCATTTTCCTTTTGTAGTGTTTTATAATTATTCAGAATTTTTTTTTTTTTTTTTTTTTTTGGTTTAACCATCATCTTTAAGTGTTATCTCAAACTCTTGAACGATCTCTACCCCGTTTGGCAATGGCGAGTTCGGTAGCAAATTAGAACTTGGTAATATAGTGGATAATAAATTTTAGGACTCGACGGTATAATCTTAAACAAATATGGAACTTCTATCATCATCCTATTTTTGTTGAAAAAGAATAAGCTTAGAGTTAATAGGCAAAAATTGGGCTTCCATCATCATCCTAATCTTCTGCTATGTTTGGATAGGTTATTTTTCTTATGTCCAGCGACTAATGTAAATATAATCTCACCAAGCAAAAGGATTGCCCTTCGGATTCGCGGCCCAGCCAATGCATTTATGCATAGACCCATGCATGTAAGAATATTTTTTTAACTGATCATTATGAGTAAAAATTAATGTAATTTGTTCAAATCATCAGGATTCTTAAATAATTATGTTCTGTTTCAAAATCAATGGTTAAAAAACATACCGATCCTACACCATTACTAAATGCACCGGCTAAGCCCCAAATCCTGGCCCTTCAGCCTACAAGCTATAGGCTACCAATTATACTTGCCTCTCCTCTAGTACTATTATCACATCCAAAACATTTTTGACTTTGCGAAGCCAATCAAGGAATGACTCATCATCAAAATTCTTATAGAACCTCTGAATTTTATCCTCCAAGCTATTTTCATCCGCATCCTTGAAATTTACCAAGCAACAACGATTCTCTAGACCTCTTCCACTGCTTTGTTGAACATGTCCACGAACTCGAACATTGTAACTGCCATCAATTGCCCAATCATGATTAGTTAACTGTAACCCAGTGACCATTTTTCGACGTTTTTCTCTAAAATGTACCGCCTTGTATCGAAGTTGTCCAACTTCACCATGAACAAATTCCTGGACTTCCAGAGATAGGGCTTCATAATAGGCCTTAGGAACGTCGCAATTGTGATTATCATCATTAGCTATGTAAGAGTGGAATTAAGAATCTTTCTTACTCAAAGCTACTAAATAGAAATGATTTTTCTTATTGCGAGTTATGTACAAAGTATTAAAATAGGTTACTATGGCCAAAATCTTGTTTGTGCGACATCCCACCATACCCTAAGTACAACTACATTCTTTTTTTTTTTTTTTTTTTTGGTGATATGAAACTTTACCAAATTTATTACACCCCTCAATGAACCATGTAGTCAATAAATAAATCAGAGGACACGTGATTTGCCTCTCAACCAAGCCTTTAATGTAAGTCACGGGATTTGATTTGAACTCGCGTCACCTATGTGAGGAATAAACTCACTAACCAACATGGTTAGATTTTAGAGGGCCACAATTTTACCCTTGATTGGCCATATTAAATCAATGATAACCTCTTATACCACTTGATGTAGAATAAATAATGGAAATGAGCTGACCCGAAAGGGGTAGTCGAGTTGGTTCGGATGGCGGGCTGAAGGGCCTGAGACCAATAGGTCCTGGGTTTGACTCCTATTGGGAGCAGTCTTTCCTTTAATTATAGAGGGCGCTTCCTCGTGATTTTTTACCGGTTAAAGACACGGAACGGGTGCGCACTCATGGATAGCGACTACAAGCATTTCCCTAAAGCTTAATATGATTCAAATAAGACTATGGATATTAGGCATCATTCTAGTCGAATGTAAATTTTGGACAAGAAATTTCGGATTCACTGGGGAGAAAAATAATTCTCAACAAAATAATTTTATTATTGAATCAAAAGCTCTTTTACTCGTAAGTTATAAGGCCAGTATATGCTAAACTATTTAAAGATTAATGACTATCCACCCCTGATTAGTCCAGTAGAGCCGAAGTCAAGCTTGAGACTTGGGTGATATACACAGGTCGCAGGTTCGATTCTCACTTAGAGCGGTCAGAATTTAAGTAGGAGGCCGTGGCGGTGGGTTGCTGCGCTAATTCCCCTGAGGGTTTGGAGCTCAGTGGGTAAAATCATTCAGTGATTTCTCCCGTTACCCAAAAAAAAAAGATTAATGACTAAAATAAAAATATGATAGTGTATTCAAAATTTATTAAAAGTTCGTCTGAAGTGACAAAAAATAAAAAAAAAGTGAGATAAATTATGGGTTCATAATTTATTTAATAAAATAAAAAGTGAATGATTTTTAAATTTTTTAATATCTTTTAACTATTTTTAAAAATTTTTATCACTGTAACCTAAAATTAGCACAGGATCTAATTACCAAAAAAAAAAAATTAGCACAAGATTCAGATAATTCTGAAAAGTTCTGGCTACTTAACCGTCATAGAGTTGATAGAAAATAATTATAAATTTTATTCTAGTAACTATTATTAAAAGAAAAATTACTTAAGCGTATTAAAATATTTAATAAAATAATATATATTTTTATCATTTTATTCCACGGCGGGTCCTACATCGCGGACCTTGCTAGGGTTGAAGAACTTGTCATCATTACTTTTGCTTTGGAATGACCTAAGTTGATTTGAGGTTTGACGTATCATTTCTGATGACAGCCTTATTCTGGAATTTGTTAGAAAGATTTCAGGGTTGCAAAATGAAAGCAGACTTGTTGGATTGGGATATTGACAAAATTTTTGGGTACAACAAGTGTAGCAAGCACAACAAAAATTGTGAGCGAGTGAGAGAGAGAGATTTAGGTTATGGTTGGCATCACTAAAGATTATTAAAATTTATTAATTTTAATTATTTTTATATTTTTTTAATTAAAATTTTTTATATTTCACTTTTATGTTATATTTTTTTACTTTTATTATATTTTTATCTTATTTTTTGTCAACCAAACATCCCTTTATATGCATAAATATCAAACTCTCTCTAATTTTTTTAATTTTTTTCACATAAAAAATTTTTATCTTCTTTTAATTTTTCTATTTTTACCACTCTTTTTATAAAATTTTATCAAAAATTTCAAATTTTATTAACTTTTTCCATTTTTCTTTTAAGTCTTTCATATTTTTCGAAAAACAAGCCAACTATCTAACAAATTAAAATTTTCCTACTTTATATTTTTCACCAAATTTTGACACTCAAAACATCACTAATGTGGAGCCGTTTAGTAACGCTGTCCTTTTTCTATTTTCATTTATTTACTTATATTTTTTATTTTTATTTTCTGTTGTCATTTTTTTTTAAATGAAAATTGAAACTACGTTTGAAAATGTAATTTTGATTATAATTATTAATTTCTTATTTTTTTAAAATACTTAATTTTATTAGTTTTTAAGAAATTAATTGAATTTAATAATATTTATATTTCATTTTAATTAATTAATTAGATTAATTAAATTAAATTAATCGATTAAATTATTTATTAAAAATCATTTATTTCAGTAAATATAAAATATATTAAATTATAATTTAATTATATTATTAAAAGTAATTGAATAAAATATAATTATTATATCATTTATTTCAGTAAATATAAAATATATTAAATATGATTTAATTATATCATTTATTAAAACAACTAAATAAAATATATTTCATAATATTTAAAATAATTTATTTATTTTATTTATTAAAAATTATTTAATAAAATATATTTCATATTAATTAATTAATTTAATTTTTTAAATTAATATGCAATATATGTTATTAATTTATTATAAATAAATAATTAATTTAATTTAATTAATATGAAATATATATTATTAGAATATTTTAATAAATAATAAAATAAAATTAATTAATTAATTTCATTTCATTCATTAATTAATTTAATTTAATTAGTTAATTCAATTATTTATTTATAATAATATAATAAATAAATATATTACATATTAATTTAAACATATAATTTAATTTAATTATATTATTTATTAAAAATAATTTTAGATTAATAAATATTTGAATGAAATAATTCATTTTAATAAAATGGATAAAGTGTTAAAATTGACAAAATACTTATAACAGTAAAAAAAAGTGAAGTAAATTTTTTTATTTACATTTTTCTATTTAAGTTTTTATTTTTTGAAACCAAAAAAAATAAATTTAACAAACATATTTCTCTATTAGCAATTTATAAAATTTTAAAAATATAAATAAAAACATAAAAAATAAAAATGTTGCTGAACGAGGTGAAGTTACATAACAATCACCACGTTGCTTAACTCCATCAATCAAATTTTGACTTTGTTTTTAAATATTACATTTTTAAAATTGATGACATTTTATCTAATTATTAAGTTTAGGTATCAAAAATATTGCTTTTAAACTAATCCCCTAAATGAAAGGGTATATTGTAGTTTTAACTCGATGAGACTGAGGTTGAATCTACAGGGAATCTTGAGATTGAACACTAGGGTTTTCTAAGTTCTTCTATCTACTGGTTTTGTTTAAAAAACAGTAAAAGGAAATTTGATTTTGGGTTTCGAAAGGCTTTGATTTACTAACTATTAAATAAATAAACTAAATCGGTTTCAAAAAATAAATAAATAAACTAAATCGCAACAATTAAATTAAACCAAACAAAAGCAATAACACTAAACATTCAAGATAATTTAAGATCTTTATTCAACCTACAAATCTGGGTGAATACCTTATTCTCATGTTTGGATATAAATATTATCTCGGTTTACAGCTCACGTTTAGGATAAGTAAACCGAAAAGATTGCATCGTGAAAGCTTTAATTTCCAAAATACAGTTTTAAAATCGCGTTTAAGATAACTAAAACCGGAAAGATATCATCTTGAAAACATTCTTTGGTCCAGATATTTTTTCTTTGATTTCAAAATATAAAGAAAGTTTTAATCCTGTAATGTCATAAGAAATTTTAATGAAATATAATTGAGATTACACGTTTTCGAAAGCTTTGAAAATCAAAAGAGAAAGAAAACCAGAACACATATCTAAGTCTATTTCGTTTGTTTTCAAAGCATTAAGAAAGTTATAATCTTATCCAGTTACCAGTGATTTCAAGGAAATATGATCAACTACAAAAGTTTCGAAGGTTTTGAAAACATTAAAAAGTAGATTTAGAGAATAAGACCCTAACATGCAACTTTTATGTTGCATGATTGGATTCAATCACACCTAACATTCAAATAAAGATCTACCCATCATTGATGGGTTGAATCAATAATAAAAATATTGCCTAACATAAAAACAGCAAATAAAAAGAGAATATAAAAATAAAATAAATTTCATTAAATAAAATAAAGCGTGTATCGTTCTTCGCAACGAATAAAACTCAAATTTGAAAGCAATCAATCCAAAAATTC
Source organism: Vitellaria paradoxa (assembly GCA_019916065.1). NCBI lineage: Eukaryota > Viridiplantae > Streptophyta > Magnoliopsida > Ericales > Sapotaceae > Vitellaria > Vitellaria paradoxa. Next base: position 22,777,901 of record CM034235.1, on the reverse strand, counting down.
TTCAAAACTAAACTAAAAACTCTCTACATTAATCTATTTTAATGAAAAACCTAAAAATTACAAAGAAAAGTGTAGGTGAGAAGTCGCTCGAACAGTCGTACATGTTCAGATTTTATAAGTAAGAAAGAAAACCCTAAAAATTAACATAAATGTGCAGATTAGCCTGCTGTGGTCCAGACCACCTGTGGGGGTGTCCGGACCACAGTGTCCATCTTTATTTCGTGTTTTGCTTCTAATAGCTTTTTATTCTCAACTTCCAATGTGATTTTGACCTTAAAGACGATAGATTTAGGCTTCAAATAACACAAAAGTTGTAGCCCTTTGACTCTTATTTCCAACCCAAAAAGAATCGCATCAATCAGAGTTGTGAGTGAAAAGATATGACTAAAATACTGACAGGGTGTCGTGCTGAATCATCCGAAAAATTCTGAATTATGCAACTTTGTAAGCTAATTTCGGGGTAGATGAAGACTTCTTTTGGACTTGGACTTTTCATAAAAGTTATAGCTAAAGATGTATACTTGATTTTGGGCTTCTAAAACACCTCAATTGGACCCCAAAAGCCTAAGATATGCCCCAAATCCTATAGTGATTAAGATTTGTCCAGCTTTCTAGCTTTGACTTTTAAGCAATCTTTCAGGGCCCAAACAAACTCCAATTTTGTCCCATAATAGCTTTCTGAAAAACTTGAGATGTTCATTACAATTTTGCTGAAAACCACTTTAAATTTCTAGAACTCCTTCTATGTTAAAATTGGGCATGTATCTCGTTCCAATAAGATATTTTGGTGTATTTTCTACTAAAACCTGCATAAATGAATAAAATAACATAAATAAACAAGATTAAACTAAAATAAACTTATTAAAACATAAATTATCAGAATTAGTATAAAAATCAAGACTTATGATTGTACTTTTCAAGTATAATCACAAATTAATTTGAATATTCTAAGGTTTTGTTTGGGGAAAAAAGCTAACTTTTTTTACAACTAACTACTAAAAAGGTTAGCTTTTTTGGTGTTTGAAAAGAGAAAAAAACTAATTGTTTAATAGTTAATTTTTTTAATTTTTTTTAATTTGATATTTTTACCCTTTATAGTTTAAAAAAATAAAATATAAAGAGATAAATTTAATCATTTAAAAAAATTAAAAAATTGAGCAATCATAAACTGAAATGCTAACTACAATTCCCAAGTCAAATCTAAATTATCACAAAGAAATTATACAGTCTTAGTGCCCCTACATTAAATCATGTACACTATTGTCGTGTCCAAAAGAGCATAAAGTTATAAAAAAAATTATGAACCAACGGCGAGGTAGTTTTATGTCGGCAACGACAGAGGTGGTCGTTGTAAGTTATGATAGTGATTGTAAAAGAAAAAAAATATAAAAAAATATATCTTTTTATATTTTTTATAGTTTGTAAAAATTTTAAAAATAATTTTTATTCTTTTAAAACTAAGAATTGAAAATAAATTCATTAAATCAATTTTCATGTTTAATTTTTAAAAAGATAAAAACGAAAATTAAAAATTTTGTTAAACGAGGTTAACATTTCTTAATGCTTTTCAAAATACAAGGTAAACATTTGGAGTGTGTTTAGAAAGATAAAAAATAAGATAAAATAAAATAAGTTGTAAGTTCATAAATCATACAATAAAATATAAAATGAATAATTTTTAAAAATTGTAAAAAATTTTTCAAAAATTCTTAACATTTTATCTCACGTGAAACGCACCCTTCCTAACATTTCTATGCAGCATGGTTGCAAAAAGGACAAACCAACAAAAGGAAAGTGCCTATCTAGATGCCTATAACAATACACAGAAGGTAAACTACACCTACCTCCCTCCAATATTTGATATACTTACACATACCTCCCTTGGTAATTTATAAAAAGTTTAAAAAGAAAAGAAAATCCTGTTTAGGCCCTATATCTTTAGTAAAAATTGTGGCCTTAAACTTGAAATTTTAATTCTCTTGCATATAGACCCCTAGAACTATTAAAAGCTATTTTCAAACTAAGAGATCATAAGTATAGAAGATTAGGCCAATTCCGACCCATCTCTAAGCCACAGATAGGCATGTTGAGGGTTATTTAGGCCAAATCTGAGTTTGTGAGTGAGGTCTTTTAAGGATAAACAAATTGAGAATGGCTAATAATAGTAATAGCGGAATTTTATGTGTAGGAGAAAATGGAAAAGAAGCTTATAAACATCAAGTTCATGTTTTTGAAAAAGAACCTAGTAGCTTAAATATTAAATTTCTTAGTAGATAGTATGTTTGAAGCTATTGATACTTTAAATAAAATGAAAAACAAAATAAACAAACTAAACAGTATCGATCTCCTAGCAAATACAAAAATTTTGCTAGAACAAGTAGCCAACAAAAGCTATGGAGGTAAAACATCTAATGTAATAACCTAGATTTTTTTTAATTTGGATATTGTTATTTGATAAATTTAGTTTGCTATTTAAATTTAATGGTTTGAAATTTTTGGATTTCTATTTAAAAATATTAATTTTGGGTTTTATTTAAAAGATTTTAAATTTTAGGAAGAATGTGTAATTTTCCGAAACCTATGGGGAATAGGAAAGTAATTAGTTGGTTAGAGTTAAAATCCTGTTATTATAAATATATAAACTTGTATTTATTTTAATATATTAAAAACCCTAGAGAGAGATCGAGAAAGAGATGAGAAGAAAGGGATTGGCGGCTCACTTTTTTCTTCAATTGCTGAGATTTCTTCTGTTGCAGCAAACCAGGTAAGGGGAACGAACCTTGTAATATTTAGCGTGCATATGTATATACATGCTTAGTTATATATATTTATAGGTTTGCATGAGTAATTGCTCTTGACTTTGACAGTCTGCACGGTTAGCGTAGGAGGGATTTGATTTATATAAATGCTCCTAAAGTATTAAATTGATCCAGGGGGTTACTTTAATGTACAATGATGGCTTCGGCGATTTATATACATATATATATATATATATATTTTTTTTAAAGTCTCAACCGAATGGATTGGAACATGTGTATATATGTATTTATGTGAATTAATGGTTACGTGTGATTAATTGAATGTTAAATATATATATATATATATATATATATGGACATTGGACGGTACAGGAGCATTAACTTGGGTTGTTTCACATTAAATTATTTAATTAATTACACATATACATATAAATAATTATCATAAAGTAACTTTTATGATTGATGTTAATTAGGTGTAATGATTACACTAGGCAACAGATTGCTACAGAATGTATACTAGCCATTAGTTCATAAATAATAATAATAATAATTATTATTATTATAATTACTATTATTATTTTTACTAAACCAATTAATTGGTCTGGACGTTTGATAGAGTATGATGCTTGATTGAAAAATTGTGTTACCTATACTAATATATATATCTTGTCCAGAAAGTGAATTGCCTTTGGTTCATAGTGACTGTTTAATGAAACATTTATTTTATTTATTAAGTTCTTTTAATGTGATTAAATGGCATATTTGTTGGATTATTTTGTTTTTTTTTATTTGTTTAGAAATTTTGCACTATCTAATGCGCCGGTGGATTGAGGATTTATAAGGTTCTAAACCTTCATTAAACAAAAAATTTATTTAATGTGGAATTATAAAGGGAAATTTAATAATATGTTTGATTTAGATTGAGGGGTATTGAAAATATTGGGTATACGTATCCAAGGGTTGAGAGTCCCGAAACCCGCGCGGGGGTGGTAATCGAGTCCAGTAGGCTAGTAACCTACGAACGATGCAGATGCCTAAGGGTGGCATATTATATTTCTAAGGTTTCGACCTAGGAAGCAGACACCGAAGGATGGTGTATATTAGTTGGGTCCTGTTTCTACGGGACAACCAAGCAGACATCAATGAATGATGTATATTGGTTGGGTCTTGTTTCTACGAGACAACCAAGCAGCAATACCTTGAAATTAAATTGTTTTTCTTTGATGCGTTGTGTGGTACTGAAACACAATTAATTGTAACGAAAAGAGATTGATAATTAAATTTAAATTCTTGTTTGAAATTGCTACTTGTGCATAATTGTCTCACATAGTAGCATGTTAGGACATACTGCATTTATATTATTATTATTATTAGGGTTCCGAGCACACGTGGTATTAGTGCTAAACCCCTTACAGCTTGTGATGCAGGTAATGAATTTGAGTCATGTTCGGGACCTTATGAGCATAGGAATTAAAGTTTTATTTATTATTTTTATGTAATTGTTTTAGACTCCTGAAAATTTATTGTTCGTAGATTGTAATACACCTTTGTTTGTGAGGTGAAGGCTATTTATTTATTTATTTATTTTAGAGATTGTTTGGGCATAGTTGCGGAGCTTTGTTGCCTAGTTAGTTTTGACTAAGGCATTTATTTAAATTTAAAGTATGAATTTTATCTATTTTTCTTTCATTAGCTCCATAATATGTGGGTATGGCTCTGATGTGGGACAGAGAAAGTTATTTAATGTTGCATTATGTTTTCCTTTGTTCACATGCTCGGGTTGTGAAATCCGGGGCGTGACAACTTGGTATCAGAGCCTAGGTTTAGAATACCTAGGGACAGTGGTCTATTATTGTTTTTTTTAAGTGCTATGCGCTTACATGCTAGTTTATTTAGTTTTGATACGTGAATTTGATATTTTGTTGGACTTAGATTGTTCAGAAGGCGTTAACCTTAGTATATTTTTGTGATTTTTAGAGAATGCCGCCACGTGTAGCTCCAGGTGCTAGAGGTAGAGGCAGGGGCCATGGTCATGGTCGTGGTCGTGGTAGGGGCCGAGGCCGAGGAATTCAGGCTGGGCGGGGCCATGAGGCTCCAGTTGATGATGTTCCCGTTGCTGCGGGAGTGTCACAAGAGCAAGGGTCATATACTGGGGTTGGAGCAGAGGTTCCATTAGGAGTGCCTCACGTGGCTGAGGTGCAATCCGAAGCACCAAGTGTACCGCAGCCAGGAATGGTGGACCCACAGATGTGGATGCAACAAATGGCTGCAATGTTTGCTGGAGGAATGCAAGCAAGTCAGCCTACAGCTCCGTATGAGAAGTTCAGGAGGATGAAACCCCCTACATACTCTGGTGCAGCAGATACTGAAGAGGTTGAGAAATTCTTACACGAGAATGAGAAGATATTCGAGGTGATGCAGTTAAATGAAGATAAGACCAGAGTCTTACTTGCTACTTTTCAGTTGGAGGGCGCTGCAGCGGATTGGTGGAGTACTGTAAAGGGGTCTCGTGGGGCGTCTGCACTTACTTGGGAGGATTTTAAGGAGCGTTTCAGAGACTACTTCTTCCCACAGTCTCTGAGAGATGCTAAACTTGATGAATTTTTGAATTTGACTCAAAGGCCAATGACTGTGCTGGAGTATGGGCGTAAATTTACCTCGTTGGCCAAATATGCTAAGGAGTTGGTGTCCACTGAACGCACCAAGTGTAGACGGTTTGAGAAGGGATTGAGGCCTGCTGTCAGAGATCGGATAGTGCCTTTGGGGCTTAATGAATATGAGACCTTAGTTGATCGAGCAATGGCAGTGGAGAAGAATTTGGCAGATACCAGGGCACAGAATGAAGCCAGGCAAGGAATGACTCAGCACCAGGAGAGCAGACCCACCAAAAGGCAGACAGAGAATTTACATAGGGCACAGTCTCAGCAATTTCAGCAGGGGAGTATGGTTCCAAGTAAGTCAGCGGCAACTGGAGTTTCTACACAGAGTCCTATTATTTGTCATAATTGTAGACAGCCTGGGCATTGTCAGTTTAATTGTCCTTACAAAGGTGTGTCGGGTGGATCTGAAAATAGGGCCGAGGTAAAGACTTGTTACACGTGTGGCCTACCAGGTCATGTGCAGAGGCGTTGTCCGCAGAGGCAAGGTAATGGAAGTATTATGAGACCTCCACAGCCAGCTCAGTCAGTACAGAGTAGCAGGCCAGCAGGGTCACAATCAGTGCAGACTCGTTTTCAGAGGGGTACTCAAGGTGGGACACTGCAGTATCAGATGGGTGTTCCAAGTGGTGTTCAGCAGCATCAAGGAGTTCAGGGTGGATCCCAGCAAGGACAAAAGGGAGGTAGACCACAAACGGTACCAGTTCAGAGACGAGTTTTCACTGTGGCCCAGAATGATGGACGTGCAGAGCCTATAGTTACGAGAGGTACCTTTCTCATTTATGCTACTAAATCCACAGTTCTTGTAGACACAGGAGCATCTCATTCATTTATTGCTGCATCGTTTATGTCTACATTGAATTTATCTGTGAACGAGTTAATTCCACCATTGCACGTTGAAACACCGATAGGAGGTCATTCTGTGTTGAATCGAGTTTGTAAGAATTGTGAGATCACTATTAGGGACGAGACTTCAGGAAGGGAGCACTTGTCAGTTTTTGACCTGATTGTGATAGACATGGGAAGCTTTGATGTGATTCTTGGCATGAACTGGCTGTCAGTCTTTCGAGCGATGATAGATTGTGCTAAGAGTCGAGTGACCTTATTTACTACAGAGGGAGATCAGATACGATTTTCTGGTGATCGTTGTAGTCCTCAACTCTTGCCTTCCCTCAATGGGCAGGGACGAGTAGACTTGTGCAGTTTGTTTGCTTGTATGGCTTTAGAGGACGAGGAGGGTGACAAAATTGAGTTACCACGAGTTGTTTGTGAATTTTCAGAAGTGTTTTCAGAAGTAGCTGGATTACCGCCTGAACGGGAGGTTGAATTTGGGATTGATCTGATACCTGGCACGGAACCAATTTCTATAGCTCCGTATAGATTGGCACCTGCAGAGTTGGTGGAGTTAAGATCCCAGATAGAGGAGTTGAGCTCTAAGGGATTTATTCGCCCTAGCACTTCACCTTGGGGTGCACCAGCACTATTTGCAGCTAAAAAGGATGGAACTCTCAGGATGTGTATAGATTACCGAAGGTTGAATCGGGTCACGATCAAGTATCGGTATCCTCTACCGAGGATTGACGATCTGTTCGACCAACTGAAGGGTTCGGTCATTTTCTCAAAGATTGATTTGAGATCTGGTTACCACCAGTTGAGGGTGAAGCAGGAGGACATTTCTAAGACGGCATTCAGGACTCGATATGGGCACTACGAGTTCTTGGTAATGCCATTTGGGCTGACCAATGCTCCTGCCGTGTTCATGGACTTGATGAACCGGGTGTTCAGTAGATATTTAGACAAGTTTGTTGTCGTGTTTATTGACGACATTCTAGTTTATTCTCGGTCAGAAGGCGAACATGAGGAGCATCTAAGAGTTGTACTTCAGACCCTGAGAGATCACCAGCTCTATGCCAAATTGAGCAAGTGTGAGTTCTGGCTCAAAGAAGTGAAATTTCTGGGGCATGTTGTTTCTGAGGAGGGAGTTGCAGTTGATCCATCAAAGGTTGAGGCAGTTATGGATTGGCAAAGACCGAAGACAGTTTTTGAGATTCGGAGTTTTCTGGGTTTGGCAGGGTATTACCGAAGATTTGTTCGTGATTTCTCGAGGTTAGCTGGGCCGATGACTAGGCTGACTCGAAAAGGGGTCAAGTTTATTTGGGATGAGAAGTGTGAACAGTCTTTTCAGGAGTTAAAGAAGAGGCTAACTACTGCACCAGTACTTGTGATTCCTGAGAGAGGATTGGGTTATTTAGTTTATTGTGACGCATCCAAGGAAGGTTTAGGCTGTGTGCTGATGCAGGGTGACAGAGTAGTAGCTTATGGGTCTAGGCAATTGAAGACTCACGAGCGTAACTACCCAGTACATGATTTGGAGTTGGCAGCAATTATTTTTGCTCTAAAAAGCTGGAGACACTATTTGTATGGTGAAAAGTTTGAGGTATTTTCTGACCAAAGAGTTTAAAGTATCTTTTCACTCAGAAGGATTTGAATTTGAGGCAGAGGAGATGGATGGAGTACATGGAAGACTATGATTTTGAGCTTCAGTATCACCCTGGTAAGGCAAATGTAGTTGCTGACGCACTTAGTCGAAAGACTCAGGGTACTTTAGCAGGTCTTTTCGTGCAAGAGTGGGAAATGATGAGAAGCCTTAGTGAGTTTGATCTGGAGTTGCAGGAAGATGAAAGTCATGCTATTTTGTGTGCCATGGCTACTCAGCCAATTCTATTGAGTCGTGTGATAGAAGCTCAGGGGACTGATATTGAATGTGAGGCGATTCGAGCTAAGTTGTCGAGTCCTGATGAGATGTCAGAATGGGTGATTGGTGACGATAACGATTTGAGGTATTTGGGGAGACTTTTCGTGCCCATCTCTGCTCGAGATATAGTTTTAAAGGAGTTCCACCAATCTAAATTTGCAGTACATCCTGGAGGTACTAAGATGTATCACGACCTGCGTCGTCAGTTCTTTTGGGCAGGTATGAAGAAGGATGTGGCAGAGTTTGTGAGTAGATGCCTTACTTGTCAACAAGTTAAGGCTGAGCATCAGAAACCAGCGGGTCTCTTGCAGCCTTTGCCAGTGTCAGAGTGGAAGTGGGAGAACATTACAATGGATTTTGTTTCTGGCTTACCGAGATCACCGAAGGGCCATGATACTATTTGGGTGATAGTGGATAGGTTGACGAAGTCGGCTCACTTCTTGCCGATTCGACTGACCGACTCTATGGATGTCTTGGCTAAATTGTATGTTAAGGAAATTGTGAGGCTTCATGGAGCTCCTGTATCCATTGTCTCAGACAGGGACCCGCGTTTTGCTTCTCAATTTTGGCAGCGTCTCCAGGTGGCCATGGGGACAGAATTGTTGTTTAGTACTGCCTTTCATCCTCAGACTGATGGACAGTCAGAACGTACAATTTAGATCCTGGAAAATATGCTTAGGGCATGTGTGCTTAATTTTCGTGGCAGCTGGGAGAACCATCTTCCTTTGATTGAATTTGCGTATAACAATAGCTACCAGTCGAGCATCAGGATGGCTCCTTTTGAAGCTTTGTATGGTAGACCGTGCAGATCTCCTATTTGTTGGGCTGAGGTTGGAGAAACTGCAATTGTTGGGCCTGAGTTTGTGCATGAGACGACTGAGAAGGTCAAAGTGATTCGACAGAGACTTGAGACAGCACAGAGTCGCCAAAAGAGTTATGCTGATAAGAGGCGAAGACCCTTGGAGTTTGAGGTAGGGGACCATGTGTTCCTAAAGGTTTCACCACGAAAGGGTCAGTTTCGTTTTGGGCGCAGGGGGAAGTTATCCCCAAGATATATCGGGCCATTTGAGATTTTGGCGAGGGTTGGAGAGGTGGCATACCGTCTTGCTTTGCCACCGCAGCTTTCAGGAGTTCATGAGGTGTTTCACGTGTCTATGCTCAGGAAGTATAACCCAGACCCTTCACATGTATTAGATTGGACTGAGCTTGATGTTGACTCAGATGTGACATATGAGGTGAAACCGGTGGAAATTTTGGACTCTAGGGAGCAAGTGCTTCGAGGGAAGACTATTCCTTTAGTTAGAGTGTTATGGAAGCATCGTGGTATTGAAGAGTCGACTTGGGAGCGAGAGGCAGATATGCGGAGTAGGCATCCAGAGTTGTTTCTTTAATCTTCTTTTCTTTACCTCCTAAATTTCGAGGACGAAATTTTTTGTAAGGGGGGTAGGATGTAATAACCTAGATTTTTTTTAATTTGGATATTGTTATTTGATAAATTTAGTTTGCTATTTAAATTTAATGGTTTGAAATTTTTGGATTTCTATTTAAAAATATTAATTTTGGGTTTTATTTAAAAAGATTTTAAATTTTAGGAAGAATGTGTAATTTTCCGAAACCTATGGGGAATAGGAAAGTAATTAGTTGGTTAGAGTTAAAATCCTGTTATTATAAATATATAAACTTGTATTTATTTTAATATATTAAAAACCCTAGAGAGAGATCGAGAAAGAGATGAGAAGAAAGGGATTGGCGGCTCACTTTTTTCTTCAATTGCTGAGATTTCTTCTGTTGCAGCAAACCAGGTAAGGGGAACGAACCTTGTAATATTTAGCGTGCATATGTATATACATGCTTAGTTATATATATTTATAGGTTTGCATGAGTAATTGCTCTTGACTTTGACAGTCTGCACGGTTAGCGTAGGAGGGATTTGATTTATATAAATGCTCCTAAAGTATTAAATTGATCCAGGGGGTTACTTTAATGTACAATGATGGCTTCGGCGATTTATATACATATATATATATATATTTTTTTTTAAAGTCTCAACCGAATGGATTGGAACATGTGTATATATGTATTTATGTGAATTAATGGTTACGTGTGATTAATTGAATGTTAAATATATATATATATATATATATGGACATTGGACGGTACAGGAGCATTAACTTGGGTTGTTTCACATTAAATTATTTAATTAATTACACATATACATATAAATAATTATCATAAAGTAACTTTTATGATTGATGTTAATTAGGTGTAATGATTACACTAGGCAACAGATTGCTACAGAATGTATACTAGCCATTAGTTCATAAATAATAATAATAATAATTATTATTATTATAATTACTATTATTATTTTTACTAAACCAATTAATTGGTCTGGACGTTTGATAGAGTATGATGCTTGATTGAAAAATTGTGTTACCTATACTAATATATATATCTTGTCCAGAACGTGAATTGCCTTTGGTTCATAGTGACTGTTTAATGAAACATTTATTTTATTTATTAAGTTCTTTTAATGTGATTAAATGGCATATTTGTTGGATTATTTTGTTTTTTTTTATTTGTTTAGAAATTTTGCACTATCTAATGCGCCGGTGGATTGAGGATTTATAAGGTTCTAAACCTTCATTAAACAAAAAATTTATTTAATGTGGAATTATAAAGGGAAATTTAATAATATGTTTGATTTGGATTGAGGGGTATTGAAAATATTGGGTATACGTATTCAAGGGTTGAGAGTCCCGAAACCCGCGCGGGGGTGGTAATCGAGTCCAGTAGGCTAGTAACCTACGAACGATGCAGATGCCTAAGGGTGGCATATTATATTTCTAAGGTTTCGACCTAGGAAGCAGACACCGAAGGATGGTGTATATTAGTTGGGTCCTGTTTCTACGGGACAACCAAGCAGACATCAATGAATGATGTATATTGGTTGGGTCTTGTTTCTACGAGACAACCAAGCAGCAATACCTTGAAATTAAATTGTTTTTCTTTGATGCGTTGTGTGGTACTGAAACACAATTAATTGTAACGAAAAGAGATTGATAATTAAATTTAAATTCTTGTTTGAAATTGCTACTTGTGCATAATTGTCTCACATAGTAGCATGTTAGGACATACTGCATTTATATTATTATTATTATTAGGGTTCCGAGCACACGTGGTATTAGTGCTAAACCCCTTACAGCTTGTGATGCAGGTAATGAATTTGAGTCATGTTCGGGACCTTATGAGCATAGGAATTAAAGTTTTATTTATTATTTTTATGTAATTGTTTTAGACTCCTGAAAATTTATTGTTCGTAGATTGTAATACACCTTTGTTTGTGAGGTGAAGGCTATTTATTTATTTATTTATTTTAGAGATTGTTTGGGCATAGTTGCGGAGCTTTGTTGCCTAGTTAGTTTTGACTAAGGCATTTATTTAAATTTAAAGTATGAATTTTATCTATTTTTCTTTCATTAGCTCCATAATATGTGGGTATGGCTCTGATGTGGGACAGAGAAAGTTATTTAATGTTGCATTATGTTTTCCTTTGTTCACATGCTCGGGTTGTGAAATCCGGGGCATGACATCTAATCTTCAAACAAAGGAAGATGATAAAATTCCTACCTTATACAAAGGAAGAAAAATAGGATTTGATGAAGTCCTAGTAGTGAAAAACATTACTAAGGAAAAACTTATAAAGATTTTCAAGCTAATAAAGAAATATTAGAATATTGGAAATCTAAATATAAGGATGAAAATGATATGAAAGAAAAAGATAAATTGCTCAACCTGATGAAAACTCTCTATAGTCAACATAAGAACCTATTCAAATAATATGAATACGTTTTTACTTTAGATTCTGATTCTGAAAATTCAGATGAAGAACACTGCGCAACTTGCGTGGTGAATGAAAGTTCATCTGATTCTGAAACTGAAACAACAGTTAACCCAGAATTAGATGAAGAGCTGGCCAAAAAACTAGATAAAGCTCTAAACCTAGACAAAAACTTAGGAAATAGAAAATTAAGAACATCAGATCATCAAGATGAAGATCCAGAAACTAAACCAGTCACTAGAAAAAGATCTTCCTTTGAGCATATTTATGTAAAAGAAGAAGGTGAATCTAGTTTCGATGAGGTTTATGTTAAAGAAGAATATGACCCTAGTCCTTCTAAAAGGAAAGACTTAAATAAATTCAATGTTGCTGCAAATAGAATATATCTAAATCTTAATGATGTACATCCCAGAGACTATGAAAGCACCTTTGAAGAACGGGCACAAGCCATGTCCATTGTCATGACCTATTATAAAAATATATGGGATAGGAAAAGATTCATAGACTATATAGCAAGAACGTAACAAGGAAATGTTTTAAATTGGCTAAAAGTCTGCGAAGGATCTGAAGACAGCAAGAGAGAAAAAAAAAAACTTCTGTTTCGCTAAGTGAAGATAGAGAAAATGATTTTACAAAAATTCTCTCAAATTTTTCTACATTAATCAAAAGAAATTTTTGCGGAATAATATCCTCAATTGAACGCCAAAAAGAAGTGAGATATGTTTTATCAAAAATAAAACTTTGTGATATCTGTAAATACACAGATTTTGTAAAGTTATATCAAAAATACTTTTAGATGTTAAAATCCGAAAGTATGCCTCATTGGAAGGAACAATTTTTTTACAAACCCCCAAATCCATGGGATGAAATATGTGAAAAACAATATCCAAAACATCAACAAAAAATTGGTAGTTCTGATTTTTTAGGATTAAGAATTAATTTCAGTTATAAAATAATAACAGAACACTGTCTTCAAAGGAAGGCCCAAAAATAGATAAAAAATCAAATGTCTAAATCAGTTGAAGGAAAGGCCTGTTGTGATAAAATCTTAAAAGAAAATTGAAAAATTGGATGCTCTGTAAATAAACCATATCACAGACACAAGAGGAAACATTTTAAAATCAAAAAGTGGAAATCTAGAAGTAAAAGAATATTTCTGAAAAAGAAATATGTTAGAAAATTCAAGAAGAAAATCTTCAAGAAAAGGTCATTAAAAAATTGCACTTGCTATTTCTATAATGAAAAAAGTCATATCACACCAAATTGTCCAAAAAGAAACAATAAGGTAATTAAATTTCTAGAAGAAAACAACCTAAAATTTTGTTTAGGAGAAGAAATAGATTCGGAGGAAGAAGTTTTATACGAATTAGAATCTGTTTATTCGGATTCTTCAGAAGAAAGTGAAGAATTTTTTTTTTTTATGATGCAGGAAACGAATCCCGCTAATAGAAATTTAGAAACCTTTGAATCAATTCCTGAAAATGAATTAAACCAAATTTGTTTAGGAGATATAATCAAAGAAGATATGACAATTGAAAATGATAAGTTAATCAAATACAAAAGTCTTAAAACAGAAAACTTGTTTATTAAATCTAGATTTAAACCCTGGTAAGCCCAACACTTCGAAAAATACGAAGATATAACAGAGGCAAGATCCTCCTCTAAGGGGTAAGTCGAAATAAAAATTTTTTATGAAGAAAAAATTAGGAGATTTAAACAAAAGTATTCGAAATTAAGATTTATACACATTGGCATAATCCAAATAGAGACTAGGCCTTTGTTCAAACTTGGAATAGACTCACCAATTTTATATGTGGTACAAGATAAGATATTCCATGACCTTATTCAATCATTAATAGGGGGAATAGAATCCAATCTTGTTTCTAGAGAAATCCTCTTTAGAATCAAACCAAATTATTTTGTGTTTATTAATGATAAAAAATTCAAGACATATTAACACTAAAAATTCAAACTCAGAATATCAAGATGGACGGTAACGTGGTATGTCAACCAAATGTTATATCCAAAGAATATTGGATTCAAATGAAAAATCCTGTCTTAGCAGAAAATGTCAATGACACCACTTCTATAATGGACTTCAAAGCAAATGACATTATATTTTCAGTAAAAACAACTAAAGGTAAAAAGATCTTTAGGATTTTAAAAAATATTGTGTTTTTCTTTAATGCATGGAGATATACTTTTAGGAAATAATTTCCTTACTCAGTATTATCCTATGAGTGTCTCACATGAGCACATAACATTGATTGATAAAAATAAATCTTATCGGATTCCTTGATTAAAAACACATGCTTCAATTGCGCCAGTCAAGCATGGTAATAGTAGTCTAATTTTAATTGATTCATTAAAATCAATTGATGAATCTCATTGGGCTTATAACAAATTAAGCCCAAATTTCTCAGAAGATTCTTTAATGCTATGGGAAAAAGCTCCCAAATATTGTCATCTAAAGTTAAAAGATGAATAGGAAATTATTAGGGTAAAACCTATGATTTATACCAAACACGATATAGATGAATTTCAAGTTCAAATAAAAGAACTTCTTGATAAAAGACTTATAGAACCAACTAAAAGTCAACATTCTAGTCTTGCTTTTTTTATAATGAATCATAGTGAAAGAAAAATAGGAAATGCTAGGATGGTCATCAATTATAAAAAATTGAATGAAAATTTGGTCTTCGATGGGTATTTTATACCTAGAAAAGATGTTTTAGTAACTCAGACCAGAGATGCTAAAATATTCAGTAAATTTGATTGTAAATCAGGCTTTTAGCAAATCAAGCTTATAGAAGAGTCAAAACCATTGACTGCTTTTTCAGCCCCATATGGCCATTACCAATGGACAGTGTTACCATTTGGAATATACAATGCGCCACAAATATTTCAAAGATTGATGGACAATATTTTTAAAAATATTAAAGATTTATGTCTGGTCTATATAGATGATGTATTGATTTTTTCTAAAAATAGAAAAGAGCATAAACATCATTTAGAAATAATTTGTAAAAAATCTCTTGATAATGGAAGAATTTTCAGTCCAAAAAAATTGAAATAGAAAATGAAGAAATTGATTATTTGGGAATTGTACTCAGTTCAACAGAAATTGTGCTACAACTTCATTTAATCACAAAAATTAAAGAGTTCCCAGAAAAACTGGAAACCCTAAAGGATTTGTAAAGTCTTCTTGGTTTATTAAACTATAGAAGACAATTTGTAAAAAGTCTTTCAAAATGGAAAAAACCATTCCTTGAGAAATTAAAGAAAGCTCAAAAGAATCAAAGAATTTTAATATAAAATTTGAATGAAATGAGAAGGATACAAGAAGATTAAAAAAATCAAAACCTTGTTCAAACCTAATCTAAAGGTTTATTTCCCTACAGAATCTGATCTTTTAATTCAAGAGACAAATGCTTCAGAAATGTTTTGGGGAGTAGTACTAAAAGCAGTAAAAATAAAAGAGAAATCTGAACAAATAGATATTCTCAAAATTCTTAAAAAATAAAAAGGTTCTGAAGAATTAATATGTGGATATAATTCTGGTGAGTTCAAACCAAATGAACTTAATTATATTATTTTTGAAAAAGAACTCCTAGCCATAAAAAATGGCATAAAGAGATTTCAAATTTATCTAACTTCTATTAAGTTTTTAATAAGAATAGATAATCAAGCAGTTAAAAACTTTCTTAAGAAAAAAAAAATTGAAGATAACTTTAGAAGAATTAGGTGGTCCAATTATCTTTCTCAATATTCATCGAAGTTGAGCACATTGGATCAACTAAAAATATTTTTGCAGATTATCTTAGCAGGCATCCAGATAGATATTAAAGACTAACAAAAGTCTTTATACTACAAAAATCAGAAAAGCCGAATAAGGCTGAAATATCTAGGGCAACCAGCTCTAAGGGTAAAGAATAACAACTAAACAAACTAAAAAATGCTTCTTCTGGGAAACATTCCAGAAGAGCTTATCTCAAGGAAGCTACACTCAAGTAGTGCTAAAAAAGGCCACTTACTTTGACAAAAGATGTTATACCAGATTTCTTCAATCTTGGTTTGGATAACAAACTCCATGAGCCCCTGAATAAAATATGAAAAAACCATATAAAGACTAACAAAAGTCTTTATGCTGCAAAAATCAGAAAAGCCAAACAAGGCTAAAATATCCAAAGCAACCAGCTCTAAGGGTAAATAAGTAACAGCTAAACAAGCTAAAAAATGCTTCTTTTGGGAAACATTCCAGAAGAGCTTATCTCAAGGAAGCTACACTCAAGCAGTGCTAAAAAAATCACTTGCTTTGACAGAAGATGATAAACCAGATTTCTTCAATCCTAGTTTGGATAACAAACTCAATAATCCCTTGAATAAAATATGGAAAATCCATATTTCAGGATAAAATTATGAATTCCGCAAAGTAATGACCAGAATGGCTTACGAGCTAAAAAAGCTTCAAGACAAAATCAATAATTTAAAAGAATGGTCAAAAAAATATGATTTCAAAATTTGACTTTGAGACTTCTTCATTCGATTACCAAAAGATTTCTGAAATTTAACAAATTATGGAAATTTTGAAAATTACTAATGGTAATGCTCATTTTGAAAAAGTCAAAAGAATAAATCTTTATGAAGAAGCTAAACAAGTCAATCCTAGAACAGTATTTTCAATTGTTAATAAATATATTAACGATCAGAGGATTAAACCATCCTTTAAAAATTTTGTGATAAAACTAGATTTGATTCAGTTTTCCATATCAGAAAAATTCAATTCAACATTCAAAGTGACAATTGGAGGTTCGAAACAATTGACTGGGGATTGGTTATAAAGATCATCTTCAATCCATTGGAGGCAACAGCCTACCAAGATTTTTCAGCACTGATCAAAACCATGATCAGCAAGATTCCCTATGGTTTTAAAAGAAAAACCATGGGTTTTTAAAGTTACAGTTCTGTCGGATGGAAATACAATGAAAGATTTTATGAGCCATATCAGATCTGAAAATTAAGGGAATACTCCATCCTTGATACTTCTATTTCCTCTAACCCAGCAAAAAATAAAGTCACTTCAGAAGAACAAATCCTGTTGTGGTCTTGGGTAGAATCGGTTTACAATGCCAAAATTCTACAAAATTTTTCATAAAAGTACATGGTAACAAATGGCAGAAGATTGTTTATATCTTCTCCTCTACCTCCATTAATGTTCCAAGCTACTGAAGAATAGAAGAAGGAAGTATTCAACTTTTTAAACAAAATTAGTCGAATGGAAATTGATGCTCCATCAGAGGTAGCAATCTACTTCGATGATATATATGAAAATTTTGAAGCCGAAATAGAATTAGAAGCTGCACTCTTGGCTAAAGAAGTTCAAGCAGAACAAGATTATTGGAAAATATGATTCAAGAAGAGTGGCACAATATTGAAAATATGATGGAAGGCTAACAAAAGCTATACCATCACGGAAGCGCAGTGGACTAACCAAGAATACTACCAAAAGAAAAAGAATAAACTTTTTCAAGAGTAAGCAATGACCAACTGCATCCTTATCCAGCACACGACAGAGCCCATGTAAAGACTATGTAAAGGAATTTGTTTTAACCAAAAGCAATTCTATTATTGTACTATTTTAATTTTTTTTGGTTTCAAACCTTTTCTTTTATTTTGTATGTTTAAATTTTAAATTTGAAGTTGAGGCCTATAAAAATGGACTTAATGTAATGAAGGGGGACACGAAAAAAATCAGAGTGCTCTCTCTCTTTCTTTATCAATAAAAGTTTGAGTGTTTTATTATTTTCTAAGTGTTCTTATTTTCCTGACCTGAGCATCCAAGCGCAAAAATCTACTACTGGTATCAGAGCCTAGACAATAATGAGGTTTTTAATTACCAACTTTATGAAGGCCAGTAATTTATGAATTATGATATTAGAATTTATCTTGTCTTCTTTCCTTCTGTTGAATCTTTTTTTGTTTATGTATGTGATTATAAAGCTTCAGAAAGCCCTTTAACTATTCTATATGATTTATATCTGATATTAATAGATTTATCAATAGATCGTAAAGTAAATCAAGAAACAAAAAATATCACAAATATAAAAATTATGATATTAGGAAGAATGTGTGGATTTTAAGATGTGTTTTGTAATTATTAAAAGTTTTTAGGGTGTTTTTGTAAGATAGTTGTGTGGTCCAATGTGGTCCCCAGGGGTTATTCTGCAATTTCTAAAAACAGTGGGGCTACAGGGGGTGTAAGTGTAACAAGTTGAAAAGTTTAAGGGGTGTTAAGGTAAGTTACCCATACACAGAGGCCAGGAAGTGAAGTGTCAGCAGTACAGTGACATTAAAAAAAAAAGGTGTGTATCAACTGGTCTAGTTCAATTCGATTCGGTTCATCAGTCCGGTTCGATTTGATTTGGTTCACTTTAGTTTGAATTCATTCTTAATTCACAACCAAATCATTTTTTCGATTTTTAAAATTTAGATCCGAAATTGAACTCATTTTAGATTAAAACCAAACTAAAGCGAATCGAAAATATTTAATTAGTTCAGTTTGATTTTTAGTTTAGACTACTTCGAGATGTGTCAGGTCCATTTTTGGTTTAGGCCAATTCGATCCAAATTTTAAGATTATATAAATATTTATATATTATAATATTAATTCGAGATGTGTCAAGTCCATTTTTGGTTTAGGCCAATTCGATCCAAATTTTAAGATTATATAAATATTTATATATTATAATATTAATTGATTTTATAATATTATATAAATATTATATATTATATTTTTTAGGGTTAGTTCAGATTGGGTAATTTTCAGTTTGGGTTCCGGTTGATTAGGAATGAGTACCTCCTAACTCGAGACGAATCGAAAATATTAATTTTTTAATTTTTTAACTCAGAATTAAACCATAATGGTATAAAGGCTCTGTTGGAACCATTTTTTCTTCAGATCTGTTTAAAATTTAAAATTTATACTCATTACATAAATTATGAAACTAATAACTTTTACAAATTCAAACAAATTTAAATAAATTTAAATAACTCAAATCATCCCAAACTCGAATCAAAGTGATTGGATGGGCTTTTGGGTTGAGGGGGCGAGGGTTGCTACATTGAAGGTACCAAGCCCAACAAGAAGCTTCCCAAGGAATCATAATTTAACCAACAAAATTTTCATAAATTTAGGAGCTCTTAGATAAAAAAAATATCAAAAATTATCAAAAATTATAAAAAAATTATTAATTTATTTTAATTAAATTTTATCATATATCATTTTTACATCACAATTTTATACTTTTATTATATACATATTTTTTTCCAGCCTAACACCCTCTTATCTCTCTTTTCCACGCTAACGGTGCTATGAGTATCTTCGACTCATGAGTGCTTTTCTCACCTCCCAAAGCTTCACCCATTCTTTTCATGAAGTACATTTTGTCTCCTTCTCATTCCTTCAGGCCTATAATCCTGTAGTTTCATTTTTCAAGGGAGAGTGACGAGCTTTTCTCACAATTTGAGAGATTTTTGTACGGTGTTTTGTGCTTTGGCTTCTATTGGAGTGGTCAAATGCACCTTTTCCCCCAACAGGGATTTCGAATAAAAAATGAAAACAATTCAGGCACCAAACTCAGAAATACAAGAGAAAAATATTCCTCTGAAAATTCAGCTCCAATGCATTAATCCCTCCCATGCTCTCAGACATTATGGATCTCACAAGCTCCCAGTTCTTTGAAGCTGGCCCTCCATCCTTCTCAGTTTCTAACATGGTAAGGAATGTGTTGAACAATTGTTCATTCGCTGGGTTTCTTTTGTCTTCTAATTTTTTATGTTATTCATTGGGTTTGTGATTGCAGGAGCCTCCATTGGAGGGCAACACTGGCTTCTACAAGAGAAACACAGAGAACCCATTAGCACATACCTTCGTTGACCCCCTTTGCAAGCTCAATCTAAGGGAGACCTCTGAGTTTGTGAAGTCATTTCCAATGGTAAACCACGGCTCAGAGAGCAGAAACTATCCCGACATTTCAGCTCAGATGAGGAGATCAGAGGGGGTGAGTTTGAGTTTGAGTTTGAGTTTGAGCACAGACACAAAGAGCAATGCAGAAGCTCCTTTCACACCTGGTAGGCCCATTTTTGGCTATAGTTCTGGGAAGAATCTCACGAGAAAAGGCTTTTCTTCAAAGTGGGATGATGCAGAAAAATGGCTCAATGGCAGTGGCTCTCCTGCTCATCACCATGGATTGTTAAATCCATCAGAACCCTCCAAAATCTCCAAACAATGCGAGCAGTTTAAACCACAAGCTGAGGTCCTTGCAGAGAAATCAAGGTTCACAGAGGAAAAGATCTCAAAAGCAGTCTCAAGCATTCAAGGTTCTGTAGCTTTGGTGGTTCATAACTCGGCCAGCGCTTTCAATGGGTTCCCGGCCTCGGCGGAGGTACTTCTAAAAGGTTAGGAACCTTCTCCAACCTTGATCCCTTTCGGCTTTACTTCCCAACTTTACCCTTTTTTGTCTCCCACTTTGCCCCAACCATCTCTTTGTCTTCCAAAACCCTCAAAACCTGGGGTCATTTGTTTGCTAATGTTCCCTGTTTGCTTTACGTGCCAAGGTGCGTACTTCTGCTCAATTTTTTTCAACGTCTGATAATTTCTCAATGATTTTTCACCCTATAACTGTATTACCTGAGCACCCATATCATGTTTTTGAAAGCAGATTGAAAAACACGATGATTATTATACTACATTTGTGATTATTATAGGTTGATTTAAGAGTACAGATGGCAGAATAAGACAAGAAGACAATTTTAAAGTACAGATAGCAAAATGAGACAAATTAAAGGTTGAAGTGAGATTGATTGTAAAATATATAGGTCATTGGAAGTGAATTAGAAATCCTTTTATGCTTAAAAATCTAGAATAATTTCATCCATTGGCCTAATCTCTTTTGATTTTTTTTTTCTTTCTTTTGGCAGATAAGTTAACCAGGGAGGTAGAGTCGATCTTTCCCAAATTTTGCTGCTCAGAGCCAAGGAGAGATGGGTTATTGATTGGAAACTTGGGGGACAAGGCCACGAAAGGTGCAGCAGCAACAGAGGTAGTTGATGACGAGGTTAAACACAGAGACATTGGAACAGAGATGACTCCTCTTGGGAGCTCTGCGACTTCAAGATGCCCAACACCATTCAAGAGCATTTCCCCTGTTAGGCACAACACCCCTGCTGATAGGTCAGGCCCACTGGATTTGATCAACTCCTCCTCCAATGGCACAAACATTGCCCAGCTACAAGATTGCCATTTGGCTAAGCTACGTGTTGATTCAGTAGCAGCTTCAACTTGGAGCTCAAGGGAGGAGGAGGAAGAGGACATTTCGAAGAGCCTGAGGCACTTTGAGATTGGGAATGAGTTCAGGAGGAGTGTTTCAGAGTCAAGAGCTTGTAAATGGGAGGTAGAGGAAAAGAATAAGTGTTGCCTCAGGTAAGTGATCGTTTAACTTGCTTCAATCTCTTGTCCTTTTTCACCTTATATATATATACATAGCACCAATTGTGATTATGATTAGAATTATAGGCACAAGAGAGAAGAAGGCAAAATTCAAGCTTGGGTGAACCTCGAAAGTGCCAAGGCAGAAGCTCAGTCAAGAAAGCTTGAGGTACTTTTTCATTCCTTTTCTCCTTTTCGGCTTTTTGCGTACCGATGATCTTCCTCGGGCCACCCTTTGCTCACAAACACTCTTCCCCTTTCTATATTTCTTTGTGGTCCAATCCAATGCGGTCAATCTCTAATGAATACATTCATACAGGGCATGCTTACAGTGATAAAAAGTAAATTAAAATGAGATAAGTTATGAGTTTGTAATTTATACAGTCAAATAAAAAATAAATAATTTTTAAAAATTTTTAAAAATTTTCATGATTTTTTAGCAAGGCAAGAGCAGGCATAATGTTGCTTTAAAATTTTAAGGTGTCTGTCAAATCCGAAGTACACTTATTAACGTGGTGTGTAGGACTGTTCTTAAAATTTGGATGTGTAATTAATTTCTAGTGGAATAAACATAGGAATGCCAGATAAGACTAGTTCCCTTTCATGCTACGTACTTTTTAGTTGGGATGATTTTATTTTATTTATTTATTTTTTGTAAGGTGAAAATCCAAAAGATGAGATCAGATTTGGAAGAGAAGCTGATGAAGAGGATGGCTGTTGTTCATAGGAAAGCTGAGGAATGGAGAGCAGAAGCCCAGCTCCAACATACTGAGGAAATGCAGAAGGCAACTAAACAAGCACAAAAAATGGCGAGCCATAAGAACTCACATTTCTCCGGCCATGGATCTTGTGGCTGCTTTCCTTGTAATAATCATCTCTAAAAATAACTGAAACAAAAGTAGTAATTAATTAGTCATAGCAGCTGGGAATTGATTACTAATCTATTAAATTAAACAGACGCAAAAAGTTATAGAAATTGGCGTTGGATTTGAGAGGCTGCGGTTTGATTTGATTGTATTTTAATGAGAAAAATTTTTTTATATTCACATTAATTTTGATCTAATCAGATTTTTTTTTTTAATTTTTATTTTTATTTTGAAATTTATTTTAATTAAATTAAAATAGGACCCTACATTAATACAATCAAATCAAAGTCATTGATTTTTCTAGTGCAAGGGATGCAATGAAAAATCAACGACTTGATTACCCAGAGTGTATTTTAATGAAAAAAGATTTTTCAAATACTACTTTTAGTTCATATAAAAATTGATTACCCGGAGTTCATTTCTCTAGAAAGTTGGCTGTCCTCTACAAAATCCAATTAAATGACTAAAAATGCTATATTTATACACAAATAATAAATTCAAAAATTTCAGAGGATTGCAGTGAAAAAATTTACCTACAAGATTGCAGTGAAAAAATAAAAGATTGAGATTTATTTGTACTTTAATCACCTTTGACTTGTTACATTCTGTATTGATTGTGTCGTAATTAAATTTTTTTAGCTTTTATTTTTATTTTGAAAATAATTTTAATTAAATTAGATTAGAACCATTTGATTAAATATAATCAAATCTCAACTTTTCGTTTTTCAACTCTTGCAGTAAATTTTTCACTCAGCCCCGTAGAACCCTAAATGGTCATTGACTGTTTAACTTTCAGTAGCTTGACTCCTTTTAAATGACAATTCGGGGTCTATAACAAGTGGTTGCTACAGCCACTGCAAACTCTCAAAACAACATCGTTTCGATTATTTTTTATAACTCGACTACTCTTACTGCACAATTACCCTGCACCTTTCACTACTTATGTTTCTACCGTTGATTTTCAAATTGAAGACATCATCTTATAACTGTGATTATTTTAAACGAAATGCACTAATGACTGCAAATTAACTGAGTAGTGACTTGTGCGAAAGAAAAGATCGGTAAGTGTAGATTAAATCTTTTTTTTTACCAAAAATGATTTCGTGCCATTTAAGTCTCATATTCGAATACATCAATTCATATTCAAATATGAAAACTTACATGAAATGTTATTGGTGAAAAATAATCGAAACGACATCGTTTTGAGATACTGCAATAACTACAGTAATCCCCCTATTGCAACTTCCTCTCTTCTCTCAAATGAATCCTAACAGCTGAGGTTGGAAGAGCCTCAAAGTTTAATTGATATGCATGCAAAAAGCCAAGGATTAAGTGTCTGTGCCTTCGGAATCACTTGTCATTTAACTCTTGAAATTTTCAATGGAAGATGTATATATGAGTGACAAAAAAAGTCATCTAACTCTTGAAATTTTCAATGGAAGATGTATATATGAGTGACAAAAAAATAAAAAAATAAAAAGATGGAAAACTGTAAATTGTGAAGCGAAATGAACTATTTAGTGTTAATAATAAAAGGGTAATTTAGATGTACCTCTTTTTCAATATCTAGCTAATTATAAGTAATTATGTTTAACATTTGAAATTTACACTTGTACTTATTATTTGAAAATATTTGTCATAATAGAATTTTTTTATTCATTTGTCAACTTCAAATAAAAATAAAAGTAGTGTAATGAACATAGTAAAATCATACTAGATGCCTTTTTTACTCCTTTAGTATAAGTAACATGTCTAAAATATTATTAAAATCATTAAACGTTAAAAAAAATGAAAGAAAGAAAAATAAAGTTTGTCTTTTCAAATTATAGTTCAACTTTATCTCTAAAATTAAAGTCAATATCTTCAAATAAGAAACAATTACATAAGATAAAATATTGTAAATTATACCATTCACTGCATTATTATTTATTTCTATTTTTTCAACTTTTGAAAATTTAAAACATATTATGGACATTTTATATTGTCTAAATGCTAAGAGATTCTCATATAGTTTTCTCATGTGCTTACACTACTCCCGTTAATATTGATAATCAAATAAACGAAAAGAGTTAGTTATGACAAGTATTTTAAAACACAAAGTGTGAGTATAAATTTCAAATGTTAAAAATAATTATATCAACTCAACTCAATTCTTAATACCAAACTAGTATTGACTATATAAATCCCTTGTCTTTATTCATTTTTGTTATGGGTAATGTTTTTCGATAGATTAGAAATTTGATGTTTTCTCAAAAAATCAATTCATCTAATATTAAGTCTATTTTTTTTATCCAATTTACCTTTTCTACATGAATTGACTTATTCTTTCATACCAGTGCATCCCTAAATCTACACTAAACATGACTAAACCATCTTAAACAACATTCTTTCAACTTTTCTTCTATCAATCCAACTTTCTTTCGAATATATTAATTTTTTTTCAATCTTTTCTTGTATTATTGCATATCCATCTTATCATATTTATTTTCGCTACACTCATCTTACGAGAGTGTTTATTTTTAATAGTCTAATCTTTTGTACCATAAAGTATAATTGATCTTGTACTTGTATAATAAAATTTTCCTTTTAACTTAATTTACATAAAATACTTGTAAAACACTCAAAACACTTCTCTATTTTGACCACCTAATTCAAATCTTATAGCTAATATTCTTTTTTATCCCTCTATTTACATGAATAATTGATCTAAGGTATAGAAAATGATCACTTTTTATTTGTTACACCATAACAAGGTATAACGATCGTTACTCTTTGTTAACCTATAATTTTTTTATTTTATTAAAATTCATTAAACCACACTAATAATCCATATTTTATATGGTTTAATAGTTAAAAATGTTGTGTCCCAAATTCCACGTGAACTGAGGTGCAGGTTAATCATATGCATACAAAATTATCACATAACCCTATTTCAAATCAAAGCCAAACATCAAATCTGGATCAAATACTGGAAACACAATCCCAAAATAATAATATAAAATAGTCTCAACTATCTGCTAGGCCAAATGTTCCCAAAAGAATACTTAAGGACTCATATGGTCTGTACAACCCAATTGAAGATAATATATAAACATATATAATATATCTCACATTAGAGTTTAACTACTATCCCTCAAGATAACATAATACAACAAAAGATACCAACGACTAGGTGGTTTGGCTTGCCTATCACACATAATTATATCTGAACCTACAACAATATCTATAAAAAAGTGAGCACTAATACAAATGTGTCCACTATGAAACAGTACAACATTATGTCCTATTTTGCTACTATTATGAAACATGATAAACAACAACATCCAATACTTCATAATATATCTCAATCTCAATGTCTCAACCTCAACATATGTATATTAACAATATACCACATTTTATGAATAACATAACTATGATAGGCAAATGGGTTTAGATATTCTACATGATTGATTTGTGTCCATATAATTAAACCAAAATACACCAACTCTAGTTGTCTACATCCAGGCACTGAACATATGAAAATAAAATATGCTCGCGTTAGGTATCCGCATTGTTGAACTAATCCAAAGAAATAATTATGCCACAAAAGCATTTGCATCTCTTTGTAAGTTAACAACCTACTGGCATGAAAAATCTAACCCTTACTCAAGTCTAAGGACTCCTAATCAATGGGTGTGTATACCCTCTATTTAATATCTTTCAACGCTAATCAAAATTAACACATCACAACACGGTATAACATAATCAATGTCTTATCACATCTCATATTATAACGTCATACGATAATATCAGTAACTCACTTTATAGTATGCTTTACAAGTATAATAATGCCCAAAGAATCAATGTATACCAGAATTGTCCATATGAATCAAAATATGGAAAATGTCTAAGTGTAACCTCCATCATCCAAACACACGTCCGAATAGAGAACTATGTGCACAGAGATGCAGATAAGGCACTATAAGAATAGTCAAAAGAGCAAAGACAATAATTAAAGGACTAAGTATAAGCAATTATCCAAACAAACATCTGTACAGCCCTACACTACTAGAAAACAAGGCTTTGGGGTCCTAAATTTTGGGTGACCACACATTAACGGTCACTAAAGTCAATTTCGGTCTTTTTTGTTTTTATTTTTTCCCTTCCCTCCCACATAGCCCTAATTGGACACATCTCCTAATCTCACTTTCATCCAAAACCCTCACCCAAATAACATTACCATGAACCCTCTAGTACCAGCTTATAGGAGATAGAGACAATCACGTGATGCTCACTTGATTGGCAAATTCTTCTTCTTCAAAAAGTAGTACCTGAATTTTCTAGGGTTTTGATTTGCAAGTCGCGTGAACTGTCGTTGAATCAATTGACTGATTGTACCATGATTTTATTCTTTCACATTTCATATGCCAACAACTCACTCCCTCCTCGACTCTGGTGAGTCTTCGTTGACTCTCTCTGTTTCTCATCCAGTTAATGACAATTTTTGATATTTAAATTTGGAGGTTTCATTTTTTGTTCTGTTCCTGCATCTATTAACTAATTATTTGGTTGTAGAAGTCAATTTATCATTTATCAGTAAAGTTCGTGTTTTTTTATCATGAGAATTACTGGTTTAGATGCTAATGGAACAATTTTCTAGCTATGATGCTAGGAGACATATTTTCTGACTTGAAAATTTTGAGCTTTATGAAACAGTTTTGTTATCAACGAAGCCCTTTGGCATGGCTTCTTATTGACAAAATCACTCTCTTGATAGAATAAACTATTCTATGGACCACTTGTCGTATATATATGCATATGATATATAAATATTCAAAGCGGGTAATTCTTTTAAGCGTTTGGTGGGTCAAGAAAAACCCTAATTATTGGCATAAAATTATCGTTCTTTTTGAAGAGAATTTTACAAAATTTTTATAAAAACAAATTAAAGAAATGAGCACTGGGGACCGTCATTTTGCTTTTGGCGACTGCTTATAGATACCTATATATAATCTATATTAATTTTAATAATCACATTGACAAAACTAATTAACAAAATTAATCGAATCACAATCGACACCTAAAAATAAATTTAATATTATAAAATGTTCTAAAAGTAGATATTCCAACAAAAATTACAAGAGTTTAAAATATTTAAAATATTACATCCAGAATGGAAAAATAAAAAAAGAAAAATATCTTCTCGTCTAGAAATAGAAATAATGCATATCAAACCTAAAAATATATAAAACAAACATTAATTAGTGTCCTTTTCAAATTTTTCTTTACCTTGATTTCTCCGATGTCATTTGCACACCTAATATTAACAATATGATGAGGACAATTTTGGTCCAGAAAATGTATACACAATTCTAACATGTTAAATCATTAAAGATGTTAGCAAAACTAATATAGTGTGTGTATATATATATATGCATATATAACTAAGAAAACAACAAAGGAAAAGGATCATCAATTACCAGTATTTTTTTATTATCACTCAAACTTTGAAATTTCAGTTTTATGTGGTACCTGCATTTAGGAGAGAATTGAAGGAATACCAAAGTGAAAAGAAAATGTTAGAGATATCCCGATCCTAACTGCCAAAGATTTTTTTCTTTTTTTGTGCAAAGAAGGTTTCAAATTGAACTATATTCATTTCTACCAGCAACATATTGTATTAATTTTAAACCAAAAGAACCTGCACACATATATGTATATAGGATATTGGATATTAGTATTAATCTACTATCCTTAATGACCCACTAAAAGATTAAAAGACAAAGCACTTTACTTATCGGGTAAGTGTATGTCATATACACACATACACACACACCGAGAGAGAGAGAGAAAGAGACCTTCCTCAAAGATTCCAGAGTTATTACTTCATCTATTGCTAAGTGACTCTCATGTATAACAAGGAAGTGATTCTAATCTTGGTGGAATTGAGCAAAGGTATTTGAATATACTAATCCCTACTTCCCATCAGGAATTTGCAACATTTTGCTTTTCCTTTTTTCCCACCCATTAGTATTCCACATAACAAGCTCACAATGAAAAGGGCCATATCATTTTAAATCAATAAAATCATAAGTCCAAATTACAGGAAGTGCTCACAAGCGTTGTGTTTGCAATTAGAAATTGGGATTGTAAAAACCTTACACCCAAAAGTCAGTCAATCCCGTACAAACACTTAATAAATCTCAGGTGCTCATAGGAGAAAATGGGGCTATTATAAATTTATTTATTAAAAAATTATAAAAACCTCCACTATCAAGGTTTTCTTCTAATATTACACGTCTATATTCTCATCATTTAGGCAAATGACCTTTTATTTTTACTAAATTTATTGAGAAGAGAGGGTCCATATTGTTAATTTCTTAAATTTATTTAATTTATCACTTAGTATCTTTATTTCATTTAAGCAATCACAACATGCAATTTTACCAAGCTAAATATAAAGCAAAATCCAACCATCAAATTCATTTTACAATCCTTTACCTAATTAGCTTCCATACCCCAATAAAATTAAATGGGTTTGCCACTTTGCTCTGCGCTCTGCAAACCCATCTTTCCTAATTCCCACAAACCACTTGTTGTGAATTATTTTAAAGTATCTTAATTTTCAGTCGATGCAAATTAATATTAAATTCATATACTACCAACAATAAAAAAAAAAAAAAAAAAACCTAAGCATAGAAGGTTTGATGAAATTTTTATGAAATACAAAACTGGTCCCTTGTCTATCCACATTCTATCCTAATGAGAATAGAAGATGCATCCATTGAATTGTAAACTCACAACTCAAAGACAAATTGCTTTGATGACTTTCATGAGGAGTTTAAAAATCTATGACTCAGATGATTTTCGTAAGAAGTTCAACAAGAATTACTATATGTAAGCCTTACCCTTAATGGTCAAGAAGTAATAGGAAAAGAAAAAGAAACCATTGAGTGAAAAAAGAAAACATTGAACTCACAATAGATTAGTTTTCCTAATTTGGATTACCAAGATGAAATGATGGGAAAAAAAAAAAAAAAAAGAAAAGATAGCTGTATGTGAATGTCAATATGAAAACTGAAAACAAATTTCACTAGTACTTCAGCTCGGAAATTCCATATACCACAACCTTGCAAATTCTCATTCGCATTAAAGTTTAAAATAGTTCGTCATAAAACTATAAAACTAACTAAACCTTGATGTGTACAATTTACAAAGACTACATCCAATAATAAATCAAGTAAAGTACATATGCATTTCACATCTCCCTTAGTAAATGAAAATGAAAAGGGCATAAACGCTTCAAAATGAATGCAAAATTTTGCAACAAACTATACAGGAAATCGAAATAAAGTGAAAAGATTCCAATTAAAGTTTTCTTCTACTACAACTGCCATAAGTAGATAATAGAATTGTATATGCTTTACCCCTCAAAACTGGAAGATTTTTTTTTTTCTAGACTGAGAGTAACCTTAATAATAATACTAGGCTTTCAACTATCGGCTTGTTATGTTCCTTATAATATTGGGTCACGCTTCAAGATAAAAATTCAGCTAAGAATCTTAAGGTATAATCAAGGGGAAATAAAACTAAGTTTGTTGTTAACTAGAATAAAATAAAATCAAACTAGGTTTTTCATCATAAGAAAACAGAAACCATTGCAAAGATATCCATTGTCATCTACAATTGCCATTACCTACAATTATTCAATCACAGAATTAAACTAACTTTGATGGGGCTAAGGGGAGGTTCTCATGCTCACTTGAAAATTTACGCAATGCATTGCATCTAAGATTAGATTTGGGACCAAATTTCAATAGACATACATAGATATAATTGCAGTTGAAAAAAAAAAAAAAAACTATAACACTTAGATATCAAATTTGGCAAGATATTTTAATACACATAGATGTAATATTTCCAGTTTTTTTGCTTCACTATTTTTAGACAACTTAATTATTGCGCGGATGTCAACCTTGAATAGAGCTGGTTTAGGAAATATTTAAACAAAAACAGAACAATTTTTTTTATAACTAAATTATTCAGAACCACAACCACAATCACAAAATTATTCACAAAAAATTTAAAGCTAAAATTAAATCAAGGCACTCTAAGCTGCGGGGAAGATTTAGCAAAAAATAGGTAAAATTATCTTCAAAAAAGAACGATAATTTTATGCCAATAACCAAGGTTGACCCACCAAAAGCTTAAAAGAATAACTCTATTTGAATATTTATACACCGATATACATACATATATAACAAGTGCTCCACAGAATGGTCTATTCTATGGAGAGAGCGATTCTGTCATCAGAAGCCATACAAGAGGGGTTCACTAATAATAAAACTGTTCTATAAAGTTCAAAAATTTCAAACCAAAAAATAAGTTCCCAAGCATCAAAGCCAGGAAACTATTCCATCAGCATCAAAGCCAATAATTCTCACGATTAAAAAAAAAAAAACTTGAACTTTACTAATAAATTGACTTCTACAACAAGATAATTAGTTAACGGATATAGGAACAGAACAGAAAATGAAACCCCCAAATCCAAATATCAAAAATCGTCATTAATTGGACAAGAAACAGAAAGTGTCAACGACAACTCACCAAAGGCGAGGAGGGAGGGAGTTGTTGGTGTATGAAATGCAAAAGAACAAAATCATAGTACAATCAGTCAACCGATTCAACCATAGTTCATGTAACTTGCAAATCAAAACCCTAAAAAATTCAGATATTGCTTTTTGAAGAAGAAGAATCTGCTGGTTAGATGAGCACCACGTGATTGTCTCTATCTCCCATAAGCTACTACTAGAGGGTTCATGGTGATGTTACTCAGGTGAGGGTTTGAAATGAGAGTGAGATTGAGGGAATGGAAAAAATAAAGAGAGGGAAGGCTAAAATTAGCATTAGCAGGAAAAAGTAAAAATGGAGAAGGTTAAAATTGGCTTTAGCGACGACTACGTGGCGGTCACCTGAAATTTGAATCTCTAAAACCTCATTTTCTAATAGTGCTTTAAGTGTTGAAAACTCAAGTCAAATTCAAACTACAATTTAACTAAACTTCATGTAGTATGTAGTATGATTAAATTAAATATATAGATATGTTTAGAATTGTATAAATTCGTAAAGTTATAGTTTTATAATTCGTATTGTAAGTAAAAAAATTAAATTTTATAAAAATTTGTAGAGACTAAGAGTGCTTCAAATGACTCTATAATCAATACAAATCAACTAATACCTCGATTAAAATGATAATAAATAATTTAAGTCTAGGTACCCAAAACGTTTAAAAAAATTTGGCATAAAAACTATTTACTCTAATTAAGGTGTGAGTTGAAACAACCCTCCCCCAAAAAAAGAAGGTTCGAATTGAAAAAAATAAAAATAAAAATTCAAACTTCCACTTTTTGTTATTTAACATTTTCTATGCTATGTGTCCATCAACGTTACAGTGAGAATTGTCGTTATTTAAATCCTTGAAAGCCCTGACTTGCGAAAGTACTCGCAAGTAGGAGTGTGCATGAGTCGGTTCAGTTCAATTTGAATTCATACTTAACTCAGAATCAAACTAATTTTTTTTAATTTTTAAAAATTGGACCCGAAACTGAACCGATTTTAAATTAGAACCGAACCAAACCGAAACGAAAAAATCAGATTGGTTCGGTTTGGTTTTTGGTCCTACCCATTTCAAGCTGGGTCTAGTCCATTTTTTAGGTTGAATTAGATCCATTAATTACACCACTAAAAAAAAAAAAAAGTTTATGAAGCTAACAATACAAATCACTTAAAAAAAAATTAACCAACATTTAGTACAATCCATAATAAAATACAATCTCATAATATCACTCAAAAAATTATAATTCCATAATAAAATATCAATCAAACTAAAATAATACAAACCAATGTCTTCCATATTACAAAATGAAAATGAAATTAGCCGATTTTTGGCTTTTTTTTACTTTATATATTATTACATAAATATGCCAAGTTAGTCTATGTGTACGGTTACAATTAAAGTAAAAAGATAATGATACATATAACATTAATTCAGGTTAGTTCGGGTTACTTCTGTTTCAGTTCGGATCAAGTTGGGGTTGGATCGGGTTGAAAATATACTAACTCAAAATCGAATCGAAAAAATCGATTTGTTAATTTTTTAACTCAAAATTGAACCAAAAATATAATAGATTCGAACCAATCCGAACCAAAGTAAATTGGTTTGGTTTTCGGGTTACCGGAGTTTTTTGTGCACCCCTACTCGCAATCATCGAGGATATGGTTCTTGTTGCAATAAATTTAGGGGCAGAAGGACGCGAAGCCCAGTGGCTGATGTTGTTTAGTCTGCATTAGTTAATCATAACTAATTACTCATCTTCTAGCTATTTAATTTTTAATTTTTTAAATATAACATTTATTTTTTATATTTTTAATTTATTTTAAACGATAAAAATTAAAATTTTAAATTAATAAAAAGTTAAAATACAAGCTACTAAAAATAAATTTTTTTCTTTTTCGAACACAAAAAAATAATATTTTTTAGTAACTAATTAGTTGCTAAAAAAAAAAAAACTATTTTCTTGCTTCTCAAATTTAGCCTTAATTTATATCATTAGAGGCTATGATACTAAGGGTGTTTGAAATTGAATAAATTATTATAAATTTATAAAATTTATAATTTTATAATTTGTACAATAATAACAAAGATTTATGAAATTTTGTATAAGTTCTGCAGCGTTCGAAAAACCAACTAATTATAGGCTCTGTTTGGAATTAAATAAAATAAAATAAAATTATATAAATTTCTAGAAATATAAATTACGAGATAGTAAAATTTAAATTCTTCACTCATTATACGAATTACGAGATATCTACTTTTATAATTTTATTTTATTTTATACATTTTTATACAATTTCAAACACACCTGTAGTGTTGTTGAGGTGACAGGAAATGAGATGTGCAGGCCTTGGGATGTCGCACTGTGGTGGACGATCAGTTGCCTGTCACCACGGTGACTTTGCCTCTTTGTCCTGTATATTCTTTCATTTTTCTACAGTTGGGAGCCGTATTTATATATATTAAATAATAATAAAAAAATTAAAGGAATTAAAAATTGTTTTTAGATACATTAAAGAATTAAAATAAAATATAACTTGAATTATTTTTTTGCATTTGGATTATAAATCATAAGTCACAAAAACATAAAGGTAAATGGTTCCGTTCGAATATATTTGAACAAACACTTTTTTATTTTTTTGTCAAAATTTTTTAAAATTTATTAAAATATTATTAGAATTTGTAAAAATATATAAATATATAGAGATTTATAGAAATTTACGTAATTCGAGATAAAAAAATTTTGTAAAGAATTGCCAAGACTTTTATAGTTTTCTGGCAGTTTTTTAAATTTCAAACAAACCCTAAGGTTTTGTTTAGAAAAAAAAAATATTAATTTTTTATATTTAATTACTAATTAGTTACTAAAAATTTATTTTTTATGTTTGAAAAGAAAAAAAATTAGCTCTTTAATTTTTTATTAATTTAACTTTTTTACCTTTCATGATTTAAAACATTGAGTATTTAAAAGAAAAATAAATAAATAAATATATATGTATAAATAGTATAATCTATTAGGCTTTCAAATTTTAAATTATATATAATAATTAAAAAATAATTAAATTTTAAGGATATTGTTTCATAATTTAAATTTTTTTAACTCAAAAATTTATATGTATTATTGATGACCTTTGTTGTATAAAAGCATTTACTGCGATTGTTTCCTTACATCCCTTCAAAATCAAAATGTAAAATTATTAAAATTTTGCAATCATAAAAAAATAATAGTAACAACAAGGATGTCATGTATACAAACAACTATATGAATTCAAAAATTTCTAGCTAATCTCTCTCCCTGTCCCTTACTATTTCTAAATTAGAAAAATTATAAAATTCTAATAAGGTTAATTTATTGAATTGTTGACTTTTATTCTCACCTAATACTTTGCCCCTTGTTAATTTTGGAGTTCTTTCATTATTTTATTATGGATTTGTTTAATTTATACCTAAAGGATACTTAGATAAGTCGTTAATATTTTTTCCCTCAATAAAATGAATTAGAGTTACCATTTACGTGCACAAGATTGCATTAAAAGTTAGTCAAACATATTCAAAAATAAAAAATATTAATAGCTTATTTAGTGTCAATTAGACGCAAATTTGACAAACTCTTTTTTTTTATTTTCAAATATATGTCTTAACTAGAAACCAAACCAAACGAAAAAAAGAAAAAAGGAATGATTGAAATATTAGAAATTGAGCACGGCACTCGGTTGAGTGGCAGCCGGTTCCCTTGCCTGCTCACCCACCCGGGTTCAACACCCCGGAGTGTCCTCCCCCTTAATATAAAAAAAAAAAAATACTAGCAATTTCTAATTTTCTATCTACAACCCCAAAAATAAGAAAAACAAAATGGACAAGTGGCATATATTTATCTAGCAACTCTTATCTTATTTTTTGTTGGGAAAAAAATATAAGTTAGGAGAGAAGATAAATGATAATATTTTCTTTCTATTTGTTTGCACGTAAGTTTAGAAAAAAGAAGGATCATAATTTTCTTTTTATTTGTTTATGAGTTGAGAAGAAGTGAAAAAAAAAAGTGTGTATTATTTTACCATTAAGTATTTGGAAAAGTTATAGAGTTATTAATTTATTTAGCATATAATATATTTATAATTTTTTTCTTATTCTTTATTTAATAGGAAAATCTACTATTTTAAAAGTTTCGTTAATTTGTTTTTTTCTTCTGTATATTTCCGTCCACTTTTACGAAGATGAAAATTTCAAAATTTTAATACTTACTTTTTCTAATTTTTCTTTTATTGCTTAAAAAAAAAAAAAAAAAACTCACAAACAATTGATGGATTCTAATTTTTTTTTTCTTTTTTTTGTTTTTCATTTCACTCCATCTAAACAGTTTGTTAATGTCTTTTAATATTAACTGCTTTCCTGTTTAAAAATATTATGAAATTTTAACAAACCCTAATTAATTAGTTGACTTTTGATCTCATTTTGTACTTTGCCCTCCCGTTAATTTTCCTATTCGTTTATCAATTTGCTAACTAAAACCACAAAAAAAAAAAAAGGAAAAAATTGAAAACAAAGCCTTACTGATGTCTCTTTACAACCAATAACTTATCGGTGGGTGGGTGGGTGGCAATCCCCCTTGCATGCATAACACTATAATAGATGCTTTTATCGCTTGCTATCGGTTCCGTATTTATTCTTTTTCTCAATATATAGCAAGACTCAAAACGGTATCACTTTATCTATTTATTTATTTTATTAATTCAATTGAGGGTACTCAGTAGTTTTGCATTAAAGGGAAGGTTAGAGTTGTAAAAATTAAAATAAATTTGAAGAAGTTAGTGGGAGTATTTGGAATTATAAAAATTAGTACAAATTTATAAAAATTACAATCTCCTAATTTATACAGTGAGTAAAAATTTTTTATTTTATAAAAATTTGTAGAGTTTTGTAAACCTCCAAACAAGTCCAGTATAAATTCATAAAAGTTACAATTCTGTAAAAATTCGTGCAATGAGTGAAAAATTTAGGTGTCATTTTGTATATTTGTTTTGAGCCCTTTTTATTTTGTATTTTTAGAAATAAGAAAAACAGCTCAAAAAATATTTGATAACTTATATTTTCAAAATCTATTTTACAAAATAAAAAATGAGTTTACACGTGAAATACAAAATAACAAAAATTATTTTAAACGTTTTTAATTCAAAACAAAGAAAATCTCAAAACATGAAAAATAAAAAATGTTAAATCAAAATGCATTTTTTTATTTTAAGATTTTCAAAACATAAAACAAATAAAATAAAAAATAGAAAATAAAAACAAAAAAAAATACAAACCGAATGTCACTTTAAATTTTGTAGAAATTTATAAAAATTTTCAAAATTTTGTATAAGACTAAACAAGACCTAATACACTGTTTGGTTAAATGGATGGAAAATGAGAAGAATGGAAGACTACTTCCATCCTCATGGATTATCCATGAAGGTGGAAAGAGGTTTTCCTCGTGGTTGTTTGGTTGTGTGTGTGTGTGTGTGTGTGTGAGAGAGAGAGAGGGCGCTAGTTGTGTGAAGTGTGTGAGGTTTTACATGAACCACAAATAAGGATGGCCATCTCGGCCGACCTGTTCGTACCTTACCCAATCTCCGCCCCAAACGAGTAGGGGATTCGGGGATTTTTTGGGGATCGGGCAGGGTATGGGGGCATTTTTTAAAAAAATTTGGGGATCGGGTAGGGTACGGTTATGAGTCTGTCCCCAACCCGTACCTTACCCTACCCGTTCTCCGACTCTCCCCATATTCTCGTGTATATATATATTTAATTTTTTAGTATATTTGTTACTACAGATTTCTCAGTAAGGTAGGGAATTAAGATTTTGAGTTTCTTTATCTATCAGTTTCCTATTAAATTACTTTGTTTTCCAATTTACAAAGAAACTATAAATTGAAATAGACCAATTATGAATGTTTTTTTATTTACTTTTCTTATCTTGAACCATAGAACCTATTAATATGGTTAGAAAATAGAAACCTAATAAGTGCTTTCTAAATATATATATATGGTATTTTTTGATTTTTAAATATGCATTAGGATTCTGTTCTATTTTTTTATAAGTCATAGAATTTTTGTATTTTTATATTTTTTTTCAATTCAGGTACCCGTTTTCCCATGGGGATTCCCATTCCCCGTTTGGATCAGGGATGGGTGGTAAAAATAAATCCCCAGTGAGAATCGAGTAGAGTATGGAGATTGATTTTAGTTTAGGGATCAAGTATGGGAATACGTGTACCCGTCCCTTACTCGCCCCATATCCATCCCTAACTACAAATATGTGTGGGTAAAATCGTACTTTTGTTCCCACCAAAAGTGTAAAATTTTATTGGTTTTTGCTTGCGCGCACTTTCCTGGCTATTTTTTGCTCGATTTTGGACAAACAAAAAATATATGGAATCCATAACTTTTTTTTTTTTAATCCCTTTTTCCTTTTCCATTTTCTATCCTTCTACTTTTCCTCTCTCACCAAACAAAAGGAAAAGCACCATGCATCCTAATTCCATTCTTTCCTTTCTTTCCTTTCCTTCCTACTGTACCAAACAAGCTGTAAATTCTAACCCCGGCCAATAGCCTAGTGCTCTTTGTAATTATTAGAACTGAGGGGGAGCTGTTTCACTTTGTAATAATCTCAGGGCACCATTGTCATTTACCCGATTTTTTTTTCAGGTGCCGGGCTGGTCCGGCTGGATAGCTCCGGATTAGTATGCGGATGTAATTGGATTCAAGTTTGGTTTTGACTATAACCGACTCGTATACCCTAAACCGAACGACCCGAAGTGCCGGGCCTCCCCTCCGCCATAGTTGTCTTGCCCTGCAAGAAGGGTTTATTGAGAGAAAAGCACAAAGAAGAGTTCTTTCACTTCTCCAAATCTCAAGCTCTCTCTCTCTCTCTCTCTCTGCCGCCATAAATCGGTGAGTTATATTCACTCTTTGATTACACAATTCAACTTATTATCATGTATTTATATATATATTGCATATATGCAAATCGGATTGAACTGCTAAGCACTGAGAAATTGTGAGAAATTCATACATTTCCTTATTTTCATATCATCTGCTTGGGGTTTTTTTGGACAGATTCTCCGGTTTTTTTTAATCAAATCGAAGATGTTTCTCACAAGGTTGGTGCATTTTATACTTCGAATCTAGTAGGGCTTTTTTTCTGGTTCGTACTAGAGATCGTCGATGTCTGTGTTGTATGACTTTAATTTATTTTTATATCTCTCTGCTAAAATTCTCTTTGGGCTGTTATTCAAGGACTGAATACGATAGAGGCGTCAATACCTTCTCTCCAGAAGGTCGATTGTTTCAGGTTGAATATGCCATTGAGGCCATTAAGGTAGACTCTTTTAAATCTTTCTATATGAATGTGTGTCTGTTTGTGTTTGAATCCATTGCATTGGAATTAGATTGGCGTTTCACAGAGTGAGGACACTTGTTTTCCCTTTTATTTCATTTTATTTTATTTATTATTTTTTTTTTTCGGGTTACTGTGATTACCACAGCTGGGTTCTACTGCAATTGGATTGAAGACCAAGGAAGGGGTTGTGCTTGCTGTTGAGAAGCGTATCACTTCACCACTCCTGGTCTGCCTGCTTTCCTCGTCCCCTCCATTTTGATTTGTTTTCTTTTTTGTGGTTTTGATCAGTTTAATGGATTATGCTGGCCCTTCACTACATGGTTTTCTTATTATTGGAATAGTTTTGTCAATATATATATATTATATGTTTTATTTCGCTCTAATGTTAAACACATTGTTTTTGTTAGATAACCCAAAATAGTGTCATATTGAATCATTTTTAGAGCAAATCTTACAGAAAGATATGAAATTAAGCCTTATCTAGTAATTCTCTGTTGCATACTTCTGTTAATTGTGAGGAAGGTGGAACCAATTGTATGCTCTTCCATTAATAAGATTTGGCTCTTGTTCCATGCAAGCTTATTTCCTTTATTGAGAGTAATGCAAACCCAGGCTACTAAATATTGGCTGCATATAGGATACTTAGGTGCATATGGCATGTCTAATCGTGGACGATGAACTTTCAATGACAATAAATGCATTTGTTCTCGTTTGTGTTAGTTTACTGTAGAAAATACCATTAAAGTGCCCAACAGCTTCGACTTGCCTCTTGCTAAAAGGCCTGCATTTTCTATTAGTCACCCATTGTTATATTGTGTCATTGGCAATGCAATATTGTGTTTAGTTAGCTTGTATCTGGCTGGGGAGGCACTTTTCCTCCTTGTCAAATTGATGCTTTTGTTTGATCGAGAGTTCTAAATTTTCTTGACTCCTTGTGTTGTGTTTCCGTTATTTAATACAGGAGCCCAGCAGTGTGGAGAAAATTATGGAAATTGATGACCATATTGGATGTGCAATGAGTGGCCTGATTGCTGATGCTCGTACTCTTGTTGAACATGCACGGGTTGAAACTCAAGTAATCTGCACCATTATTTTTTTCTAGTTCAATAGTGTGTCATTTCTTTATTTATTTCTTTCTTTCTTTCTTTTTTTTTTTTAAAAACTAGTTCAGCAATGTAACATTTAAATTACTGATGCTAAATTTATTTTCTTTTTCAACAGAATCATAGGTTCTCATATGGTGAGCCCATGACTGTTGAGTCTACTACACAAGCCCTGTGTGACTTGGCCTTGCGATTTGGTGAAGGGGATGAGGAATCTATGGTTAGTTTCCCATCTTGAAGATAGTGTCTCTTTCTACAATTTATTTAGTTTCTTATTGTAAATTGATTTTCATTATTTATTTGTTTGGGAGCATTATTGGAAGTTTTATGGATCAGGCCTAAGCCGTGGACTCAAGAAGTGGTTTGTGATGTTGAGGGAGTAGTATGGCAGGCCAACAGCTTAAATTCAGTAAAGTAGTGAAAGTTCTAGTGTCAACTAGGTTCTTTGGTTTGAGATCTAGATCTTATGACAAGCAAAGCCAACTACCATCTGCTCTTTTTGACTGGCTTTCTAAACATCATTCTCCTTTTATTGGATGAAGAAAAGTTTGCATTGTTTAAGGATACACCCCTTATTAAATCTAGAAGGCCGAGATTTTCTTTTGCCCCACTGATCCTAGGATAACTTGGAAGATGGTCTCAATTCTTAGTATATATCATTAACTTGCCATAAGTAAAATTCCAATCATACATGCTAGCGTCTTCTGTTAGACTGAGAAAACAAATGCTGCAATTATATCGTCTCAGGATGTCATCTGTTTTGCTTTCCATTTTGGTGGCTGTTAATAGAGAACAAAAGCAAGTATTGTGCACTTAATTTATTTAGTTTAATATTAGTCTCTCTGGTGTTAGATCATAAATATCATTATTACTTTTTTAATGTTTGATATCTTTTTTCTTTTCTCCTTTGGCAGTCTCGACCATTTGGAGTATCTCTTCTCATTGCTGGCCATGATGAGAATGGACCTAGCTTGTAAGTGCTAATTAGTTGTGCAATTTTATGTCTTCTAAGTTTTGTTTCCAGAGTAACTTCAGACTATTGAGAATAAGCTAATTCCCAAAAAATGCATGCACGGCGATCATTTTTGTCTTTGAACCTTTATACTGATTTTGCTTTCAGAAGTATGGGTCCCGAACAGTTGAGTTGGAGCTAACTTAAGTTGGGTATTGTTTGTTTTCTTATCTATGTTACATAAATACAAATTTTATGTGCATTAAAATATGTATTATCTTAACTAGTATTCATCGTTTTGACTTTAATCCAACAAGTGTCCATTTAACTGTTAAAAGTAAACTAAAGTGCAGCTGTAGATTCCAATCGAAATGGATACTCATTGGTGGATCCCCACAGCTGCTTAGTAGCTCACTTGAATTGAACAGTTACGTTTCCTCAGTTAAACCTTTCTCTAGTAGCTCACCATCTTGTCATTTTCAGATACTACACGGATCCATCTGGCACTTTCTGGCAATGCAATGCAAAAGCTATTGGTTCAGGTTCGGAAGGTGCTGATAGCTCTTTGCAGGAGCAGTATAACAAGGTAGTAAAAGTCATCGTGGCTTTGAAGAACTTGCATCATTTTGTAAATTTGCATGCTTGTTTTTATATATATATATATATATATATTTAACCCGCAATTAGTGAATTACTGCTGCTGGTGTGCTCTCATTTGGCAAATATTTATAAGATTTTTCATGCATCACTCAAAAAGCCTCTGCAGTTTTCTATAGTAATTGATTGTAAATTTAATATTGTTTTTTTCATTTTTTTTTTTTTATTTGCAGGATATCACACTTAAAGAAGCCGAAACAATAGCTCTTTCCATCTTGAAGCAAGTTATGGAAGAAAAGGTAGTCACTCCCCACGTTGTGTTTTGCATTCTGGTTTGTGTACTAATGTTAAATTGAATATTGTGTTGGTGGCTACGTGGCTTTAGGGTATTTGTTTGTTCTGTTCTAGTTTTCCTTAATCCTCCCCGGTTGCATGATCTCAGGTGACACCCAATAACGTTGACATCGCAAAGGTTGCTCCAACCTACCATTTGTATACCCCTTCTGAGGTGGAGGCTGTTATCAATCGCCTATAAGAAAACCCCATTTTATTTATATCTTCGGTCATCGGTTGGGTTTTTCAATTAGTGTCATGTATACACAAAATTTATATTTACCTTGTTGGAAGTTTGTTATTTTATTTTATTATATTCTTTTTTTATCCGGGAAATGATTTTCGTGTGTTAAGACCCACATGCAGCCAAGCTAGATCTAGAGACTGGTGGTGGCTTATATCGTGGGAAGCACATAACGTGCAAATTATATATTTATGCATACAATGGGACTAGTTGTATGGCATGGCCGTCTGGGACT
Source organism: Vitellaria paradoxa (assembly GCA_019916065.1). Taxonomy (NCBI): domain Eukaryota; kingdom Viridiplantae; phylum Streptophyta; class Magnoliopsida; order Ericales; family Sapotaceae; genus Vitellaria; species Vitellaria paradoxa. The sequence goes on along the minus strand of CM034235.1, from coordinate 22,736,101 downwards.
TGTCAGTCTAGTAAAAAAAATTATTATTATTATTATTTTTTTGTGTGTTTGGAAAGGAAAAAAAAGTTAATTTTTTAATAGGTAGTTTTTAAATTTTTTTGTTAATTTGATATTTTTATCCTTAAAGGTGTAAAAGAAAATTAAAATATAATAAGATAAATTTAGTCATTTATAAAAAAAATTAAAAAATTAGTAATTGATAACCCACTCACTAGTTATTTCTTGTTATACTGAGCCTTAATCCTTTGAAGTAAATGAAATTGATTAGAAATTCTTATTTTATGTATTATTTATTTATTTAGGGTGGGGGGTAATTAAGGGTTTTCAACTTTTTTTTTTTTTTTTTTCTAAAACAATCAAACTTACACACCCAAAGAGCACGGATCGAGCTCACTTGGTTAACTCATCACCCCTCTGTGACCTGCACGTAGATAAGCAATACGAGGTATGTTTGGAGTATGTTTAGAGTGATTAAAAATAAGATAAAATGAATTAAATTATGAATTCGTAATTCGTGTAATAAAATAAAAAATAAATTATTTTAAATTTTTTTACTATTTTTTATTATTTTTTAAAATTTTTTTGTCACTCTAAAAAAAAGCATAATAACAAAAGCAAGTGTCTTATTCAGAAACCGAAAATCTTTATTTGACAAACAGCGGAGCTCGGTTGCAGCTTCTCAATTTGACTCACGGCACATCATCCTATATTTCCTTTTAACTTTGAAAAAAGGTAAAAAAGAGCACAGGAAAACATCAATGAAAATGGAAGGTATACAAAACATCCTTGGATGACATTTTATGGGACAATCAATCAGTCACGAAATTCATCCATAAATCCTTTATGGAAGTCTGTCAGATGGGAGACAATGGCTGGAATCTTTTCCTCTTGGGGTAAAATTGTGCACCTAAAATGCCACGTTCCGGGGACCTGTCAAGAAACATCACAATATCATTAGAAGTAATCAGCCAAAAGCACAAAATGCACCACGAACCAAGATAAGTTAATTTAAGCATTTTCAATTCATGGAACTCCCTACCACATCGAAGAACAGTGCAACTAGTTAACGTTCAATAAGCTACCCGGTAATATTAAGGCTCCATTTGGGAACAATTAACATTGACTAATGACTAATGGCTAGTAGCTAGCTAAAAAAAAAATTAACTAATTTTGTGTTTGGGAAGAAAAAATAAAAAAGTGACTAATGACTGGTAGCTAGTTAAAAAAAGTTAGCTAATTTTGTGTTTGCGAAGGAAAAAAAAAAAGTGACTTTTTTTTAGGTGGCTAACTTGTTTTCGTTAAATCAACATTTTTACCCTTGAAAGTTTAAAAGAAAATTAAAATATAAGAGGGTAAAAAAGTCCAACCACTGTTGAAATAGCTATAAGCCTTGACTAATGACTACTCTTCCCAAACGGATCCTAAGTCCAGCATCAAAGACTAGCTATTAACAAGGATGGAGCTCCCTTAGGACCAAAAAGGGCCATTGCCCCCCTAAGTTTGGAAAAATGTTGTCCGTACATAATAAAATTTTAATTATAAAAAAATTATCCTATGATTTAGCCCCCTTAGATTTTAAAAAATAGTTGACCTTAGTTAAGAAAACATCATCACTAGTACATATAAATTTTTGGATTAAAAAAAAATAATTAAGCTATGACCAACCTCCTTAAAATTTAACTATTTTTGTTGATTGTTATACAAAATTCAAAATTTAAAAGTCCATCTATGCATATATATTGATTTATTTTTTATTCACTAAATATAATTTATAATATTAATTATGATTTTTTTTCTAGGCCTAAATTCAACGTAAGGGGGGGAAAAATTGACCCCTCCTAACCAAAAATCCAACCTTCGTCCCTGCTAGCTAACGTTGGAATCTTCCAGATGTTGCAATCAATTCAATCAAAAGATCATATAATCCAACCACCTTTTTTTTTTCCCCATTCTTTTTCAGAAAAGTTCAACGCATACTAACAACATATTTGATGGGAATTTAATAGGGAAGAATTGTAGTTCAGTGCAAATCGTCAAAATCAATTGGTGTATTATCGACACTCACCTGCCCAAAGCCAGATCCTGGGACAACAACAATTCCAGTGGCATCAAGGAGGCGGCGACAGTAGAATGCATCTGGGGCTGTTTTTGCTGCTTCTGCTGCTTTTATTGCTTTCTGGGGCAGGTGAAGACGGGGAAAGAGATACATCGCTCCTTCTGCTTTGTTGCATGTTACGCCCTCTAAACTGTTGAATGCATCCTCTAATGTCTGTTTTATAAAGAAATGGTGGAAAAAAAGATTATTCGCAACTGAAAAATGCACAAGGAATATACTCTTTCAATAAAAGATCTATTTGAATTAAAAAGCACAATTGTTTGATAAGGTAGGCTCCTATCGCACATTAGGGAAATAATTTGTGGATGTTTCTTAAGAAGCTAAATTAATAAAATGATTGTGATTTTCCTAAATTAATTTGCCGAAAACATTCATTTCAATCGATTAACTAACTTACATTTTAAACCAGAAGAAAGTGATCGTTGATTCTAGCATACCTTTGCACGCCTTGCTAAAGATGAAAGAATACCATCTTTCTCCGCAGAAAAGGACTCATAGGACTCATCTCCAACCTGCAAACCATCCATAGAACTAAACTCAATTTTAAATGGCAGAAATGTAGAGGGAAACGTGGGTGGGAATGAGTAATTTTGTTCATATATAATAAGTAGATATATAGTTGCACTGTCAATTAAATTTTAGAGCAGCTTTATTGTACTCAACTGAGATCATGCTTTGCAAACTACTATTTAAGATTTAAATCTTTATGTCACATATCCACAAGTAACCAGCAAAACTAGAACACGTCTAGTACAAACAAGATTTGGCCTCTACCAGAAAAGGTGATCAGAAGGGATCAAGCCTAGCACTAGCAGACAACGTGCTAGGACGGGGCAGATCTCACATCAGAGGTTTTACCTATCTCCTCTGAGTGTGTTCTAAATTTGACTGTATCTAACTGAATTCAACCAAACTTAAAGTGTGGACCATTTCATCACACTTCACTCAAACGAACGAATCTAAAGAGAGAAAGATTAACCTTGGGAGGGCTCATGACCAGGCTGGCAAGAATTTGACCAGAAACATTTGAACAAAGATTCACAGATGCTACTTTGTAGATTTGCTCCCTTATCTCAGGACTAAATCCAGTGACTTCCATGTATCCTCCTCTCTTCCCACACTCCCCGTAATACCCTGAAGCCAGCAGGAAAACAAGGCCATCAATTTTAAACTCAATATATCTTGCAATCATATATCAATTTGATTACAGAATCCAACAAACCTTTAGATACTGACTGAAAAGATACCAATGAGATGTCATTCTCGCCATAACCCATAGATCTGGAAATTTTCTTGAATGAGTGAAACTCCTTGTCAGGAACATAAATATTTTCCTGGTATACCTGTACAAAGTCATGGGACGTAGTCAAAGGAATTAGAGTAGCTATATTTTGTGCTCTTGAGCACATTCAGAGGCATGGAATCTCGGTTAAGTTACTAGATTTTCCAACAAGTAGTCAAGGCAGAGCCTAACTTGGATTGAAGTTATTACGAATTACTCAACCTTCAAACACTGAGGAAACTACTCACTTCATCTGCCAGAAGAACAAGACCTTCTTTATTGCAAAATTCTACAATTTCCCTCTGGTTGTCCTCAGCAAGAACCTGTAGGAAAAAAACTACCAATACCATGAAACAACATAACAAGCCCACATTCATCGCTGAAAAAATAGCTTTTACCCAACCAGACTCAGATGAGTGAAATGTTTAAATTGCCTCTTGAATGTCTTGCAGGACAAAATTATTGCTTACCTGCCCTGTTGGGTTGCCTGGATTTATTAGAACCAAGGCCCTAACAGTGATGCCCTTGGACTTGGCAGCTTCTAATTGCTTCTTAAGTTCAGATATCTCCAAGCCCCAGCCTGTTGCTTCATCAAGATAGTAAGGAACCTGCAAAAGCCAGTATCGATTCTGTCACATACTTTCATCAGTGATAAAACTGGCAAGACAAAATATCAATGTGATCAGGTAAAGACACTATCTAGAAAGCTTCTAATGAATAGCCCTTTAGGTGCTCACAGCCAGCCAAATTCACTTATAGGTTGCCGACCTCTACGACTCTTAAGCTCCAAATTTTTACTTAATATTGCATAAACGTACAAGAGTGCCACCATGGAGGGCAATTGAAGCAGAATAGAGGGGGTACTGAGGAATAGGACATAGAATCCCATCCTTCTCCGATCTTATCAGTAGCTGCATCATCATATGGACCTGAATGGGAGAGAGTAAAAATCTTGTTACACATTCTTGAGATTTAAGCGCTTCTAGTTTCTGAAGATTTTGTTTGTATGTAGTCAGAAAAGAATGAAAATTAGCTGTTACCGATGGGCTTGCACCATCTGTCAAGAAAATATCATTTGGATCAGCAGGAAAACCATCTCGGGCTTCTATGCCAGCAGCAATTGTATCACGTAAACCTTTGATTCCCTGAAAAAGCAAAGATATGTGACATAGAACATGAGCAGTTTATCAACTCAACCTTTCTGCATTCCCATCAGAGGACGTAGTTACCTGGCTGTGGCTATATGCGCCAGTTGCTCTCCCAGGTATTTGATCCAGGATCTGCCAAGCTCGCTCTATGGCATCCGCACTAGAAGTAGAAAAGGAATGTCAAATTAAGTGATTATCAACAAAAACTAGCAGACTGACTGCACCACTTTCTCTCACAATTCCACCAACCCCATTGCTGGCTCTATTTAAGTGCAAGCATTATTCAGAAATGATTGGAAAGGTAAGTAACAAAAAAAGACAAGGAAATGCTCTAATCTCTCTGATCAAGAGAGAATCCATAAGTCTGTTTACTTGCTTATTTCTGTTTTCATTTGTTCATGCTGGGGCAGAGGAATGTCAATGGCAAAACTGAATGGTCTCCATAGGAAAGTTAAATCAACAGTACTAGTTCCCATTTACTTCAAATTTAGAACAAAAGAAATTTACAGCCTAAGAGGAAGTATCAAATAATACAAGACCTCATCTGTACCATATTGCATTGCATGGTAGACTGCACAAGTTTTAAGGAAAGACAAATTGGGCAAGTTAGCTAAGTTATAAGAGACTTCCAAAATTCTATCATGTACAGGTTTCTTAATGAATACGGACATAATATATATATATATATATTGATAATTAACAAAGACCTTATTCCTTCAAATAAAGATTCACAAACAAATGGGGACAAGATGGCCTCAAGGTGGTGATGCAGACACCACATAACAGCCAAATCACTAATACAAGACATCACTTGGCACCACACTTGTTAACTAAATGCAAGACTCCTTCCAACTCATCTTAATTAGGAACAGTGGAGTTACTTTGAATGCAACTAAGACTGAAGCTCAAAGAGAAGCCTGAAATTTGCAATTATCCCACAAATCGTCAACATTGTTCTCCCTATCTTCAAATAGACAACTATTTCTTTCCTTCCACAGAATACAAATGACTGACATAATAAAATATATATTTGAAGTAGAATGTATAAAACCGGATGATTGAAATGTTTCAAACTTTGACAGATGAAATGGGACAGGCAAAGTAATTTTGAAATGTAGAGCAATAAATGTGGTCATAAATCCTTCCACTGCCCAAAGAATAATTGCTTATAAATCCATGCATCCCACGTTGTGAAATGCCAGGTTCTTCCTTTTGGGATGGAGTACTCTACAGCAAAAGCTACGAAGAGAAATACTAAAGCAGCAAAAAGGATAGCTCTGGTAGAACTGCCCAACAGATGGGTGAAGTGGCTGCGTTAGAGATGGGATTGCATGTCTTTTTGGATTAAACAATATATATGCCATGAAGAGAAATAGCTAAAGCAGCAAAAGAGATAGATCTGGTAGAACTTCCAAACAGATAGGTCAAGGGGCTGGGTTAGAGATGGGATTGCACATCTTTTTGGATTAAACATTGTTTAAAATGTGGAAATGGCAAAATTCTCCAGCAGTGTGATATTAAAGAACAACGTACAAAACACATAACCAAGTGTAAGTTTTCCATACCTAAATAAACCCTGTGTTTCGCTTATGTCCAAAATGGCAGGATGGTCACACAATGCAAGAACCTAACATAGACAGTAATAATTAAGCATTGATTTGTCTGAAAGATTGATATTTTAATTTCTAGGATATAGTTAAACAAACCTCCCGGAAAAATGTAATTGGCTGCTGACCTAGAGATTGAGGATTTCCAATATTGCAGTAAATTATCTGCATAATATGAGGAAAATGAGTAAAGAAGCAGAAAACGTCCAGGTAAATTGTGCTTTGAAGCTGAAGACTGAAAGCACATAGTTTTTGAATGAAATGGCATTGCTAAATGAGTGAAGAAGGTTTGAATGAAAAGAATTCATATTTTCACTACTGAGTAACATCACCAGAGGAAGTGAATAATAAAATCCAGAAAAAAGAATAATCGGTATTAGACTAATAGTCAAATAGAATGGCTGTATTAATCAAAATGTGCTAGATGGAATAAACGCATTCAATGGTAACATTTTTGTGGCTCTCAAATACATTTCCAATGTACAAAATAAAAAGAGGTCATAAAATGGTTCATTACGCAAATGATTATGGATGCCAACTAAATTGTTAGTCAAATGAGTCAAGAAACCTAAAACAACCTATGTGAGTCGGTTCATACACTTTATATGTTCAAATTTCAATTTAATCATGAAGACAAGCCAAAGTGGAGGGACAGAAGAAAAGGCACCAAAGCCACCAAGGTCCAAACATAGGTACAGCAAGGTCCTAACCACAGTGAGTTTGCAGTGGATCGTTTGGATGCAAATCATAATGATCTGGATGATCAAAGCATTTTTGGGCACAAAATCAAGCAACTGTCAACATGGTGAATGCTATGGCCTGGACGACAGAGCTTATGGAAATCAAAATCTGGATGATCGTGGCAAATCTGGGCAACAAAAGCCATTGTTGTCCGGATGTTGGAACCTACAGTCCAGACAGTCCTGGTAGTTAGGCGGCTGTTTTGTAGTTTATATCAGTTATTCTCAAATTTCTTTAAAAATGAAATTATTGGAATTGCGGGGGATCCTTTTATCAATTTCTTTTTACAGAAAACCTTGAAAAACATTGCTTGTATCTTTTCACCATGGAATTGTGCATTCTACCCAAGAATTGTAATTAAATCCTCCGCGTTAGCCAACACCAAGGATTGCATAGAATATTGTGTTTTCAATGATTGAATGTTGTTCTTCGTTGTTTTTTCTCATGAATTTCTAATATTCAATCCACGTTTGTTGAGTTTGAAAATGAATAAATTGAAATGAAAAGCATGTAAGGAAATGTATTTACTTGCTCAAATCCTCTCAAATCTCATTGTTTTAATACAAATATTCACTCTTAATTACATTCCAATGTTAGATTCTCTTACTTTTTAATCATTGTTCCAATGTTTTTAAAGTTTTTTTTATCAAAAAGTAATCAAATTAATTCATGATTTTAATAACTGTATAAATATTTTTAGGTAACTTCTATTTTTGGGTATACAAATGTCACATTTAAAAACATTTAATTAAATTACCAAAATTATAAATTGTGTTCATGAATTTATGATCTTACCCATGACACTTTTTTCTATTCTCTTCCCATTTACTAGCTTCATTAGAATTTTTAATTTAAACCATCAAGTTTTTTTAACTTAATATAATTCTAAATATACTACAAATGTTTTAGTTTATTAATTTATATTTTTTACACTTATATTTAATATATGGAGAAGGAAGGAATGCATGAAATCATTTGTTCCAGCATCAAGCTTGTCTTAGCTCCTTCTTGGATACTTGAGTTCAAGTATTTGGGAGTGCAAGTTTTGAAACATTAAACATTTATGCTAATTGAGTGGAACAGAATGGGCATGGTGAGTTCAGGATTAGAAGGGTTTGAATTTCAGACTAAAAAATAAACGGACTAGGCATGAGAATGGGTAGGGGGTAGCAAAATAGTTTTGCAAATGGTAAGGCCAAATTTTATGGGTACCCTACCTTTGTTTGATCCCTATACCTCGAATTGCCCGATTTTGTTACTTGAGAGCGCTTGGGAGTAAAGGAGAATTATCATCGCTATGTATCTTAAGTACATTATAGTGAAAAAATATAAGGAAACATTACCTCATCAAAAGGACGAGAACCGGGCTTTGCTTGTAATTCCTGTTGCAATTGCTGTGACAAAAGAATTTACAGTCAACTCTCAAAGAGATAAGTAGATTGTACAAATTGCAATCAAGTCCAACTTACTCAAATAGTTACTTTTGCCAACCAGTTTGCCAATTTATAAGTTTATTTGCCTTCATTTTAATTTTTTTTTAAGTGGCCCATCTGTGCGAGAGTGTATCTATCCTCGAAGAGAATTGCAATTGATAAAAAAATAATTTACATAATTTAGATACTGATTGCAGAACAAATGCAATGGATTTGGTTGGGAATTTCACGATACGTGTTCACCTCTACCTCAAGATTAGAACATTTTCTTCTTTTTTCTTTTCTTTTTTTTTTTTAATCATTTCATTTCATTCTTCACTAGAATCATTTTTTATAAACAAAGGCACAATAAAGGACCCCTCCCCAAACCTCCAAAAAAACAAAAAACAAAAAAGTACAAATGCAAGGATAAGTGCCTCCTATCAAAAACCAATGTTTTGAACTTATAATGGTTACTTAAATTAGGGATAGCAATAAATCCAATGTTACCTGGGCCAGGGTGACAATTTCACCACGGACAGCATACTCACATTTCAAAACCTAACAAACATGAAAATTTAAAGATAAAAATGTGAATTAGCCAGCATATAAATTCAAAAGAATATCTACGAGCAAAATATGCAAAGAGAAGCAGATAACTCATTTTGTATTCAGAAAGCTTCAGTTCGGAAGATTTACCGGGCTTTACGAGTAACTAAAAAATTGATCTGATTAGTTTAGGACATAATAGAGTTCAAAGGAAGAATCATAAAAACGATGGTGTTGTCATGAATCCTGACATGAATTATCTAAATTCAATGGTTAACAGAAACTAAAATAAACTCTTCTACTTAAGGACAAAGGCACCCCCACCCGCCGGTTTAGAAAAATGCACAGCACATAAATCTCTGGGAAAAAAACAAATTTAGGCTAATAACAGATCCACCCCCTCAAATTTGAATATTTATATGTATTTGTAAATTTTGACAGCCCAACTAATTTTAAGATCAATACTTAAACCCAAATTTATCACTTTATGTTAATGACACCAAAAAACTTAAAAAAAAAAAAAAAAAAGTCAAAATTTAAATGGTCCCAAAATTTAAGCATATAAAAATATTCCCAGCTCAAATATTTTAAAATTTCAAGCCCATTATGAACACTTAACATCAAATATTACTTAGGAAGTTAGAAATAAAATAAAGCAAGAAAACCAAATTACACAAAGTTAGTTCATGAAAAAGAAACCAAACAAATTGCAGATTTCGCATTTGGTAGCAACAAGAGGGAAAACCAAGAAAGGGAGGTAATGAAGATGTGAAAGTTAACCTCTCTCACTACCTTAGGTGAAATTGCACATTTTGCCTTTCACATTTTTTTATTTGTTTAAATAGTTTGTAAAGACTGTAAAGTTATACCGGGAAAGAGTTTGACTGCCCAACATAGGTTGTTGGTCATAGATATGCAGCGTCAAAGATGGACTAGAAAAAAGAAGTCATATAAATGCTCAAAGACTAAATGGTGGAGCTTGACTGCCCAACATAGGTTGTTGGCCATAGATATGCAGCGTCAAAGATGGACTAGAAAAAAGAAGTCATATAAATGCTCAAAGACTAAATGGTGGAACTTGAAAGGTAATAAGCAAACAGTATTCAGGGAAAGAGTACTGGAGGAAGACGTTTGGACGGTAAATAAGAGTGCAAATATTATGTGGGATAAGGTAGCAAAATGTATTAGGAGGGTAGGGAAAGAAGTCTTAGGAGAATCCAAAGGGAGTGCTCCGGCATAGAAAGAGGCATGGTGGTGGAATGAGGCCATCCAAGACAAGATAAGAGTTAAAAGAGAGTGTTTTAAATCTTGGAAAAACGACCGAAATGAAGCGAACTTGGAGAGGTATAGAGAAGTTAGAAGAGAAACCAAAAAGGCAGTTAGTAAGGCTAAGGCAAAGACATTTGAGGATTTATATAGGCGACTTGATACTAAGGAGGGCAAAAGAGAGATATTCAAGCTTGCTAAATCCAGAGATAAACGAACCAAGGATTTAAACCAAGTTAAATGCATTACGGATGCGGATGAAAAGGTATTATTAAAGGAAAAGGAGATAAAGGAATGTTGGAAGAGCTACTTCTACAAGTTATTTAACGATAGTAGTAGTAGTGACATACATTTGGGGCAGTTTACCACTTTTAGGGAAGAATTAAATCTTATATTTTATAGGCGAATCAGTAGGGAAGAAGTAAAAGAAGCATTAAAAAAGATGAAGAATGGGAAAGCGGTTGGGCCAGATGGTATCCCTATTGAGGTTTGGAGGTGCTTAGGAGAGGATGGCATAAGTTGGTTGACAAAACTTTTTAATGTAGTGCTAAAGAGCAAAAAAATGCCTGATGCATGGAGGAAAAGTATCCTTATACCCATATACAAGAACAAAAGAGATATTCAGAACTATGCGAACTACTGCAGGATTAAATTGATGAGCCATACGATGAAATTATGGGAGAGAGTTATTAAGAGAAGACTAAGAAGGACAACAAACGTTTCAAAAAATCAATTTGGTTTCATGCCTGGAAGATCAACTATGGAGACTATCTTTCTCTTGAGGAGGTTAATGGAACAGTATAGAGAAGGTCAAAAAGATTTACACATAGTGTTCATTGATTTAGAGAAGGTAAATGACCGGGTTCCTAGGGAGATTCTGTGGAGAGTATTGGAAAATTGAGCGTGTGTCGCATATATTGAGGCGATAAAGAACATGTATGATAAAGTCATGACATCTATACGGACGACTGGTGGAAAGACTAACGAGTTCCCTATCACAATTAGTTTACATCAAGGCTCAACATTAAGCCCGTACTTGTTTGCTTTAGTTATGGATGAGATTACAAGACATATTCAGGATGAGGTGCCATGGTATATGCTATTTGCAGATGATATTGTTTTAGTAGATGAGACGAGAGAAGGAGTGAATGCTAAGCTAGAATTGTGGCAGGAAATGTTAGAGGTAAAAGGGTTTAGGCTAAGCCGATGCAAGACGAAATATATGGAATGTAAGTTTTAGTCAAAGTAGGATAACGGGTAGTATAAAAGTAAGTTTAGGCACACGAAAGATTGTAGAGAGAGATAAATTTAGGTACCTTGGATCTATGGTGCAACAAGATGGAGGGATTGATATTGATGTAAGTCACAGGATTCAAGCCGGGCAGACCAAATGGAGAAGTGCTTTGAGGGTCTTGTGCGACCGAAAAGTCCCCCTCAAGGTGAAAGAAAAGTATTATAAGGTGGCGGTTAGACCAGCGATGCTATATGGATCCAAGTGTTGGACAATAAAACATAATCATGGTCAGAAGATGACAGTTGCGAATATGAGGATGCTTAAGTGGATGTGCGGGATTACAAGGCAAGATATGATTAGGAACGAGGAGATTAGGGGCAAAGCAGAAATAGCACCGATTGAAGATAAAATGAGAGAAAACCGATTAAGATAGTTTGGCCATGTTAGAAAGCGTCCAGCGGATGCACCTGTTAGAAGGTGTGAAAGTATAAAGATTGTCAGCAGTAGGAGAGGTAGAGGAAGACCCAAGAGAAGTTGGAAAGAAACTATTAAACATGACCTGACCTACCTAGATCTATCAGAAGACACGACCCTAAACAGATCTAATTGGCGTCGACAAATCCATATAGCCGACCCCACTTAGTGGAAAAAGGCTTGGTTTGGTTTGGTTTATTGCCTCGTCAATTTTTTTTTTTTTTTTTTTTTTTTGGGGGGGGAGGGGGTATGTTATATGTAAATAACTACCTAAACAATATAAATGGTGACTTTAATTATGAACGCAATAAAGTAAATGCACATTGTTTGTTACTCCTTTAGTTGTACTTTTTTTCTGGACCAAAATTTGGCCGGTCTCAAGAAGATATCTTGACTTTGACCCAACTCGTTAAACAAAGGTCCTTCCAATTGGCATCGTCGGATCACTAAGGCTGCATTTTTCATCCCAACTAGATAATTTTTTTTAGATATCCCCACAATTACAGCTATTGGATGAGAAGAGACTTCGCCATGGAACTATTAAGCCCCTTATCACAAGAAGGAAGATGGCAGAAAGGTAAGCAGTTATAGCATCATTGTTCATCTTGCCCCCACTACCAGATAAGTGAACCATACCCGCCTATGCTGGATCGGATTGGATTCAATCCACCCCCAGGCCTTGGAGTAGCATTCATTGAGATTCGATTTAATGCCATGCCCTTGCAAAGCTGGGCTACATAGGGAGAATAGGTAGGCCTTGTTAGCATCATAAACATAAAGAATGAATTCAATCAAAGGATGCCTCATGTATCCACTGGGCAAGTGGAAGACATTGAGAAGGCATTTTCACGTAAGACGGTTTGATTTTTTTTTTGGGGGGGGGGGGTTGATAGTGGAAAATTTGACAGATAAGACACCCTTACTGCCACTCTATAGCCATACATGAGATTTTCACCGAGGAAGAAAATTTTTAGTCTTAAAACACAGAAGGTGTTCTGAGGATCCATCGGCCAAAAAATTATTTATCTATCAAAAAAAAAAAACAAAAAAAGAAAAAGAAAGGACTCATCGGCATCCATACAATTACCCATTTCAACTAGTTCAACAGAGATTTTGCAATAACTGCAGCCAGCTTATCTTCATTAAGGATTGAAGCAAATCATAAAGTTTAGCACTCTAGGTTTTTTGAGATGGAAGTGGAGAATATACTCCACTCTATAAATCCACACAGTAGAATACACACACACACACAGACACACACAGAGTAGCATAAAGTAAAAAGTTGGGGAGAATCCAATCTACGTGCCAAAGAATTAAAAGTAAGACAACCACAGAACACAAGGCCATTAAACAAAACAGGAGAACAGAAAAAGAAAACGCGCATCCAGCTAGAGATGAATGTAAAGTAGCAAACAAGCAGCACAAGAGTTGTAGACCTGTACAGATGACATAATAAAAATTAAAAACATAAAATGAGCCCAAAAAATATATACACACACATGTAGATTAAAATAGAACCCTAAAAGCACAAACAAAATACAAAAGCAGTAGAATCTGAGAATCAGGAAATGAAGATACGCATAAAACATTGAAAAATAAAGAATTTCTATGATTTGAACAGAGAATTTTCTGATATGTATGTATGATTATAGAGATAGACATACAAGTATATACCTTGGGATTGATGGTATCAAGAGTCACAGGATGGGATGAATCAGAAGAAGCCAGTGAAGAAGAAGAAAAATGAGAATTTATAGAAGTCAAGAAACGAAGAACAGACTGAGAACAAGAAGAAGAAGAAGAGAGAGTAAATTTATGAAGAGGGTAAGGGGGGCGCCGCGACAGGGGACTACAATTAGATGCAGTAGTCTTCTTCTTCGATATCAGATTTTTGGCTTTGTCGACTACAAATTTCCGCATTGTAGCAACTGAAAATTTTATTTGCAGAAATCAATCGCTTTCGGATCAGCTCCCGATTTTCTCTGAAAATTCTTCGGCAGCGCTTTCTCCGCCGTGTTTGAAAACAAATACCCAAACGCAAAGAAACGAATTTGAAAATGAATATATATATGATCAGTATCCGGGGTCAGGATCCGGTGTCACTTATGCGTTTTTAGCTTAACGGGTTTGGAGTTTTCATGGATGGGTTTTGAATCCCCTGGCCCTCCTACTTGGTGGTGTTTGGTTTGTAAAAATAAATTAGGAGTTTGTGTAAAAGTGATACGTGTTAAAAATTGATTAGAGCAAATTAAAAATAATATAATAAAAAATAAAAATATTTTTTATATATTTTAAAACGATTTTTAAATTGCTCATTTTTAATTTTTTTCCTATTATTATTATACGGCTAAAATACTTCATTAATTAGTTTGATGTCACTTGAGTTAAGAAAAATATTACTCAAAAATAAAATTTTTAATCAAAAATGTTGTAATAATGATATAATTGTAATCAAAAAGCTAATTTAATTATTTATTTATTTATTTATATTAAAATAACATATCATTCTATCGATAAACTCTCGTTAAAAATTCTAATCGTATGATACGGCTGTAGATTTTGTGGTGATTTATAAATTTCAAATATCATTTTCTTTTACGGAATTTCTTCCTTTCTTCGAGAGAAAACATAATTTGAGTTGTTTTATATTATACCAAATAATAAATAAACATTAGTACTAAATAAAAATAAAAATGGATTTACACAATGTATTACCAAGTAAATTTTGAGTGCAATTATGTTTGGGGTGGCGGAGATAGTGATATTCTTTCAAAAACCTTCTCTATTCATAATTACCCTTCTTTTCGATTTATTAATATGAAACTAATATTTTTCGCTATGGACTCTGTGTGTCTCTAAGGTCAATGCAATCTAAAAGCTCTCTTTTTCTTCAAGGTCAACTTATTATTCTTAGATATCCAATAAAATGTCATAATCTAGAAAAAGAAAAAAAAAAACAAAAGAAAAGATAAAACAAAGAAAATCAATGGATGTAACAATGCAGTTTTATCTACACATCTATTGGGTCATGCTAAATTGCATTAGAAAAAAGAAAATCAATATGGGGTACTCATTTTTTTGTCAATTGATTTTATATATACAATAAAATATACTTGTATTTGATTTGATCAGAAGGGAAGTGCTTTCTCATAACAATAAGAGACAGATAATGTTATTTATAAATTTTCTAATACTAGCACACCTAGATATGGATATTATGTTTCATTTATCATGAAGATTAAAGAAAAAAAATGGACCCATAAAGGGTTTATTACAAATTGAACACTTGAACTACATTAAATTCAACCTACAAGCATATAAAGGCTCCATTTGAAGTAACAAAAAATTCTTAAAAACGGTGAAAAACACTAAAAAAAACTTTAAAAGTTATTTACTTTTTATCTTATTACACAAATTATGAACTCATAACTTATCTTATTTTATCTCATTTTATCTCACTTTTATCACTTCAAACGCACCCAAAGCGACAACAGCAAAAACTAAAGAATTACTATTGATCTTTTATTATATAAATATTCATGAAACTGCATCTTAAGAATGCAAATTAACGATGTTATGTCACGTCCTGCGTTTTACAACCTGAGTATGTGAACAAATGAACATATAACACAACATTAAATAACTTCCCTATCCCACATCAGAGTCATGCACACATTTTATGGAGCAGTAAAAATAAAAATAAATAAAATTCATACTTTAAGTTTAAATAAATACCTTAGTTAAAACTAACTAGGCAACAAAGCTCCATAACTATGCCCAAACAAATCCCTCAAAGATAAACAATTAACTATTACCTCAACAACAGAGACTTATTACAATCCACTAAAAATAATTCTCTAAAAATTTCTAATGTAATTAAATAAAAACAAATAAATAAAATCCTAATTTCTATGGTGAGTAGGTCCTGCGTGTGACTCAAATTTATTACCTACATCACAAGCTGTAATGGGTTTAGCACAAATACCACGTGTGCTCGGAACCCTAATAATAATAATAATATAAATGCAGTATATCCTAGCATGTTACTATGTGAAATAATTATGCACAAGTAACAATTTCAAACAAAAATTTAAATTTGTTTGTTTATCTCTTTTCGTTACCATTAATCGTGTTTTAGCACCACATAACACATAAAAAAAATTAATTTAATTTCAAGGTACTACTACTTGGTTGTCTCATAGAAACAAGACCCAATCAATATACATCATTCATTGATGTCTGCTTGGTTGGTTGTCCCGTAGAAACAGGACCCAACCAATATACACCATGCGTCGGTGTCTGCTTCCTAGGCTGAAGCCTTAGGAATATAATATGCCACCCTTAGGCATCTGCATCGTTCATGGGTTACTAGCCTACTGGACTCGATTATCACCCCCGCGCGGGTTTCGGGACTCTCAACCCTTGGGTACGTATACCCGATATTTTTAGTACCCCTCAATCCAAATAAAACATATTATTAAATTTCCCCTCCTTTTTTTTACATTAAATAGAATTTTCTTAATTAAGGGTTTAAACCTTACTAATCCTCAATTTACCAACACAATAAATAATATAAAATTCTAAACAAACAAAAGTCAATTAAGCCGTTTAATTACATTAAATGAATTTGAGAAATAAAATAAATAATTCATTGAATAGTTACTATGTACCACGGTAAATTCACATTCTAGATAAATTAATTTCTAAAGAGCAATTAATATGTGTATATATATATATATATATATATCTGTATATATAACAATCCTTCAACTAAGCATTTAATACTCCAATTAAATGTCCAGAGTCAATCAATTGTTTTAGTAAATAAAAAAAAAATTTAAGAATTTAATGCTAGTAAACATGCATTCCAGCAAACGTGCTTGTCCAAATGGTTAATAAATGGGTGTGTACATATTCAATTTAATGATCCCATTCTTCAATCAATCACATCAAGTTTAAAGTAAAAAGTACTACTAATCAATTCATCAACTTACAAACTTACGGGTGTATGCATATATATATATATATATATAATACTTATATATTACATATATATGTTACACATATGTATAATATTTATATATATAATCATATTAACAGAAACAACCAAGCCCACGGCCAGCCTTACACACATGTGAAGACGAAGAAGACAAAAAGACAAAAAAGGGGAATTTAATGCATGCATTTAACCTTCACACAAAAGACTTCCAGTAACTTTATACCGCAACTAAGTATATATATATAATAGGCATATAAGCACACCAGTAACGAGTTCCGCCCCTTACCTTCGCGGAAGCGGCACGTCAAAATAAATCAGTTCGCGAAATTGGAATAATCACAGTAACATCAAAATTCCAACCGCCGAATCCTTCTCTTCTCCTCTCTCTTGGTCTCTCTTCCTCTCTCCTTAGGGTTTTATTAAAAAAATAAATACAGCAATATATATTTATAAAGGAAAAGTTTAACCCTAAACTACTAATTAATTTCCTACTTCCCATAGGTTTAGGAAAATTACACCATTCACCTAAAATTTAAAAATCTTTTTAAATATAACCAAAAAAATTAATCTTTTTAAATACAACTTAAAATTAAATACGAAAATTATAAATTATTAAGTTTAAATAACGAAATAAATTCACTGAATAAATAAATATATATAATAACTAAATTAAATTAAAAATTTGGATCATTACATGTTAACTGCATATGTAAATCCAATTGACCATATGACTCTATTCCAATTGGCTTGCATAGAAGACAAACTATGTATAACAAACCATAAATTCAAATCTAACAAACCATCAATTCTTAATGATCAAAATTTCCATTTGATATTACAAAAATTACCTTATATTTCCATTTGATATTACAAAAATGTGTTCCTCCACTTTTCACTTTTTATCCATTAGTTACATTCCAACAATCTATATATGTTGTTCTCAATAAAGTCTCATAAAAAATATATATATACAATATCTTTGGTGATAAAACACTATACCATTCTTTCATGTGTTGCCAAAAACAATATAGAATTCTTTTCATTTTTCAAAATCAATCTAGCTTGAAACTGCAAGCTTAAAAGTGAATTAGAAGATATAAAAAATAATTTAATAAAATAAAATTCATTGAGATAATGTATGAAAGAGAGAGAGAGAGAGAGAGAGAAATTAAATTTACCAGCATGTCATAGGCATTGAAATGTAGTATTTGAGTAAAATCAACAAAAAATTCTTTTCATTTGACAAAATTATTCAACTTAAAACCTGCAAGCTTAAAAGTGAAACAGAAGATATAAAAAATAAGTTTTATAAAATAAAAATCAATATCTTGAAATAATAATGTATGAACTAAAAGGTAGTACTTGAATAAAAAATAACACAAAATTTCTTTCGTTTCTCAAAATCTATCCAACATGAAACCTGCAAGTTTAAAAGTGAAATGGAGGACATACAAAATTAGTTTTATAAAACAAAAATCAGTATCATAAATTAATCTATGAACTAAAGAAGAAAAGATATATTACCAACATGTCATAGCATTAAAAGGTAGTACTTGAATCAAATGACATGTTCAAATCTACAACTTCCATGATGCTTGCATTTTCATTCTTGTGAAACAATCCAAACCTTTCAAGTTGTTTAACTAGGTGGACTATTATGTCAACTTCTTTGGCACACACTACACTTTCTGAGTTTTCTTATCGATCTCAAATAATGAAGGATCACAACTTGTGGAAGCATTTTCCTTCTTTTTCTTTCCATTTGGATGGCCTTTGTGGGGTTGAATAGTTGGTTCAAGAGTTAAAAGAGTTAAAGCATCAACAAGGTGAGAATTTTTTTTTTTTTTTAACATCTTCTTTTTGTCAAAGTGGCAATTGTTGATATTTGTCACATAACCCCTTTAAAACGTCGCTAAATTTAGGATAAATTACACATACCTCCCTTCAACGTTTATGTAATTACACGTACACCGCTCAAATTTAAAAATTACACTTATCTTCTTTATTTTGAAAAGTTACTAACCTTGACCCATTTCCGTCAAATAAACTGTTAATTTTTAATAAAATAGGTCAAAGTCAACCAAAACTTTAATTAATTTTCCTATTCCTATTTTTACCCTTATGTAAATCAAATAAATAAACAAATTACAATAACAAAAAAAGTCATACATATAGATACATATAACTATATATATGTATATATTTGTATCAACACCAAATAAAACAAAAACACCAAACAAAATCTTGGAATCATGAATTTGTCTAAGAAGCTTTGGAACTTTTTGTATTAACAAAAAATTTCTTGTTACTAAATATGATTAAAAAGAATCAGATTTTGAAATAGAAAAGAGACCAAAATAAAACCAAGTCATAGAGACTAACAGAAGAAGAAAAAGATGCCAAACAACACCTCGAGTCTTTCTCTCTTCAAAGCACAGCCTATGCAGCTTCTCCAGCATCTTCTCCATCTATGTGTAACTTTTGTGATAACTTTTCCATCTCTGTGCACCTTCTCCAGCTTCTCTAGCAGCTTTCTTTCCATTTATCAATCTCTTCATTGATTTGTGATTCGAATTTTCATTAGTTGTGCAAACTACTACAAATCAACAGCCAATTTAAACCCAAAATATGAATTTCTTTATCATTTTCCTTCCAAAATTGTAGAGAGAGAGAGAGTTAAAAATGTTACATTATTTTGATTAAAGAAGTGATCTCCTTCCCCTAAATTGAACAATCCATCCTTTTCCCCCACACATCATTACAAGTGATGAACCAAAAGAAGATTAGAACTTACCAAAAATTAAAAAAAAAAATCCATTTTTTGATTATTATAGCAATGAAACTAGAAAAAAGATTAAAACTTACCCAAAAAAAAACCTCACTTTTTGATTTAAGTGGTCTTTTGCCCAAAAAAGTAAAAATAAAAATAAACATGCTTTCTGTTTATTAGTAAAACAGTAGTAAGGGTTTAGTGACGAGGGTGTTGCTAACGTGGGTTTAGTGAGGAAGACAAGGGTTTGTAATTTCTCATTATTCACACATAATTTAGGGGTATATTTGTCCATATATTATTAAAATTAACAAAGTTAGTAACCAAACTAACGAAAAGGGATCAGGGTTAATACTTTTCAAAATAAGAGATGTAAGTGTAAGTTTTAGATGTTAAGGGATGTACGTGTAATTACGTAAATGTTAAGGGCAGGTAGGTAATTTACCCCTAACTTTATCAGCTTCAATATTCAATTCATCACCAACACTTGAACATGATCTCATATTAATTCTTCATTGTCTATGTATATTAAAAAGATGTATTTTACCATCTTTTCTATCTCTCAATTTGTGTGCACAAAGAAGTCCCATGCTACTTGAAAAATGACCTTTACTTTTGTCTAATGGTTCATCCCCTACTGCTAACTCATATTGTTTGTAAACATCTTAAATGCAAAAATGGAAACATGAGTTAGGATCTCTTCAAATAAAGGAATACGAAATTTGTGTAGAATTCAAACCTTTTCACTTCAGAGATTTGCCTTGATTTCTTGAAATTGATTTTCAATGGCAAGACAAATTTTTTTCTTTCAACACATAGAAATTATAGGTTGAACTTGAAAATATCTTTTAAGAGTCGTATATGCACCTTCAACCGTTGATATAGCACAAGTTTCAAAATGTGTGTATTTCTCCATCCTCGCATCTATTAATCTCTCTTTGAATAGAAGCCAAGTACTTTTGATGTATTTAAGTACATCTTCTCTATCCTTATACTTGGCCTCAAAATTCTTCCAACTTTCCTCAAACAATGATTCATCATACTTACCAGAAAAAATTTAAAAAAAAAAAAAAAAAAAAACGATGATTCATCATGACATTGTATCAAACTAGTCACTACGAAGAAACTTCTCTCAATCTTCCTTCTCATTAAAATGAGACTTGCATTTCGTTAGAATATTCTTCTCAATATGCTATACACATAAGAAATTTTTGGTCCTTGAAAAACAACTTCAATTGCTTTCAATTAGGAAAAAGGAAAATAAGAAAAAAAAATATTATAGTCTTTTGGTGAGTATAAACTACAAGTTTATTCTACATGAAACTGCTACAAAAAGAAGTACTTGAGCTCCAAATGATTCGTGAGAAAACTTATTCATAATCTAAAATTCCAAAACATAAGAGAAAATCACAGCATGCATACAAAGCTCCATTTTTAACCTGTAATTTGATGTGAGGTATTTATTTCTTATAATAGTATGATCCGAAAGAAATTGCTACTATGTGATATGATTATATAACTAATGAAATTTCAAAAACAGACAAACTAAAGAGAAATACGTTTGGAAAACTAAAATGGATAGATGCTATTTATTATGTTATGGATAAAATTGTAAAATTGGCAAACTTGTTGTCAAAACAAAGTCTTGTAACTTATAAACATAGGTATAGGCTAAGGTATCAGAGTTTCGAGTCAGGATGAGTTGTAAAAATCTTAGAATAAACTTAAAAGTTCACAAAGCCCAAAATAGACACTTCGCAGGGAGTCCGCAAGATGCATGTGAGAAGTTGCAGGATAATACCAAAAGCAAGTTTTTGGACTTTGGTCATGCGAGAAAATCACTCTGAGTTGCAGGAAGGCTGCAAGACGACTTATCCCGTGAGGTTCATAGCTTACGTATTTCAAGCTGTGTTTTGGAAACATTATGCATCAGAATTTCATTCCTTCTATATTTTAGGATGCACCTAGGGTTTTTAAGAAGAAAGAAACAGTTTCAGAAGAGTCACAGAGTAATAGAGTAAGGCGTTCTCTCAACAACTCAGCCGAAAATGATTCAGTGTGCTTGATTTGAAGAAGTTTGAATCTTGAAGGCTAAGAATTCAGCAAGTTGAGGATTCAATAGTTACTGAGAAGTGTGCGTTCTTCAAGGATTTGAAGAAGGCTTTCACTTGGGAGTTGGTGAACCAACAAGCCGAGCAAAAATAATCAGCCACAGGTCCACAAAACTAGATTCGTGCGCAATCAACCACAATGATCTAAAATGACTTGAAGTTGAGGTTCATTCTAGCTTAATTTCATTTGAGGCAGATTTTTCATCTGCACGAGCTTCTCTATTTTTTTAAACACATGAGACCAGGTAACTTTTGTATTATGTTTTTATATAATTTAATTCAAAAGTTTTTAGATAATAATTACACTCAAAGAGTTCAAAAGTTTTGTAGATAGTTGTATTTATCAATTAAAAATATTTACGATAAGCTAATTCAAATTACAAGTATGTACGTTTTTTCAAATAAGTTCATTTAAAATTTTTAAAAAATTTTAGATAGATAATTTTATTTATCAATTAAAATAAGCAATTTAAATATTTATAAATTTTTTTTTAAACTTTTGAATGAACTTAAAAGACATGAATATTTTTTAATTATCTAATTTTAATTATATAATTTTTAAACTTTTAAAATTTTAATTTCAAATTTTTTAATCGATAAATAAAAATATAAATATTTTTGAATTACCTAATTTTATTAATTATTTAATTTTTTAAACTTTTAAAATTCAAAAAGAGTAAAGTAATTAAAATTAAAAACTAATTTTTGTGTTTATCTCATTATTTTTATATAATATTTTTTATTAATTATTCAAATATTATTAAAAAATAACCGAATTAAAATATATAAGCTATTCTATTTGTTTAGAAGAAAACCAGAGTTAGGTCTGGAGGGATTTCGGTTGAAATGATTGAAAAATCGTTTGCGGTGTAAACGAGTTCTGGATTCTGGAGCAAACGAATTTGGGTTGAGTGAATTCGTTTACTGTCCAAACGAATTCGATCCTATCTTCGTAAATAAGTTTAAAACTAACCTAATCCTGTATAAATTAATATTTAGTTGCCTACCGAGTTAAAAACTCGGGGGAGAGAGAGAACAATTTCTGGGTGTCAAAGGTATTGTATCTGAACCTGATCCTCTCTTGCATTTGCGTTAGTTTGTCGATCTGAAAGGCATTTTGGTCTTGATTTTGATTGATTTGATCCACCGATCTGGGTATATTGAATTAGAAGCAGCTGTCGAGTTATTTGATTTATCTATTATACGTATACACGTGTGTATGTATATATGGTTTTCTGTTGATCATCGCTGGCACTCGTGGGTTTGATTGAGATTCCTGGAAATGTGGAGAAAAGTTTTATCTATTTGTTCTTCAATCTATCTGGGTTCTCCTGTAAATTTGTTTTTGAGAATTTTGGGCTGGTATGATTTGTTAAGGAGGAAAGCAATTTATTGATGTAATTATTGTAACAATTTTATTTTGGGGCACTATCTCGAGGATTTACATCCTATATCGATAGAATGTATTGGATCTATTGCTTTATCAGATAGTAAACCTTCCGATGATATGTTTGGATTGTTGATCTGCCTATTTTTGGTTGCGTTTTATTTGGAATCAAGACACAAAATTTGTTCCATTTTAAGTCTTAATGTAGAACTCTTTGCCTTCTAATGGAATCTCTTCTCAAGCCCTATGTGATGAAGTTTATAAATTTAACAATTTTAAAATAGTAAATGCAAAGGATTTACTCATCAAAAATTTGATCAGCCTTTGAAATGTAAGTGCTTACTTACATTGTGACTCCTGGAAATAACTGATGAACATAACGCCAAAAAATACTATTTTTGTGTATCATACCATCCAGGAAAATGATCTATCTTCTATGTTATATTAAAAACAAAAATGGCTTGGGGCTCTTTAGAAATAATGTCTAGTGCTTTTATCTATGATTGAAAATAGCCTCTTCTGCGTTTTGATTTGATAATTCTCTCTTTGTCCAGCACACGTTAGGAAATGGTAGACACTGAAGATAAGATATTCAGCCTCTCGTATGTGACGACGGGACAGGAATGGTGAAGGTAATATTCCACATCTATGTCTTGAAGATATTATCATTCAGATTTATGAGTGGTATTTGGTTTGATCATTGTGAACTTTGTTAGTTAAAGTAGGTTGGTGTCACTTTCCTTGTATAAGCATTAGAACTTAGAAGCTGAATATTGGCATGAATCTTAATTTTCTTCAGGCTGGATTTGCTGGAGATGATGCTCCAAGGGCTGTGTTTCCTAGTATTGTGGGATGCCCTCGTCACACTGGTGTGATGGTTGGTATGGCCAGAAAGATGCCTATGCAGGGGACGAGGCTCAATCCAAGCAAGGTATTTTGACTTTGAAGTACCCAATAGAGCATGGAATTGTTAGCAGTTGGGATGACATGGAAAAGATTTGGCACCACACCCTTTACAATGAGCTCCGTGTGGCCCTACGAGACCACGTGGTTCTCACAGAAGCTCCACTCAACCCCAAGGCCAATCGTAAGAAAATGACATAAATTATGTTTGAAACCTTCAATACGCCTGCAATGTATGTGGCCATCCAGGCTGTTCTGTCCCTTTATGCGAGTGGCCGTACGACTGGTAAGCACAATATTGTTAAAATCGGAATTTTACCTAAAATCGGTCGAGGGGTTGTAAAATCAAATCCTAAAATCGTAAGATTTTACTTATAACTTAATTTTTGAAATCACAGTCTATATAACATAATATTTTAACATTTAGAACTTTCAATGTGATACGATCATATCGTTTGAGTGGAAAAACACTCACTTTATGACTAGTAATGTGGGTTTGAATCCCACCATGATCCTTCTATTAATTCACTAAAAAAATAAAATATAAAAAAAACTAATATAAAAGAAAAAAATTCAAGATTAAGATGAAAATATATTCTACAACACAAACTCGAAAGTCTAAATCTCAAAGAAAATAACAAAAGTCTTTCAAACACACAAGTTACACAACCAACAAAATTTTTGCTGGGTCTCTCTTTGCTCGTCATTCGTTTTTCCTTTGCGTGGTTGCCCAGGCTTGCACATAATTAACAAATTAATTACTTTTTACAGTTGAGTCTTCTTTAAGGCTGTGTGAGAGTTTTAACCCAATTTGACTTTTTACGATTCTACTCCTCTTAATTAGTTGTAACTACAAAAAAAACCTTAATTTTTTAAAATCGTTAAAATCGTAAAATCGTAAGTAAAATCGAGATTTTACCGATTTTACCCCATAAAATTGTTTTTTCACCGATTTTACCTAAAAAATCGATTTTGATGCGATTTAACAAGGTCTTGCTATGTAACATCGTAAAATCGTACGATTTTATAATTTAAATCGCGATTTTATGATTTAAATCGCGATTTTAACAACATTGGGTAAGCAATTCTCTTACTTAACTTGTAGTTTTCTCTCCACTTGCGAATATTATGCATGAAACTTCAGTCTGTTAAAATCAAAAGCCTGAAAGTGTTTTGGAGGAGGTTTGAGGAAGGAATTAAAAGAGAATGAGAATGAGAATGAAACTAGTGCATATGTTGGGATCCTTGATGGGTTTTCTTTTTGTTGCAGGGGATGCATTTATTAAGATAGCCTTTGAAATATATAATCTAATTACATGTTTCTATTTGTTTCTCAGCCAAAACACTAGAAAACAGAAGTTTTCTATTTATTTATTTATTTATTTCTGTACATCATTTGTTATTATCATTTGAAACTTTTGTTGTCAACACTAGAACAAGATTTTGATTTGTCTGCCCAAATTGATAGTCAATAAGAAACCATTTCTAAGAAAAAAGAATTTAATTATGTCATCTTCTAAAGTGGAAATATCACGCCAAAGCTATGCAGTTCTCATACTGTAAATTTCCGTCAACATGATAAGTTTCACTTAGAAATATTGGTGTTGATACCAAAGTCAAGTAGGGATGTTAAATATACCCGTATCCGGTGGGTACCCGCTTCACCCGCCCCGTTCGGGGAGGGTATGGGGATGTTAATAGCGGGGATGGGGACGGGTATGGAGATTTAAAATGTTACCCGCACGGGTATGGGGACGGGGACGGGTGCGGTAGTCTCCACCCCGCCCCGTGCCCGTTTAAATATTTTTTTGTTAATTTTGTTAGTGTGGTGACTCTTTTAGAAATCTCACATCGGTTTCTCACAAAGAAATGAAGGTCTTGTGAGGTAATAAATAAAAACCACTTCATCTTTGGTTAAGTGCATCAGTCAAAGTCAAATATTATATATATATTTTTAATTTTTATTTAATATATATATGTAATATATTTTTTATTTAATATATATAATATTTATAATAATTTTAAATATTTATTTTATACATGTAATATATAATTTGTAATAATTAATATCCTTCGCGGGTAAACGGAGATGGGGATGGGGAATTCATTATTTTGTGGAGACGGGTATGGGGAAAATTTTTTTCCCCGAAACGGGGATGAGGACGGGGACGGGTAAGGGTATTACTAAACGGGGACAGGGACGGGAAAGGTCATACCCGCCCCGTTGACATCCCTAAAGTCAGGCCACCCCTTATGAGCGAGCATGAATGTTGAGATAAGCTTGAACGCCTACTTTATTCCTAACTCTGTAGTTGAATTAAGGAATACATGATTCTACTAAATTTGCATTTCATATATTTAGTTAAGTCCTACTTACATTAATTGTCAAACCTTCTCAATTCCAAAGGTCTCCAAAAACCTAGCTTAGCATTTACCCCACTTTTGTCTCATCCACTGCAACAATATTATCAATAATCTTTAAATAAAAGTCTAAAACTTATACTCTGATCAGTATTCCTTGATACAATGACATTTAAATTGCCTCACATAAGCTTGAACGGCAAAATAAACCTCAAGTTTCCATCCATAAGGAATATATGTCATATTTCCCAAGTCTATACCTCAGTATACTACTAATAATTACTAGTGACTAAAGGCACGTAAATATGAAAGCAAACTTACATAAAAAACTATAAAAATAACTTATAAAAATAAAACTAATTAATCAAAAGAGATTAAGGTATTCATATAGTATTTAATAAAAGTATAAAATTTTATTATTTATTACAAATGTTATCATATTTTTTAAAATATTAATTTAAAAACTTTTATAGAAAAAGTATTAAAAAAATTATGGGAAGAGTGAGTGGATATGTTTTTATATGAAATAACCGAAAGGCAACCAAAGTAGAGAGAAAAAGAAAAATAATCCTAATCATTGAACAAATTCAACGGTTGAAATTATCTCAAGTTCAAAAATTTAAGTTTTCTTATTGTATAAATGACATAATGAGTGTAAAAGTGTGTATATTCAAAATTTCAGTTTTAAGCGCATTAAAATTGAAATTTTGAATATACACACTTTTACACTCATTATGTCATTTATACAATGTTTTATTTTTTAATAAAATTTTAAGGAAAATTAAATTTTAAATATAAATTTTCTTTTAAATAAAAAATTAGTTGATTTTATCTAATAGGTATTTGTACATTGTTTAATAAATTTATATAATTTTATTATTTATTACAAATATTATATTTTCATGTAAAGTGATCGAAAATACAATTGAAGTGAAGAAAAAGTAATCTTGACCACTGAATAAATCTAATGGTTAAAAATATAGAAATATCAAATTAATGAACTGTATTATTATATAGATATTACTTTACACAAAATCCAATGATCTTAACTTCAACAATTTTATATAAACTATAAACAAAAAAAAATTGATTCTTGTTAATTCTTCATGCAACAACCAAAATTTTGAAATTGGCAAATATTTAAGTATAAGTTACTCAGATCTCATAAATTGTTTAAATTTACTTCACACCAAATTCTTCTTTATCTACATGGGATTTTTATTTTGCAAACTACATTTTTTTTTTTTTTGTTGGAGGAAAATGATTCATGTAGCTGACCCCAATTATTTCGGGAGTAAGATTTTGTTGACTTGAGTTGCGTTTTTTTGCCTTGATCCATAAGAAAGGAATTCGGTGCCTGCAAAGAAAGAACAAGCATAAATGAATGTAGAAGAAATGAAAAAAAAAAAAAAAAGAGTGGTTTGCTCCTCCTCAATGGGAATTACCTCACAATTCATCCCGATGTTTGAATTGAAATATCACCAATGTATAACTGAAACTAGCGAGAGTGAAAAAAGCCAGATCTAGGGTGGAGGGTGAACAAAAAATCAAACAAGAATGCCAATTTTTCTGAATATTCCAGAAGATACCCTAAAATTTTAAGATAACTTGTGAAAACACTTCTCAATATTTTACATGAGCCGTCTAAATCAGCCAAGTTCACTCCTTTATCAAAGAGTACAATGCTCTCTCGTAGATAAAAGACCATGATTCACCAATATAGTTGTACCTATATCCAATACATTTCAACCACAAAATTCACGAACTGAAGTTCATCCCCAAGCTAGCATAACATAAATGAATCCAACGTTGCATCTCAAGTGTCATAATGGAAAAATGATCAGTCTATACCAATGCAAATTTTAGTATTCTGACTTCCAATCAACTGGAAGGCTTTCAACAATTTGTAATTCTATATATTAGAATAACCCCTAACAAGTAGTTGCCATAACACATTCATCAAATTCTTACCCAAATAAAAAAAAAAAAAAGAACTTGTAACAATATTTCGCTGTCAAGAATGGGCCCTTTAAAATATAGAGCTTTATTGCCAACGATTCTTTGTAACATTTAAACACCTCGTAAATCAAGCAACGGAAAAAATCAGAGCTTGGTTCCATTTGATACCACTAGACAACAAAAAAGTCAAGTGTTTTGTCAAATAACAATAACTACAGTCTTTTTGATTTTTTCAACAGTTAAATTTCTCCTTTCATTTGGCAACATGATGACGTATAAAAAAAATGCATTAGATTTATAATCAATCCATGTTCTGAAAATGGCTGGGAATAAAGTTGTCCGTGTAGTTTATTGCTTGCCAAAAAGCCCCAGTCTTTGCAAAGTTTTTTCTAACTATATGTCCAAATTCCCACATCCGTGCCCTCTTCCAATAGGGCATTCATTTTACACACCAAAAAGCACATTTCATAGAAAGTATTCAATAGTAGACAAAGCATATCCATCCACACACATAAAAGAGGCAATTTCCACAACTGAAATGAAATTTCATAGCTCTGCCATGTTTAGACAAGTGGTTAGGATTAGAATTTTGGTGCAAAAAGCCCAAATCTTTTATATATGTGTGTGTATTTGTATATATATATAGAGAGAGATATATATATAAACTAACGGAATCCCAGTGGGCGTGCCTTCGTCGATCCAAGACGGGAGTTGGATGAAAGAGAGAAATCAGGAGGTGAAAAGGGTTGGCTTGAGAGTTGAATAGCAGTGGTGTTGTTGCTCTATTCATTCCTAAAAAGTCAATACGACAAAGAAGCATAGATGAGAAAAAAGTATAGGGGCGGGACGAGTTTTTGGGCCGCCGGGGGGGGGGGGGGGGTTGTTGGTTGAAGCTATGAAACCCGCAACCTGCACTTGCAGCCTGCATGCGAGACAAACCAGAATGAACGGAGTACAACGATACATCATAGGGCGAATCCACTTAGCAACTTGGTGGAGGAAAATAGCAAGTTGGGGCATGATTTTTGTGGAAAATGCAAACCGTTTGTTTATGAAAAAGAAAAAAAGCAAGGAAGATAATGCACAATAAAATTTAAACTAAAATTTTAATCAATGATGTGATAACAGTAATAGCGTAGTTATAACATATTTTAATAAATTAATTATTTAAAAGTGATAGGCTTACAATCCCTTCGCATTATTGTAGTTGATATTTCTATTATCCTTTATAATAGTCATGGAAGAAGCGATGTAATAGAGAGTTGGTAGTGATGTAAAATAGGTCAAGTTGATTGCTTTTACTCGCCTCTCTCTGCTGCTAAAGGTTTGAGAAGCTCGATCACAATCCATTGTTTAATATTTTTGTGTACATTTTTATTTTATATAGATAGTATAATTTTTTTGATTTTGTTTCAAGGATAAAAAATAAAAAATAAAAAATAAAAATTTTTTGAAATGACAAGAATATCCTTGAAACAAAACTAAATAAGTTATACTGTCTATATAAAATAGAAATGTTCAAATTTCTTTCATTTGATAAATTCAAATGAAATTATATGATTCTTTTAATATGTGTAACAATTAAGAAAAATTAAATTTTAGAGAGGTTAATCTATAACATAAATTTTGATTCAAAAAAAATGTGTTATTAGTGTTTTCTTGAACAAACTATTGCATAAAAAATTTTTTAACTCAAATTTCCTTTTTTTTTTTTTTTTACTATTAGTGTTTTCATGAATGATGGTATACTATTTTTTAAAATTTTAAGGGGACTAGTTGTAGGATAAAAAGAATTTGAGTTGAAAATTTTTTTAATAGTTGGTCAAAGAAAACATCATCAATACATATATTTTTGGGTCAAAAAAATTAGGTTACAGAACAGCATTCCTTAAATTTAAATAGCTTTTAATTGTTATATATATTTAAAAAATATAAAATACAAATAATTTGGATATTTCTATTATATATATAGTATAATTTGTTTGAGTTTGTTTCAAGGTATTTTAGTCATCTCATAGATCAATTCCGTCAACAGTTATTTATTAAAGAAAAATTTAACAATACAGTATGTTAATGTATAAAATTCAAACTATAAAAAATATTTCTAGTTATTTTTAAACCTAAAAACTTAGATACATAAAGCTGAAACCACAAGTGTCAAGGTAAAGTTTAACCGTTTAAGGAACAACTCTCTTGGAATTGAATCATCGTTCAGTCATTTCTTTTATTTATATTTGTTATTTGAATCTCAAAGTGATAAGTTTACTAATCTTGCAGGGAACGACACTTTTGGCATAGAATACTTGGCGTGATAATTTCTTGGGTTTAGTCATTTCTTTTGCTTATATTTGTTACTTGAATCACAAAGTTATAACTTCACTAATCCTGCATGGAACAATATACTTTTAGCATTGAATACTTGGGCGTGATGATTTCACAGGTACAGTCATTTATTTAGCTTATATTCGTTGCTTGAATCATAACATTATACTTTTCTAATCTTGCAGGCATTGATGGTGCATGCCTTATGCATGCTTTCAGTGGCAGAGATAGGTGGGTCAGAGTACAGGCAATTGCCCCCACTAAATTTTTTTGACCCCACTATCCTCATCTTGTCTCCACCTTCTCCCTCATCTCTCTCTTCCTTCACAGCAAACACCATCAATTAATTTTTCTGAATTAGCTTACTACAATACAGGTATGTATATATCTATATATATATGTATGTATGTATATATGGGTTATTTAGTTTGCCTCCACCTACTATAATTTCTATCTCTGCCACCGCATGCTTTCACTTTATAGTTGAAATTGATGCCCTCATTTTCAACAAGTAGACAACATTTAATTTGGAAGTTATTCTTATTCTTTCTTCTTTATAATTATAAACCACATGGAACCTGCATTTTTTTTTCTTTTTCTTTTCTGTAAAGCATAGCATAGTATAATTGCTATGATAGTACGATTAAATGATTTAACTTTGAGAGAAAAGTTGTTCATTGCTCCAAGATCAAGTAATGATTGTGGGTGGTTCTAATTCTTACCGTTAACAAAAGAAAGAAGTGTCCACCCTCAAGTTCAAGAAAGGCATAAGTAGTATCTACTATAAGAAGAGATAATTGAATGGTAATTAATTCATGTGCTTATCCACTTTCAAGCCCTTACTCTTCAGCCTTTCTTGTATCTTTTTTAAAATTGTTTGATGGAAAACAGAGAGAAAGTAGAGATGAAACACCCTTACCATTTTCACCCATTGATCCTCTTTGAAGAGGAGGATATTGAAGGTGTTTTATGTTTTGTGTGTAAACAACCAATCTCAGCCCCTTTCTATACTTGCGAGCTCTGCTTATTTTTCTTACACAAATTCTGTGCAGAACTTCCTGAAAAACTTTTCTATTTTTTTCACCCAGAACATCCACTTCAATTACGTTTTGAGTCAAGGAAAGCTATTAAGGAATGTGAAGTATGTGGAGTTGAAGTAAGACAAAAATTCTATTATGATTGTCGTCCCTGTCAATTTGTACTTGACATGGATTGCACATCAATGGTGCTAAAATTTCAATTGGTGATTGAGCAAGCAAATCACACACATGATTTGGTCCCCCTAGAGCAGTCAGCCATATTTTTGTGCAATGCTTGTAACACAAAACACGAAGGCAATTTCTTTCTATGCACTCAATGTGGATTTTGGGTCAACCAAGATTGTGCTTCCTCACCCACCACCGTTAAACTTAGAGTTCATGATCACCCTCTCACTCTCCTTCAATCTATACCGAAATCATTTTACAACCATTTGTTGAGATGCCAAATCTGTTTTGAGAAAGTAAAAAGAAATCAATGGATTTATTTTTGTCCTGAACCTAAATGCAAATATTTTGTTCATATGAGATGCTCAACATCGAAGATAGAGTATTCCAGGTTAATCTTTCTGCCCTCTTTTTCTTTCATTAATTTATTAGTTTATGTTGGAATGATTGTCTTTTTCCATCTTGATTAGGTTCCTTCCCTTAATTATATGTTTCCTGTAGAAACAACATAAGAAATTGAAGTAAATAACATAATTATATTGTTTTTCATGAAAATAAAATCAAAATATGTGAAGGATCAGTTCTAAGTATTAGGCAATTGTCTAGGACTCCAATCCAATAAAAAGGTCCTAAATTTAACCAAATATATATATGCACTATTAATTATTTTAAATTTATCATTTTCGTAATTTTATTATTTATCTTAATTTCAAATAATTTTGAAAGTTATCTTAATTTATAAAAATAACTTAAAAGAATATGTACATTATATCTACAATACAGGGCTGGTTTGGGTGGTATGAAAATTTTTTAGGCCTAACGTTTTTTTTTTTTTTTTTTTTTCGGCTTAGGCCTCCAATTCTAAAATGTATTTACTTTTATTTTTTATTTTTATTTTTCCTTTTGGTGGAAACCTTTTATTTTTATGTATGCGCTGCCATTGTCATTTTGGTTGTGATGCTTTTACCTTTTGATTTTGTGCTTTCAGTGATAGCAAAGCAAAAACAAAAGCCAAAAAATTAGTTGACACAAATGTGATGGAGTTGCCATGGGCCAATGATTCTGTTGATGATTTGATAGCCCAACTAATTAAAAGCATCAGTTCACGGGCGAAGAAATCCACAGACGATGATGTAGTCAACGGCCAGATGGCAATCGGTGCTCCTGGGCACATTCATCAGCACCGGTTGATTCCTTCTGAAAATTTGCAAATGGACCACCACCACGGTGAGTCCTCCTCCTCCATTACTAAAGCGAAGAAGAAATCGGAACATAAACAATGCAATGGGTGCGGATATACCATCTTGAGAGGAATGCCATTTTACTATTGTGCTGAATCGCCATGCAATAATAATTTCTACCTCCATCAATGGTGTGCAAGGTTACCCAATGAACTGGAACACCCGTGTCACCCACAACACAAGCTTCGCTTAATCACGCCACAGTCCGCATATCATCGTACTCGCTACTGTAGCTGTTGTGAAATGATTTGCGGTACGTTTTGGTTCAGTTGTGTTGAGTGTGGTTTCTACATGGACCTCAAGTGTGCTGGGCTACCCGCCGGCATTCGACATGAATTCCATGATGAACACGTCCTTACTCTGAGGCGGGGTTGGGATTGCAAAACATGTGGTAGTTATTGGGGCTACTATTCATATATTTGTGAGGTTTGTTCTCTTAGAGTATGCATTCAATGTGCTCTCCTGCCTAGATACGTCAAGTACATGCTTGACGAACATCCTTTCACTCTTACTTATACTTTTCCCAATGTGGAAGATGAAGATCACAATGCCGTGTATTATTGTGAAATTTGTAAGGAAGACATCCAATCCAATCTCTGGTTCTATCACTGCCGCGACTGCGACCAGTCTCTTCATGTAAGGTGCATAATTCCCAATTTTAAAGGATAATGAAGCATTTGGGGGGTGGGAGGGGGGTGGCGACTTTAGGGCCTACTGTCGCGTACCATGATCACTCTCACTTGCGCACAAAGGCCAGACAACAATAAGGACAACTCTCTCTGCAGCTGCTGTTGGAGGTCCATAGTAGATATATACTCCTTTTACTGTTATGATATATATAGTAGATGTCCAGAGTGCAATTCTGGGTACACTACCGTTGTAGTGCTCTATGTATATGTGTGAACTTCCATTGCCTTGTTACTTTTTCTTTTCTCCTTGAAAATAATAATACATGGTTTGTGCTTATGTTTACAAGCACTATACTGCCCCTTTTACTTTGGCTAATTAATGCATGTGAAGGGTGAAAGATTAATTACACTTTTCCATTTTTTGTTTTTCTTTGGGCCCACTGGATTAGAGCTGATTCCAATTATTATTATTATTATTATTATTATTATTATTATTATTTCTGAAAAGATAGTAATAAGAATAAGAACTATTTCTAATAAGTTACTGTGTTATGTGAATGATCATTGTTTTATGGTTAAGTAAATTTATAATTTGTAAATATTAGTTATTTTTTTTTAAGAAATTACTACTATATTGTTCCCCATGGTGGAAAAGAATATTGAAAGAAGAAAGAAAAAAAATTACATAAACTCTTCAAAGCGCAACAAATATTAAATTTTAAAAAATTATTCTTACAAATTTTAATTATATAACATAATTATTTTTAATAATATATTGTAAAAATATTTTCATATTCTCTCGAAACAACATATATTTTCAGCACTCAATGACGCGAAAAATTGGCTCTGCCTTGTTTAGAATTGACGGACAGATTGACTGTGAGATATAAATATAAAATGAGAATATTGATTACACATTAGAGATTGCATTTTAAAAACATGATTTTGTTTTGGTTATCAAGTAATTTTTTTTTTATTAATTTTTGAAACCATGTTTGTATCAAATAACTTCACTTCTTTAGTTTTTATAGAGAAAACAAAAATAGAAAAATATACATAATCAAATTTAATATGGCTTGTTCTCTAATTTATTTTTCCTTTTTTTAACTGTTAAATTTTATTTAGGATAAATTACATCCATCTCCTTTAACATTTAGGTAATTTAGCACCTAAAACATTTGAAAGTTATACTTGTCTCTTTTATTTTGAAATGTTATTAATATTAACACACTTCTAATAAAATCTACCATTAAAAATTAACAAAAAATATTAAAATAAAAAAATTTTAGATATTTTCTTATTTTATCCATAATTCTTTCATTTTTTTTTTTTAGTTTTCTTTACAAAAATTCTTAAAAGTAAGCCAAAATTAAAAAAGTTTGAGCATTTTTGTTAAGAAAACTAACGAGATGTAAGAGAGGGAAAAGTAAAACAAAAAAATATATAAATTTTGGATTAGTTTAATATTTTATATTAAGTTTTAATGATAGATTTTATTAAAAGGGGGTCAATATTAACAACATTTCAAAGTAAGAGATGTAAGTATAATTTTTAAATGTTTTAATGCTAAGTGTAACTATTCAAAAGTTAAAGGGAGGTAAGTATAATTTACCTTTTTATTTATACTCTCACTTATGGTAGGAAAAAATCAAGGTTATAAAATTTTATTTATAATCTTTACTTACGCGAAGGAAAATCATCAAAAAATATAGCAAAAATGGTTTGAGAAAGGGTTTGTACACCAAATTCTCAAAGGTTTTAGAAATAGGCAAGTGGACCCCTATGATTTGAGTTTGTGTGAAATAATAAGAATCCTTAAAATAAAACCAAATAAATTATACTAAGTATATAAAATAGAAATGTACGGATTTTTTTTTTTTTTTTTTTGCATTGAACACTTGGTGTAATGGCTTCATAGATTTAGTTATTCCTTTTATTTATATTCGTTACTTCAATCACAAAGTTATAACTATATTAATCTTGCATAGAACAATGTTTTTGGCATTAAATACTTGGCGTGATTTTTTTCTTAGATTCAATCATTTATTTTACTTATATTCGTTACTTAAATCACAATATTGTACTTTTCTAAACTCTTAGACATTAATGGTGCAATCTTTATGCTTGCTTTCACTTTATAGTTGTAATTGATTCCCTTATTTTTGACAAGTAGACAACATTCAATTTGAAGGTCATTCTTTTTCTTTTTAACTATATAACCACATAGAATTCATAATTTTTTATTTTTTAAAGCATAGTACAGTTGCTAAGATAGCACGGTTGAACGAATTTAACTTTGGGAGAAAAAATTATTCATTACTTCATGACTAAGTAATTCTTACAATTGATAGAAGATACGATAATTTTAAGATAATTAGATATATGTGTGTGTACTCTAATTTATCACTTAGGCTACGTTTGTTTGAGGGATTAGATAATAGGGGATAAGTAATATCGTGGGACCCACTAATGAGATTTGATAAAAGATGGGATTAATTTTTTATGTAGGATTATTTTTTTGGTGTTTGGTTGGTGAGATATAAAGTGAGATAAAAGATATGATTTGATATGTAATGTGATAAGAAATAATTTTGGACCTTTGGATCTTGGAGGAAAACAAATCCACATGCCTCACAGGATACCACATCCGGCCATTCAGGCCACAACTCATCCAATCCGTGGGGCCTATGGATATACTCCTCCAATCCGTGGGACCCACGGATTACTCATCCAATCCTATCTCTTTATCCCTCAAACAAACGCAGCCCTAATGTATTGCATATTCATATTTTTTCGATAATCTTTTTATCAAAATTTATGTGTCCGTTCAATACATTTCTTGAAGAAA
The DNA here is from genome assembly GCA_019916065.1 of Vitellaria paradoxa. Classification (NCBI taxonomy): domain Eukaryota; kingdom Viridiplantae; phylum Streptophyta; class Magnoliopsida; order Ericales; family Sapotaceae; genus Vitellaria; species Vitellaria paradoxa. Next base: position 22,699,537 of record CM034235.1, on the reverse strand, counting down.
ACAAAAAAGAGGCCACATAAAATTTATATATTTTTATTTTTATATAAATTTAAAAATTGTAGATATTTTTATTTTATTTCATTTTTTTTTTATATAATCAGAAGCCACATAAAGTCCCGGTACGGTGTGGGGGCACTTGAGCTCTCTAAATTTGTCTATATGTCTCACCTATGACATAAAAATTGTAGATGCATATGGCTAGAATTCAAAATTTTTTTATAACCTTCACTTGTGACGGAGAAAAATCATACAGAAATATAACTTTAAAAGTAAAAATGAATTGGGATAGGATAATTTTCACTTAGACCACCTATAATTTTAGTTTTGTGTACCTATTTCGTATATGTTTGAGAAATAGGAAAGTAGTCCTAAATGGTTTAGATTATGTATGCCAACACCCTTGTTATTAAATTTTCATTTGTCAAGTTATTTTTGATTAAATTGACAGTATGAAATGACAAGAATATCCTTGAAACAAAATCAGATAAAATATATAGTGTATATAAACTAGAAATGTACAAAAATTTTTTCATTTTATAATTTCAAGTAAAATTATATGATTATTTTGATATGTATAACAATTAAGAAAAAATTAAATTTTAGGAAAATTAGTTCATAACCTAAATTTTGACTTGAAAAAGAAAATATGTATTATTGGTACTGTTTTCTTAAACTAACTATAGTATAAAATTTTATAACCCAAATTTCTTTTGTACCATTGGTGTTTTTATGAACTATGATATACCATTTTTTAAAATTTTAGGGGGACTAACTATATAATAAAAAAAATTTGGGTTAAAAATTTTGTTAATAGTTGGTCAATGAAATTAACATCATTGATGCATATATATTCTTGGGCACCAAAAAAAAAAAATTAAGGTTATAGACTAACCTTCCTAAAAAAAAAATAAAATAAAAATGATTTGGATATTTCAATTTTATATACATATAATATAATTTCTTTGAGTTTGTTTCAAGATATTTAAGTCATTTCATATGCCTAACTAGGTCAATAATTATTTATATTAAAGAAAAATTTATTACCAGAGTGTGTTGAGGTATAAAGTTCAAACTATAAAAAATACTATTGCCTATTTTTGAACTTATGAATTTAGATACACAAAGGTGAAACCACAAGTGTCTAAGTAAAATTTAATTATTTAGGGAACCATGTTTTTGGCATTGAATACTTGGCGTGATGGCTTTATGTCTATCATTTCTTTTGCTTATATTCGTTACTTGAATAAAAAAATTATAACTTTACTAATTTCGTAAGAAATGATGCTTTTGGTATTAAATACTTGATGTGATGGCTTCATTAATTCAGCAATTTCTATTGCTTATATTGGTTACTTGAATCGCAAAGTTATAATAATAATAATGGTGCTGTATGCATATTTTCACTTTATATGATTCCCTCATTTTGAATAAATAAACAATATATAATTTGAAAATTATTTTTAGTTTTTCATTTTTTTAACTATATAACCACATAGAACTTACTTTGAAAATATAACCTCTTGGGAAAAGAGTTCCAAGTAATCTTGTAAATGCTACTTAAATTTTCTAATTTTTTTTTTTTCTATATATGTGTTGTTCGCTGTGGTGAAAAAGAATGAAAGAAAAAGAATTATATAAATTCAACTAGGCATTACAAATATTGAAGTGCTCCTAAAATCTCAACTTAATTTTATGGACACAAAATTTACTCTTGCCAATAAATAACTATTTATTTTTCTAATATCACAACTTTTATGGCACTGAGTCTTGTTTGTGTATCTATCAAAAATATTATAATATGTATTTGTGTTAATAAATATATATTTTGGATATGTTTGGCATAAAATAAAATTAAACATAAAAATAGATTTAATTTTTTTTCCCATATATGAACATGATACATGATACGTTAACATTAGTTTGTGCAACAATTTCATACTTAATTGTTATATTTATAAGTAAGTCATTTTATGATTATTCATAATGATGTATATAGTGGATTTAATTATCACAACATTATCTATGTTTTTCAAAAATGGTAAAGAAAATTTAAATTTGCCTCAAATTTGAGAACTTGATCAAACCAGTATAAAGATTTGATTAAAAAGTTGACTTGAATTCAAAAACTATGCAGACAAATAGGCATAGTAATTCGGATTTGGATTTCAAATCATTTACTTATCAGTACAAAGAAATATCAATTTTTAATTTTTTGATAAAACTTATTTGTTATTACCAAAAGCAACGCATATATATATATATATATATAGTGTAATTGGTATGGTAGTACGGTTAAATGAATTTAACTTTAAGCGGAAAAACTATTCATAACCTCACAGCCAAGTAACAATTATACGTGGTTATGATTCTTAAAGTTCACAAAAATAAATAAATAAATAAAAGTCTCCACCATCGTGTCCAAGAAAGGCACAAGTAGTATCCACCATAAGAAGACAATTGAATGGAACTAATTCATTCATGTGCTAGCTTAGCCACTTTGAAACTTTTGCTGATCATCACCCATTGATTTCTTTTTGAAGAAGAGAATGTTGAAGGTGTTTTTTGTAATGAGGGTAGCCAACCAATCGCATCCTTTTTTAATGCTTGCAAGCTCTACTTATTATTATTTTTTTTTTATGCAAAAATTATGTGCAGAACTTCGTGAGAAAATGATGCATTTTTTTTCACACACAACTACCTATGCCTACACGGCTAATGCATGTGAAGTGTGATCAAAAAGTTAATACGGTAACATTTATATATTTTTTTAATTTATGTTTCATTAATTTTTTTCCTCTAAAATAAAATAGAAAACATATTAAATAATGCAATTTCGTTTATAGTTATTAATTTTTATTTTAATAAAAGACTTAATTTTATTTATAATAGCCTTATTAAATTTTACAATCATGACTACACATTTATAATTTTTCATTTATAATTTTTTCGACCCACTCTCTAAGTTTTGCCCTTGCGTTATATTTCCTTCTCCAGCTTTCTTAAAATTTTAAATTAGTGAGTTTTTATTGCAAAAGTTTAGGGTGAAAATAATTCAATAAAATAATAGAATAAGAAGCACATACTATTGGGTTTGTTTCTTATACCCTGTACATCTAGCTGGCTGCTCGTCATCAACTCTCCCTTACCTGGCCTTTTATTAGTGTTGAAGAAACTCGTTACGATGGAGTTTCCACTTTTTCGTAATCTTTTGGTCAAGAGTTTTAATTATGTCAACTAATTAAATTAACTTTAAAATAAAAGAATTGATTTGGTAAATAAAATTTATATTTAAAATACATTTGAATTTAAGAATTGAATTGAATTAAATTGAGACTCAGTTTAGCAATAAAAAGTTAGTAGTTTTCAACTACTGGTTATTAGGCTTTTAGTTTTTTTTTTTTTTTTAAATAACCACGTTTATCCTCTTATATTTTAACTTTCTTTTAAACATTCAAGAATAAAAATGTTAAATTAATAAAAAGTTAAAAAAATTATCAACTAAAAAACTAATTTTTTTCCTTTCTTAAATACAAAAAAATTAACTTTTTAACGGCGAGTTATAAAAAGTTAATAAAGGATTAACTTTTTTTTCTTTTCAAATTTAACCTGATTTTGGAAGAATATTAAATTTGACAATTTTTATTAACATGTAAAAATATTAACGCCGGTTTGTGAAACCCCTGACCTGCTCTCTAGGTTAACAGCGGGCTCGGCTCAATTGTCAAGGGCAAAGTCCAAACGGCCACGTGTCAGTGGAAAGATGGCCAAAGAGGGCTACATGATCTGCTGACGGTTAGCAACTGAAAATTGAGGTTTGCTCCGCGGGGGGGGGGGGGGGGGGGGGGTTGTTTAATTTATTTAATTAATTATTAAAAATTATTTTTTATATTGAAAAAAAATTAACTTTTTAATAAGTAGTTTCTTAACTTTTTGTTAGTTTGACATTTTTTTTCTTTTAAGGTTTAAAATAAATTTCTTCTTCTGTGATCGGGGAGAAACCCGCAGCCGCTACTCATGGGTGCACACTGGGTGAAGCTCGCCCCGTGACCCTAACCGGCAAAGAACCACGAGGAGGTAAACCAGTCTGGGTAAGTCCTGGCTGAACGGATCAGCCGGAAAGGCCGTTGAAGATCGTCTCCACATTAAGAGAAAAGACCGCCCCCCGAATGAGTCGAACTCGAGACCTCACGTGGCTCGAGTCCTATGACCCCGACCCTTGACCAACCCGACTACCCCTTTCAGGGTTTTTAAAATAAATTTCTTGATATTACACTATGTTGATAAAACTTTTTGATAGGTTGATTGTGTAATATCAATTAAGAACTCAATTTTCCAAGCTAAAAAGCGATCTAACTTCTCATTTGCCAAAGATGAAGCAGGTGGCACTTCTTATGTAGTTTGGAGAATGTTGGCTCAAGTTGTATACTCGGTCTAGAATTCTACTAGAATTTCCGAAAAAAAAAAATAGGTGACAAATTTTTGGTGGGAGGAGTTACAAATGGGGAAATGAAATTTCTCTTATTTCTCTTATCTATTTATCTCATTGTTAGTTTTTCTTCATCCATCGTCAAGTTTTGCACTACCTTTTCAACATCAAGTATGCTACAATCTCGCTACTGCAATATGAATTTGGATGTGAAGTAAATTGCACGGCTCAATTGTAGTTGTGTTAGTCTATTGGTTCTATTTTCTGCTTTCTGTTTAATTTTTTTTTTTTCTATTTTATGTTGTTCAATTTTAGGTTTTTTTTTTTTTTTTTGAAATAAAATTTTCCAATTCACTATAATTTGTTACTTTTTTTTTTTGGAATAATAATATTTAGGGTTAAACCTTGACAAATAGATAGATACATCATTATGAAAACTCCCAATTCATGAATATTTAAATGTAAATAATTAAATCCCGTTAAAATGTTTATAACTAGGGATGGATTTTTATATTTGCAACCTAAACAGCTACTTTTGATTCAGTAGCGGCAGTGAATCTTTCTCACAATCCATACCCTGCCTGCCTTGCTTTCTCCAAAAATTTAGTATTGGAGGAACCAATTTTTATAAATTTTAATATTTCTCCCCCAGTCTAAAAAATATAGTCATGGATCATATACGTAAAAAAATCAAGCAAATATATAAAATCTATTTACAAACATACTTATAAAATCCATTTACAAATTTACTTAAAAATTATTCAATCGGCTAGATTAGAATATTAATAGCCCAATTTAAGAATCAAGTCACATAATTTATCAGTGACCCAATTCAAGAATCAATTCCGAAATTATCAAGAATCAAATCCCGAATTAAGTCTCATATCTTATTAATGATGTAAAGTAAAAAGATTAGAATAGTCATATTTAAAAATATATATATACACACACCAATACTATATATAATTTTTTTCTCTCAATAGTTAGGGGGCCATAGCCCCCTTTAGTCAAGCTATAATTCTGTCCATGTTTTTAGCTACTTAACATAAGTAGATAGATACACCGTCTATAGAATATTAGCTACTATAGACAATTTCTTTGATAAGACCTTTAAATAATAATCAGTATAAGAATTAGTAAATTGTTCTACTTAAATTTCTATGTTACCTCAATAAGAGCACCAAATTGTATTTGTGTAGCGAAGTCATGTGACATCAAGTTTCTATATCATGAAGATTGAGTATATTAGATTCCTAAAAAATAATAAATACATTAAATTTATACACGTATATTGAGATAAATAATCTAAAATTTTTTTTATTCTAATTAATTAAACATAATTCTACATCATTCATATACTAGCGGCAGCTTCTATTCGAAAGAAATAGTTGTTTAAATATAGTATTAATTTCATAATCTATATATTTTAAGAAAATTGTGTTAAGTCATGTTTCATTTGCTTCATTCTTTTTCTTTTGCAACATAAAAGGATGGTGCAGTAATAATTATTCTATGAGAACTCGCTTTTGCTATAGTTCTGATATAAGTTTGCTTCTTTTGATTTTTAGTCATTCTATATATTCATGGAATAAATATATTGATTCACAAGTTCTTACGCAAGGAATTTTTAGGCTTAATTTAAGAATTTTATTGAATCATTTTTGTTCTAATACGAATTTGAAATTTCAATTGATTTATAACACAATCTTAATAAGAAAATTTCAATTGCTTTTACTGTTATATCAAGGGTAACTCTACATATTGCCTTACTTAACATAGATACCGAATTTATTTACATTTCTTTTTTAATATTTTTCATTGCTCAATAGATCATTTGCTAAGTTAGCGGTTTTTTTTTTTATTTTTTTGTTCAATATCTCGAAATTTGTTAAAAAATATATTAACTAATTAATTACGTTAAGTTAAATTTCATAGGTAAAGTGGTTAATGATATTTTTTGAAATTAGTTCAAGTGACTATTAGGTACCTTCTCCAGAAAGATCACACTGACTCGATTCTTAACTCAAGTAAAAAGCGTGTGAGGGACCGTGTGAGAGTGAGAGTTATCTTCTTCTTCTTCTTCTTGTTTTTTTTTTTTTTTTTTTTGACAATAAATTGTCATCTTGTATTTAATTTTCTACACTCCATTCTGTTATCCAATTTAGATTATTCATGTAGCTCATAATTTTTTATCAAAAAAAATAGTAATAGAATGACATAACATGCACAACACTTTTAAAAAAGATAATTCACTAAAAATTTATTTTACTATGTAATGTCATTGTTAGATCATTCTACTCCTAGGTTTTGGTTAAATAAATAAATAAATGTGAAAAAATATATTTTCTAATCTTATGTATAAAAGACTTGCCATATGAAAAAAAAAAAAAAAAAGAAAAGAGTACTCTTATTCGTTTTAAGTGATTGGTAATTAACCTAATCAACACACAAGCAGCATGGCTGCCCTTCCAACACACAACCAACGTTTAATAAGAGAACAGCTGCAATGAAAAGCACATCAAACAAAACGGGGGGAGGGAGAGAGAGAGAGAGAGAGAGAGAGTTCACAACCCAAGAGAGAATGGAAAAGTCGTAGAGGCCAACCAGCTAGCACCAGCAACGAATTGTCCGGCGGTGTACTGCTGAGCCTCGGCGGCGCCGGCAATCACCTTGTAACCACCCCACTTGACTCTCTGGGAGGTGCCGGCCCCAGGTCCAGTGTTCTGGAACTCTCTGTATTCCAGAGTGTCGAGAGCGAAATTTCCAGCCCACAGGTGCCACCCCGCGGGGTCAATTACATCGGAGATGGTGGACTGCATGATGACAGTCCTGGAGTACTCCTTCCATGGGCGGCCGAGGAAGGTCGCAAAGCTGCTTTTCACCGGTTTTAGATCCGCAGTCGCATCTATTCTGCATTTCTGGATTACGATGCCCGTGTTTTGGTTTTTGTCTGTTCTGCCTTGGGCTGTTACCATGTTCTTCTGTCCCGGGTTGGGCCGACGGGCATGGATGTCGCAGTCCTGAAAATCGAACCGGGGATGCAAAATCTTGACTTTTTAAAAAAAGTTTATTTCACCTATATTCTTATAGTTTGACTTTTGTACACTTAACCCACAGAGATTTTATAAATATACATTTAAATCTTTTAAATTTGTATTACATTCACTTTAACTCCTTTCTGTTAAATTTTTCATCTAAAAAATAAATTTTAACTAATTCAATATTATAAAATTACCTTTATATCTTTAGTATAAATAAAAAGATATTAAATATTATGATATGAAATTTATTTTTTATATAGATATTTTTTGTGAACCTTTTCATTATTAGCACTTAAAATTATTTTCCCTCGCATTAATATTTTAAATTATTATTCTATATAAATTAGTAATTATAGATAATAAATTATTATTATTATTTTTTATAATAATAATCTAATAAACTAAACATAAAAATAAAAATTACTTTATCATAAATCTATTAATTCTTTTTTGTGAACCTTTTTCTATATTAGTACTTTAAATTATTATACTTCCCATCAATATTTTAAATTTATATTATATGTAAAGCAGTAATTATACATATATATAAATTATCATTATTTTTTAATAATCTAATAAACTAAACATAAAAAAAGAAAAAAATTATTTTTTTCCTTCTCTTCCATTTTCTTTCTATTAGTATCCAAAAATAAAGGAAAAATCTTACTCTCAATTTTTTTATGCACTTTTTATATTCATACTAAGAGTATAAAGGTAATTGTATAGTATTTAATTAGCCAAAAGTTACTTTTTAGATAAATTTAACAAAAAATGATCTGATTACACATTTGTGAAATATCAGAGATTTAGGTGCATATTTATGAAACCTGTGAGTCAAAGTGTAAAAAGCCGAAACACAGAAGGTCTAAGTGAAATAAACTCTTTGAAAAATTACACACTAATGGAATATTAACTCTCTTTTGAAATCTTTGACTTTTTGTTTCCTATCTTTTCCTTTAAAACCAAAAGGTTGGAGTTTTTTTTTTTTTTTTTTAAAGGATATGTTTTATTTTCCATCATTATATTTTACTTAAAATCACGCTTTATCATTATATTTTACTTAAAAATCACACTTCAAAATTTTTTTAATTAAAAATTTAAACTTTTAATTAATTGTAATATAAGATCCTAGTGACTACTTTATTCATATACTTCCACTATTAATTGTCCAACTTTCAAAAATAAAATGATCCTTAGATCCCCATAGTTAATTGAAAGCTCATGCCCATCAATGTTACAAAGAGAACTCAACTCTCTAAGTAAGATTTTAGGCAGAACTTAGGGATCCAAAATGTAAAGACTCGAAATTTTTGGTTTTTAAATTATAATATTTTAAAATTATAATATTTTGGACCGCCATTTATATTTTATGTATATTGATCTTGTGTTAATTAATTAATTAATTAATTTTTTTTTTGTTATATGCATTAAGTGTGCTTACATTAATTTTTTGTTTATTTGTATTTGTGTGTGTGAACAGTGACATGTATGTATGTATATTGTGCTGTGTTTTCCCATTGGATGAAAGAGGTGGCTGAAAAATAATTATAATGAGGGAGGTTAAGAGTTGGCAGGTGGTGGGAGTTATAAGGGAAATTATGGAGGTTTTATGATAGTGCATGCACCTAGTAGGAGAGATGAGGGTTTGTAGGAGAGATGAGGGTTTGTAACTTATATCTACATAATTGTATTGTTTTCATTGTTTTTCATTGTTTTCTTTCTTATCTTCTTCTTTTCTGTGTGAAAAATATATACATATATAATAAAATAAAAGGAGTAGTGCCTACCATTTATCTGTTGGAAGAAAAGGCGAACGTGATCGTAGAGAAAATTTGGAACGAATTCGACGGAGACTACTCGTAGGGCCAACTTGAGTTGGTATTTTATTTGGGGTTTTATATATTTTATCGACGTATATAATTCGAGATAGGTGGGATTGTGTTTATTTGATATAATTTTTTTTATCATGTCATGTATATATATATATGTGTGTGTGCAAGATATGAAAAGCTTGATTTATGAATTGATTTATTGATTATGTGAAATTCTGAAACTTCATACTGAAATAGGTACACTGTTTTTCCATAAAAATCATACTTAGAAATCGATTTAATTTATGAAAATTTTATATGTTAAATTAGACATGTAGAGGAGTTACCTGTAAAAATTTCATGATTTTTGGAATTTAAATGAATTTATTAAAAATAGTCAAACTTGACTGATTGGTTAGGATTTTTGTACCTGGATCAGCACACTGTTTTTATATGAAATTCATACTTAGAGGTTGAATTAATTTTTGATATTTTTTTATATGGGAGTACATATCCAAAATAACATCCAGTAAAAATCTCATATTTTTTTGAGTTAAAATGGATTTTACAAAAATCGTGAAAAATGACTGTTTGTTTTAAATTGCTTGTGCTGACAGGAGTTTGATTTTTGATATAAAAATGACACCTAGAGATTAAATTAATTTCTAAAAATTTTATATATGAAAGTAGACATGTTAGAGATTCTGCAATAAATTTTGTATAAATTTTTGAGTAATATTTTATTTTATAAAAATATTGAAACTTGGCTGTTTGGTTTACATTGCTATACTGATAGCCGTCAGATATTTGGTATAAATGGTATAAATAAAAGTTGATATAATATCTGAAATTTTTATATGTTAAACTAGATATATTAATGAGCTTTCAATGAAAATTTCAAAGTTTTTGGATAAAAAATGAATTTTATAAAAAATCGTGAAAGTGAGCTGTTCTGATATGATACATTTTTCATGATTTGATATTTATTTTTGGGTTTTGTTCTCTCGTGCTCAGGTTGTGGATTTCGGGGCGTGACACAAAATGACATTCACTTTGTTTTTCCCATCTTATATTGTTTACTTATTAAATTTTGTTTTCTTTTTATAATTTTTAAGCATACTATTCAAATTTAGAAATATATATATATATGGAAAATTACGTACAAGTGAAAAAGTAAAATTATTTTATAAGTTACATTTTATCACCAGTACGAGTTTCTTATTTTTAATAATTTTATGCAACCTTTTTTAGATATGTAAATAATGTCTAAAAGAGTTCAGACAAAAAGAAAAAATTGTTAAAACAAAAAAAAGTTATATAAGACATGGTCCAAATGAAGTTGAGTTTATCGAACAAAGCTATTATTCTAGGGCTTCTATTGAAAAAAAAAAACAAAACAAAAAAAAAATGTAAATGCACGCACAATAAAACAATTAAATTAATTATTAATCTTTATATATTTATGAATATTTTTATACCGCTTCGATTAAAAGTTATCACTGAGGGCATTCTTGGCCTTATATTAATTTTTATTTTTAAATATTTTATAACAATTTAAAAATATTTTTTAAATAATTTTTAAATAAAAAATATTATTCTACCAAGAAAATATAATGATTTAGCCATAATGGCACTGCAATTACAATGTGCTTTCGTAAATTGAAACAAAACAATTAGGGTTTGTTTGGTTTAGCTTTTTTATTTTTTTTTCTTTTGTCTTATATGACTAATTTCTCACCAAAATTTGATTTTTTAAAATTTTTTTTGAAAGATGTAGCTTTTATAATCATTAATTATATTCGTTAAAACAAATTAAAAAATTTACATCCATTTGACAAAAAATTAATTTTTTTCATTACTTTTTTAATCAAACGGATAATTTTTAATTGACTGGAAATGATTTTTTTAATTTTTTTAAGAATGTTATTAATACGTCTAAAAGTTTAAATTTTAGAAAAAAAATTAATTTAGAAAAAAAAATTAAATTTTGGTTAAAAAATATATAAGATTAAAAAAATATGTAAATTGAAAAAAAAATTTTTTTTTTTTTTTGGGTTTAATAAAACAAAGCGTTAACGTGCGAATAGATCTTAATTTTGAGTATTTACCTGAAGTACGGCTGCAGCATTGCCAAAGATGAAATCGACAGTTCCTGCAATTAGGCAGTTGACGTAAAACTGGCGATTAGAGTGGACGTAGAGGGTGTCTTGGTAGGCTAGCATATCGCAGCGATAGAAGGCTGACAAGTCAGCACCAACCCGTAGCGCCACGGCCTGGTGCTTCGATGGCCCTGCTGTGTTCTCAAAGGTTATGTCCCGTGCCAGGAATCGCTCGCCCACCACAGCTGCACCCACAATCAGGTCCACATTTAATGCCAACCCATGACACTCCATTAATTGCCCATCCAACGTGATAGTGACTAGCATTAAATTTTTTTTTTCTTCTTGTTATTTTAATAAAAAATATAAAATATATTATTCCAATAAAAATATTTATTAAAATATTATTAATAAAAATACACTTTCATAATATTTTTTCATTTCATCTAAGTTTTTTTTTCTTTGTATATATATATATATATATTATTCTTATATTCCGTTCTTCTTTTTATTCTCTTATTCTTTTTTTTTATACTCTTCTGCGTACCTATTTTTTTAGATTTTTAGTGTATCTCTAAAAACTTTTAAGATGCTTGAAGAGAATATTAAAACATAAATCATAAAAAATTAATACATAAATCAATACATCAATACACAAAAGGGAAAATGAGAGGATAAGAAGGGAAGAAGAGGAGGAGATGATAAGAGGGGAAGAAGAAGATCCGAATAGATAGTATAAATTTTCTTACACAAAAATGATAATATCAAAATGAATGCAATAATAAAATTCATCTCCAAATAAGCATAAAATGCAATATGACAAATGCATTTTCAAGGAAATCTTAAAAAAAAAAATGCACTAATAATCCATTTTAGGTAAAGTAAAAACGCATTATCAAAGTATAATTTCATTAACAGTATTCTAAATAATATTTCTATTTGAACAATCTTTTTATATTTTTTATTATAATAACAATAAAACAAAAAAATAAACTCACTACCATGTCTCCTCATCTAAATAAAATTATTACGTTGCCAGGGATTCAAAACTAGTATTTTTAAATAGATCCAAGCCGTAGTATATATGAACTTGATAATAGTTTGTAATGCTTGTGAGATTAATGAGAGAAGCTAGCAATATCATTGTCAATTTTGTAACAATAATTTTTTGGGTTGTTGAATTAAAATACAATAGTCCAAACACATTACACTTACTGTCAATTCTTTTGATCTTTGCAAGAGTTGCTAAATTAAGCCTGAGGCCCATGTTATAATAAGACTAATAATTGATCCAACAATATACGTAACTTTAAAATGTTATATAATAATATCTCTTATAATGAAATTAGAAAGATAATTAAGAAATATTATATGATTATACTTGGGATTATATGTACTATTATTATATATGAAATTAAATCTCTACATGGAATATAAATCATATATGTTCGACGATGATGGGATGAGGAATGAGAGAGAAATTTAATCCGGACACTGTGACATAAGCTCATTTGGTAAATTATCCAAAAAAAAAAAAAAAAGAAACTCAAACTTATAATTTTTCTAACAAAATTTACCAAACATGTAACTTTCTTTTCACACATAAAATCATCAATTTTTATTAATTTTCTTTAATTTTTTATTTTTATTTAATTTTTACAAATTTTTATCAAATACATGAACACATGTCAATATTTAAACAAAAATTATAAACAAAATAAACAAAAATTTAGATACGAAACGGCCCACAGATAATTAAAGGAATTACTAATCTACTCTGTTTTTCTTTTCTCAATCAAATTTTCTCGTTCTCCAACCAAAAAGAAAGAAAAAAAGTACTTTGGGGGGGGGTGGGGTTCTATGAACTGTAAATCATATGCTCGTATATATGAACAAAAGATTTGAGTGTCGGCATACAACGTCAATTATGAAATGACGTGCATATAATTGAGGGGAAACGTCCTGATCGGTAATCGAGACTGTGTTTGACTTACGAAAAAATATTAAAAATTTTTTAAATTTATTTAATTTTTATTTTATCATAAAAATTATAAATTTATAAATTATTTTAAATTATTTAATTTTATTTCATATTTTATCACTTTAAAAATCACTAAATAATTATCTCTTGATGATTGGATTGGATTATCTTCTCGATCTCGTATCCTCCTATGGTTCACAGCTGGGCCTCATCAACAAAACTCCCCTTGTTTATGATGCCGTGCATTGCGCGGGCTTGACTTTTCTCATTTTTTTTTTTCTTATTTTTTCAGCGTTATCATAAGATTGTTTCGAAACTTAAAAGACAATTTAATACGACAATGCTGGGTTGATTCAGCCTTTCATTTTGAGACTTTGGTGAAGGTTGTTTGAAAGTTTAATTTTTAATAATTTTTAATATTTGTTTTGGTCAAAAATTGATAATTGGTAATTTTTAGTAATTTTTAATGATTTTGTAGTATTTAGTAAAATTTTTTACAATTTTTAGTAATTTTTTAGTAACTTTTTATCTATTTGATGAAAATTTTGGTAACTTTTAAGATAAGTAAGTTACCTGTAACTAAGTAAAAAAGTAACAAAATTGGTACTTTACGAAACACTCAAGAAATAAAAATTGGTTATTTTATGCTAAAATTGGTCTACCAAACGTGACCAAATTGTCAAAAAAAATTCTAATTTTCTTTTGACTTCTTATCAATTCTAATTTTTTCCAACTTTATTTATCAAAATTTGTCATACATACATGACAAAAATAAACACATCACATACTAAATCACTAATTTTTTCTAACTTTTTTTTTTAACTTTTATAAATTTTTACTAAACATAATTTTTAGTCAAAAGTAGACACGTGATAATATCAGAATAAAAATTATAAAAAAAATTAAAATTTTTTAATTAACCAAATGGACCATTTGATGTGATAATTTATTCTAATAATTTTAATAAATTATCAGAATTATCAAATAGTTCGGCCGAGAGGGGTGAATTTTTTAGCTAGTGTGCGTTATTAAGGGTTTACTTTGCCAACCAAAAAAAAAAATGTATTTTGCGCCTTTATTTTGGTATTTTTATCCATATTTAATTTTTTTTTAGAAATAATAAGTTTTAGATGTATTAATCGCATTTGTAAAAAAAATCAAAAAATTCAAATTTATTTGGGTAAAAATTAAAAAAATAAAAAAACTTAATTTTTTATTTTTTTTATCCAAAAAAATAATTTTTACTCAAATAGACGCAAGTTTTTCAAATTTTTCTTTAAAAATGTGATTAACACCTAAAAGTTACAATTTAAAACAATTAATTTAAAAAAAAAAGTTATTCAAGACGAAAAAAATGTCATAAAAAAATAAAAATCAGTTTTCTTTTTTTTTTTTAACCAAACCGAATCTAAAATTATGTTTGGTCAAAGAACTAAATGAAAAAGAAGGTTGAATTTAAAAATATTCTTTCTTTCCATGTTTGATTTTCTAAAATTAGCAGAAGGGAAAATAAATAAAAATAAGGAAAGAAAGAGAATATTTATTTAATTTTTTATTTTCTTATCATATTTTTTCACTTTTTTTTTTCATTTTCTCTAATTTTCCTATAGAAGAGAACGTGCTAATTTTACTCGTAGTGTCCGTTGCCTTCTCCCATCATCACCATTTGTCTTTCTTTCTCATTTTTTCCCCTTCCAATCAAAGAGAACCTAATAAAAGTTTTGGAGGGTTTGGTAGGCGTGCTCCTCGCAGATTAGGTTTGGGAAAAAAATAAAATAAAATAATTTTTTTGTACTTGAGAAGAAAAAAATTAATTTTTTTATTTTTTTATTAATTTGAATATTTTTACCTTTTAAATTTAAGAAAAATTAAAATAAAAGAGAATAAATTTCATCATTTAAAAAAAATTAAAAGAATAATAACTGGTATCCCATTGTTTCCCAAACGTGGTCTTGAGCCCACTTGACCTTCCAGGGGCAGGGGGTTTTGTTTCAGAAAAGACCTCTCACTGTGTGAGGTATACGACTTCTGTCCGGACACGTGGCTTTGTCCACACGAAACAAACCCAGCATTAGATGCTCTGGTCCATTGTGAAACAATAGGACTACATTTGCACTATTCTTCATAATTCAACCCCATTATTTTTTCTTTTTCCTTAAAAAAAAAGGATATTAACTAGCACACACACAATTTATTTTAACATTTCAAATTGCAGTAAAAAGTACAAATTTTTTATTATAATTTTTTTATTCAATAATACGTTGAATCAAATATTCACTTAAAAATATTAAATATTTCTTATTCTTATCTTTTTATAATATGTTTGGTATACTGAGATTCTCAAAAATTTTTAAAAATTATTTATTTTTTATCTTATTGCACGAATTAAGAAAAATACATAATTTATTTTATTTTATTTCATTTTTTATCACTCCAAATGTCATATTAATCTTCAATTACCAATTATGTCAATGATAATACAAAATAACATGTTAATAAATATAATAATTATGAAGGAATTTTCACGATCACGTGGAGTATCATCCGATTATAACTCTCGTTTCTATCCTCACATCCAAAGATATTGTAAATTTGTCAACCTCATAGAGTTTCTGAGATGCATCTCTCTAAAGGCTTCTTGAGATTGACAAATTTATAGTAGAGTGAGGATAGAAAGGATAACCGCAATCGGACAATCGCTTTTGGTGATTGCAAAAATTCCCCACAAATTAAAATACAATTATCAAAATACTGTTTACAAAATTAAGTGTGAGAATAATGTGATGAATTAATCGGTGCATACCGTATTTACAAAAATACTAATAAAAAGTCTTTTTCCATCATACAAATATATATTATATTTTATAAGAAAATTTTAGTAATCTTTCTTATTGAAAAATGAAAGGGTCGATGTGAAATAATTCCAGAGAGAGAGAGAGAACTGACCAACAGTTGCAGAGTGGAAGGTTGTGCTGCCATCTTGGACATTTCTACTTGCAGTGATGATGGTAGTCTTCCTATCGTCTCCCACGAACATAATATTTGTCTTCTTCTTCGGCACATCCACATTTTCTCTATAAATCCCCGCCTTAATCCTTATTATGTATCTCCTACTACTTTGCTCCGGCGCTGCCGCCACCGCCGCCGACACCGTCCTATAATTCCCGCTGCCGTCAGCCGCCACCACCACGTCAGGAGTCAACGTCGAAGACTGCAATAGCCGCCTATCTCCGGCCGACAACCACTCGGGCCACCAACCCGTTTCCTCCTCCTCCAGCTTCCTTCCGGTGACCTTCATTTGGTTGGCAATATCCGTGTCGGTCATGTTCTTGATCATCGCCAATGCGTTGCTGCACAACTTTTCGACGCGGACCTCGTCACCGATCAGAGCCTCCCGGACGTGCCTATCGGCGAAGCTGTGAGAGAAGCCGTCAATGCAGGTCTCTTGGTTGGTGATTGCAGCGCTCATCAGGGTGATGAGGTCGTCCGCAAGCTGTGATAGGGATTTCTGCGCCATTGGAAGAACTTCTAGTAAAAAACTATCGATTCTGACCGCCTAGTAACTACCAATTTTTATCATTTTTCTTGCCGTAACTTCTCAGCTCAAGGTTGCTCGGAGCTTTGAATAAATTTAAAAAACTTTAAACAAAATGTAAAAGTTTCTATTTTTTTGAACTTCAAAAAATTTTCAAAATTGGTAGAACAAACTATATAATGTATTTCAATGAATTTTGACAACTTACTTTTGTTAACCCTTGAATTTTTTTTACACTCTAAATGACTTATCAAAAGTTATAAAAAATAATTAAAAATTATGAAAAGTTATTAAAAAATTACGAAAAATTAAAAAAAATTCACCGAATACTTAAAAATTGTAAAAAGAAATATTATTCACTTTAACAAACGCAGCTAAAATTATAAGTTGCAACTTTTGATTGAAAAAAAAAAAAATACCAAAAGTTGCACTTCCACACGGTACCTTCTTGTTCGGGTACTTGTCGAGGTCTTCCTCAACCTTGCGAAGCTCGTCAAGCGTCTCGTCGATCGTCTCCAAACAGTCGTGAAGAGCCGTCTTCTCTCTTTCCGTCAGGCCTTTCCTTTTCGAGAGCTTTTTCACGGCTAAATAGTTGTGTTCCACGGCGGTGATCGTGATGTTAAGAGACGCCACGATCACGTCTTTCTTGGTCGACACTTTATTGGTCACTCCAGGGACGCCGGCAATGGCGGAGTAGCACAAATCCGGATACAGTGTGCTGCTACATGAGGATTTGATAATGGCGTGGCTCGCTAAAGGCTTTGATGTTGCCGGAGTTGTGGGTGCGCGAGTTAACTATGGCGACTGTGCCAGTAATGGCGGCGACGAGAAGAAGAGATGCAAAGAGAAGTAAGAAAAGCTTCTTGTTCCTCTTGGAGATGAAAAGGTGGTGGCCGGATCCTGACATTCCGGCGAAGAATTGTTTGATGCGGGTCATGGACGGAGGTCGGCGCAGTACAAGACGATATGGGAGAGGGAATGGTGGAGGAGTAGGCTTCTACACGGGAGTGGTTTTGATCCGTTTGGTGGTATACTAAAAAAAAATAAAAACAAATTAAAATTCATAAAAAAAAATTTAACAAAATTTATTAATTTTATTCCATCAAATAATATTTTTATATCAAATCTTTATATTATTATTGTATTTTTTTAGCTAAAGCACTGTTTGTTATGCTAAAAAATAAAAAAAATCTCTGAAAAATTTTAAAAATTCCTAAAATCTATTATTTTTTATCTCACTACGGGTGAGTTTGGAGTTAGATAAAAGTGAGATAAATTGAGAATTCGTAATGCGTGCAGTGAAAGAAAAAAATTGATGTGATATAAAATTAACAGAGATTTATAGAGTTTTGAGAGTTTATTTACAAGTCAAACGGAGCCTACATAAATTACGAATTCACAATTTATTTCATTTTATCTCACTTTTTATCACTCCAAACATATATTAAATGTACGTGAATCGGAGACATGATTTTTTTATTAATTTATTTTTTTTAACAACCTGACATGTACGAATGAATTGATTATGGTTGGTACATACATTTATTATCAACACTGACTTTCTCAGATATTATTTATTTGGGTATTATTATTATTAATATTTTTTTTCAGGTTTCCTTGTGTTACTCGGTACCATAGAGGGGTTGTTTGGAGTAAGAAAAAATGAGATAAATTGAGATAAATTGTGATTTGGAAAGATTTCGTAATACGTGCAGTGAGAGAAAAAGTTAATGTGATATAAAATTAACAGAGATTTATAGAGATTTTTAGAGATTTTCAACAAAAAATGACAAACCAAACGGGTCCAGAGTGTGTGTAAAATAATAGATAATGAAATAAAATAAAATAATTTATAAATTCATAATTTATATTTTGTATAATAAAATAAAAAGTAAATAATTTTTAAATACTTTTATAAATTTTTAAAATTTATTAATAATTTTTAATAAACTAAATGTACCGTTAATTAAATCTTTTAATTCACTTATTATTTTCCATTTTAATGTTGCACACGCTTATTGCTTTGGACATTTACGTAAAATTTTTCTTAAACTGATTTTTTGAGGTTATGTATAGAATAAAAATTTTTAAGATTTTTAAGTTTGAGGTTGGAATAAATTTTTTTATAAAAAATAAAATTATTTATACATTTATTTATTTATTTTTTATGATTAATTAAGTAAAAATATAATTTTTCAACAAATACCTCTTATTTTTTATCCTTTTTAATCATATAAAAATAAAATAAATTTAATATTTTTTTTGTTTTTCTTTCTTATCTTTTTCTCTCTACTTTTATTTTCTTTCTCCAAATCTTTACTCCAAATACACCTTAAAATAAAATAAAAAATAATTTTACAAATTCTATATTCAACGTCAATCTATATTAATTTTTCTAAATAATTTTTTATAATACAAAACGTTATAATGTTTTTCTACATTGAAAAATCCTATAGAGATTCTCTAAAATATGAATGATGTAAAAATACTAATGTGAACTTACTTTTTTTATTATTTTATAATTTTATAGAGAAATAATAATTCTAAAAATCCAATGCAAATTAGAGTCAGAGGATTAAAATTTTATATCCAACAAATGTAGTTTAATCAAAGTTAGTTAGTCAAAGGTGTCGAGCTGATTCGAAGGAATAGAGTGGAATTGAACACTACATTCCCATATCTAATTACATTCTGTTATCTAATATATTATGACACCATTTAGAATTCTAAAAAACAAAATAAATCTCTAAAAAATTTTATTTTGTTTCCCGCCATTATTAATTTAAATTTTTCCCACCTTTACTAAAAATCAAAATTTGCTTAAAAAATCAATAATTCAGAAGAAGGTTAATCTAATGCGTAAATTTTTTTTAATAATCATATTCTTCTAGTTAAGAACTTTTAAACGAGTACTATTATTGCTATTTTTTACAAAATTTTTTGAATCTGTGGGAACGGATTTGGAAAATCGTTCCCATGGTCTTGAAAAAATGAGTGACAAAATTTGAATCTGTTAGAACGGTCTGGTAAATCCGTTCTAATGGATTATTCCGCCAAAGTTAACCCAAATCACTTTTTTTCTTGTTTTTTCTTATTTTTTATCACTCCAAACGCCACCTATGACGAAATATAATGGTCATTTCAACCAAATTAATATAAGAATGAGTATTCTAATATTTTTATTATATTATATTTTTTTTAAACATGACATTAAAGATTATATTTCTACGGGGTAGGGGAGAGAGATGTCACTACACGAAATTCAAAATTATTATGATATCATGATGTTGAACCACTTAAATCAATTCCTTTAGTTCATTGACTCATAGGTTAAGTTGTAAAATTAAAAGAGGGAAAGAAAGAGTAAAAAAATAAATGATAGCCATCATTGTTTAGTATCGTTATACCAGAGAAAGGGACTGAAGTTGGGGTGATTTCAGGAGCTGAAGTCAAGAGTAAAGGTACTGTTGATGCCTATGACATTGCATGTGATTAATTTTGCCGCTAGTTTGAATTTTTAAGAGACTTCTCCATCGCATTCTTCTTCCACTTTTCTTTGTTTTTCTTAAACAAAACCAATAAAAAGGGAGAGAGACCCATTGGGTTGGAGAAATCAATTCAAGGGAAAAAGTTGTTCCTTCTACTTCTGTGCCTTCTTCTTCAAGGAAAAAAAGTTATTTCTTCCACTTCTATTCCTTCTTTTTCAACTAAATTTTATGTGAACCTTCATAGATGACTTCTATGGATAAAAATCAACTAGCAATTTCTATAATGACTCGAGTTCTGATATTGAATAATTGTGAACTTGAATATGATGTAATAAAAAATTAATGTGAGTACTATGGTGAATTAACAGGGGTTAATTAACTAAGGTTTTGAACTGAGAATTTATATCAAACACTTGACAATTTTGGGCCAATAAAAGGAGGCCCAGGCACATGGGTAGGTTTTCCCAAGTGCATGATGAGGGCAGGCACACGGATAAAGGAACTCCAGTACCCAAATTGACACACTTGTGATTGATTTGTCGGTTCCTAGTTTTGCTCCGTCAAACGCCGCACCTGGTCATTCATTGCCAGGCCTATAGATGAGAGAGAAACAGGGGAGGTTTGTCTACCTTCTTCCCGAAGGTTCATGCGTATATATGCATGCCTCTGTGCGTACATGTAGCATTCATTTTGTCAAGAGAGAGAACCAAAGCTGAAGGTGGAAATTGAGTTTGGCAGGTGGCTCTAACCATAATCAAATTTAAATTAACTTTACAATTCTTCAATTAGAGTCATATTGAATGCATTGGTGTGATTACAATGATGTTAAGATCAATCATTTAAGCGTGCAAATTTTTCTATTTTTCAAGGAGTTTCTGGCGAACCTACAGTTATCTATTTTCCCTTTTGTTTAATGCTTGAGGTAAGGATTTAATGGATTTTACATTTATAATATGTAGATGGTATTAAGATGTTGTTTATATGTCCATTCTGAGCTTTAAATGCATTATGTTGAAGATTGTACAAATTATATACATGTATATATGTATTGTATACATTGTGGAGAAAATGATGAATAGTGATGCTTGATTTTGCTCTACGATTTATAAAATTTTAAATTAATCATTAAGTTCGTATGAGTTTAAAGATAAGGATTTAACACCAAAATTTGAGAAAAATGCCTTTGGATTTATGAATTTCGTTTATAAAGTTTGAAAACCGTGAAAACTAAAAACAGAACAACCAAACTAAAATACTAACCATGACCTAGGAACACGGGCCGAGGGCCCTACGCACATGCCCCCTCTCTATAATGTATTCTTGGTCTCATTTTGCTAAACAAGGTGTGTTTTCACCCCAAATTTGAGGACTAAGGGTTCAAAAAATGATTTTTATAAATAATGGATGTTATAACTAAGAAGTATAAGATTTAGAAACTTAGTCTAGAATGTTATGGATAATTTTATTAAAGGAAAAAATGTTTATGATAAGAGGCGAGTTGTTGTTTATAATAAATTGATATCATGATATGAGTTTATTATTGATTATGAAGAGTTGTTACAATAAAGACGACGATATTAATAATGATAATTGGAAATAATAAATGATATGTGAATGATTTTGTGATTACGAGGTTGATGGATACTAGAAAATAGAATGGTACAGAGATTATCCTTGAGTTAAAAATCTCTAAACCTGTGCAGGGATACAGAAATTACCCTTAAGTTAATAATCATGGCTGCTACGCCCCAAGTTTTGTAACCTGATGAGTAAGTGAGAGAGTCACACACAATATGTACCAAATGTCTATTATCCTAATTAAAGCCATATAATCTCCCTGGAGCATCCATCTATAATAAATAATAACAACCAAATAATAAAAGTAACAAATGCCTTAATCAAACCAGGCAACCATGCTCTAACCACAACCCAACTAATTAAAGAAATAAAAACTTGGTCTTATGGCCTTTACAACCCAAGCAAAATAATCTTCAAATTTAGATAAATATTATAACCTTGAACACTTAAAAAAATAAGGATGTAAAATGTCTGCAATAATGATGCAACATTAAATCCAACCATGAGCCCACCTGGGTTTCTGTCTCGGGACCTGTAACACAGTCTGTAAGGACTTGATCACTAATCCGCTTGTACCCACGACGCATAATAAAAACATTTAGGGTAAAGTACGAAAACGACCCCTACGCTTTACCCTTGTTCTCACTTTGGTCCTAATGATTTTAATTGCGATAGTCAAATCCCTTTACTTTTGGTTAAGCAACAATCAGATTCCTTCGTCTAGTGCTCGTTATAAACTACCATTAAGGCAAGGTCCTAATAGTTTCAATTGCAACAGTCAAATCGCTTTACTTTTGGTCAAGCAACAATCAAGTTCCTCCATTTGTTGCCTGTTACAAACCACTGTTAAAGGAAAGGTGAAATCTTTATTTTGTAAAATGGTCCACGTGGCAGAATAATGACGTGACACCGCCATTAAAGCAAGGGCAAAACCGTTATTTCACAAAATGATCCACAGGGCAGAAGGATGACATGGTATCCTCGGATGAGGTAGAGATTGTCCACCATGTGTCAGACGCTCACTCATTCACATGTGTTGGTGTTAGTTTCTTCCATGGAGTAACTTCACTTTAAAAAAGAAAATAAAACATTACAAATGAAAATAAAACATTACAAATTATACTACCTCTAGGAATCGAACCAAAAACCTTAAGAATAGGGAGCCAATAACGGAACCAACTCATCAAGGCCTTGATCTATATAAGGTTCTTAGATAATATTTATATGTATTGAAAAGCTGAAGTAGATTCTCCTTCATCTTCTATATAAATATTTATATAAATATATGTAAAGATTATATATTTAAATATATATTATATAAATATTATGTATTCTCCCTTATTTTTAATAATATATAAATATATAAACATTTATTCATAAATAAATATATATAAATATTATAAATATATATGAATATTATAGTGAGGGAGAATCTACTTTAGTTTTTTAATATATATAAATTTTATCTAGAAATCTTATACAAACTAAGCCCTTGGTGAGTTGGTTTCGTTACTAGTTCCCTATTGTTAAGATTCTTGGTTCAATTCTTGGGAGTAGCACAATTTATAATATTTTATTTATTTATTTATTTTTTTGAAGTGGAGTTACTTCATAGTAGCAACCTAGCCAACACAGCACACGTGGACGAGTGGGTGTCTAATATATGGCAGATAGACATTCCTTACCCATCTAAAGATGTCATGTCATCACTCTACCATGTGGACCATCTTACAAAATGACGATTTTACCTCACCTTAACAATGGTTGTGTGCCACGCCATCATTCTGTCACGTGAACAATTACCAATCTGACACATGGCAGATAGTTTCCATATCATCACTCTATCACGTGGACCATCTTGTGAAAATGATAGTACCATCACTCTACCATATGGACCATCTTGTGAAAATGATGGTATCATCACTTTGCCATATGGACCATCTTGCAAAAATGATGGTATCATCACTCTGCTACGTGGGCCATCTTGCGAAAATGATGATTTTACCCTCGTCTTAACTGTGATTTGTAACGAGTAACAGACAGAGGGACCTAACTGTTGCTTAACCCAAAGTACAGGGATTTGACTGCTATAATTAAAACCATTGAGACCAAAGTAAGACCGAGGGTAAAATGTAGGGGTAATTTTTGTACTTTACCCAAACATATATGATATGTAAAAATAATTTAATATCAATATCTTATAAATTACAATTCATCACATATCCTGACATCAAAACATAGCTCAATATAAATCTCAAAAATGATCTAGTTATTATATTCATTTATCTTTTTATTATTATCACATCACATTTATCACAATCATGTGGTGGATACTATCAACGTCGTCTTTTATTGGTTAATACTCAACGAAAACGATAAACCAAAAATATTGTCGTTTGGGGCTAACGCCCAAGGCTAGAATTAGCCAAATAAATGTCATATTGCGGGCTACTAACTTACCAGCATGAACACTAATCCTTGCGGAGGTTTCGAGTCTTTCAACCCTAAAGTAATCTCAATACTCTTCCTATTTCTTCAGTATCCTTCAACCCCACACTTCACAATTCATTGGATTTTTATTTATTATCATAATCATAACATTACTATCATAACAACTCATCATCATCTACAAATATCATATCAACTTTTTTCATCTAATAGTAAACCATTTCGTAAGACATTTCACATTTAACAAAATTATACAAATATTTCAAAATTAAGAAATTTGCATTTATTTAAAAATACAATTCTTTATTAAATTTTTTCTATATTAAGAAAATTTAACCAATGTATGTTTAAAATAACAAAGTATAAAAAAAATTCATTATGAACAGTACACAGCAGAGACTCATGCCCTTGTCACTTTTATTTGTTTCCAAAATCCAAGCCTTTTCTTCCATAATTTCTGTATGAGTTTGTTTTATTTGAATAAAACATATATTATTTGTTTTAAAAAAAACGTGTGTTATTTATTTATTTATTATTATTATTAGTATTATATATATGTATATATTTATAGTATAATATTTGTAAATTTCTATAAATTGATGGAATAATAAATTTTAGATTTTAACAGTTATAAATTAAATTCTATTATCAATCATCACTTTCCTTGCAACCTATACCAAAATATAGATGCGTATATAACTTTAGTTTAACCATATTTTAAGCAAATAAAATAAAAATAAACATTTAAAAATTATCACCACATTTTCCACATAATATATATGTAAATAACATGCATCGAATCCCTACATAAAACTTTCAAACGAAAACAAACAAATGCCTGTGAGTTGTTAATAATCTTCTCGTATGATCAAACTATTATTCCTTATGCAGTCTCTGGTTGTTTCCCCACTCTTAGCCTTCAGACTAAACAAAGTTCAAAAATACGCATAATAACTTCAAATCTCAATTACAAGGACTTAATATTTTGTATAAGAATTATTTGGACACACCCTACCTTCCTACAACTCTTCTCATTTTATACACATCTGGCCAAACTATCTCTAAATTACATTTGATACAATTTTGGAGTTCAGGCACATGGGATAAAGAGCTGGACACCTGGCTCTGGCTGAGTTCAGTGTCAGCAGTAGCTTTATTTTGATCATATCGAAATATCTTTTCTGCTTTATCTCTACTTTATTCAGGCTGGTGATAGGTGGGCCTTTATGTTTCCATTATGTTATCCAAATTATGTTGCGTGACACTGTCCTCAAATTCCATAGAGGTTGAATCAATCTGTGTAGTATTCTCTTGATCTTCATAATAAGCCTCCACCTCATCGGCTTCTAGAAGGAGCTTGTTGGGTAACTGAAGAAATATCCTCATCTTTGCCATTGTAAATAATAATTCTCTGGCTTCAACTATTTGTGACTCCGATCGCTGATAATTTATTATAGTGTCAGTAATAAATAGTCGTCCACCATCTATTACCATGAATGGTTCCGTTGCGACACCATGGATATTTCTTGCTTCCTTGGCTAGGTTTAGCAAGTTATCAATCTAGTAATGTTTCATACACGTGGTGTCCATTGGATATTGATAATTTAAAAATTTTTCATCGAATTCAGTATCTTCAGTGACTCTGAGATACCAAATCTGATAAGGCTGATAGAACGTTTCTCATTCATACCATCCAATTGTACTTGTAATATGGAAGGAGAAATATCTATTCCACTTCCAGTATTCAGCAACATGTATGATCATTGTTTTGATCATAATGGAAAAATCAATAACGTACTGAAAAGATTTGATTGGGAATATAATTTTACTAGTCAATCCCAATTCAATATCTTCAATTTGCCATAATTGATTTTCTAACATATGGATTATCCGTGGAACCCCATAATTAAGAGCAAGATTAGCTAGATTCCTTTCTAGAATCTCAATAATCTTCTCATGATTTGGCTCAATCTGAGGTTTGATTAGATTTTCAAATTCCATTTTTGTCAAGATTTTTTTGAGTTTTTGGAATAACAAATCCTTTTAATTTGACAAATTTAGAATTACAAGAGATTTTTCTTTCAGGAAAAGGAAAAACTTTAATGGAATAAAATTGTGTTGGTACAATGATATATGTGAATATTCTTTTGAAATTGAACATATTCAAGGTAATAATAATTTTCTTGCAGTTTATTTGTCTAGGAATGGATCCCAATAAGACCCATTGGGTTGCTATTACTAAAAGAGTAGCTAAAAGAAGAGATGTAGCCAGTAGTTCTTCTCAAGTTATCGCAGACAATGGTAATATTAACTCTTCAGGTAATACAGACAATATGACCCAAGAAAGATTTTATGTTGTATTCATTGGAAGAAATCCAGGGATATACAAAAACTAGCAGCAGTGTCATAGCCAAGTAAATGGCTATAAAAATGCTTGTCATCGGTCATACCCAACTATTGAAAAAGCATGGGAGGCTTGCCATTATCTCAACAAAAAATTAGTATTAGGAAAAAGAAAATTCCAGTAAACTTTTAAAAAAAGGAATTAATCTGTGGATACCATTTAGGTAAGTTTAAGCCTAACAAGATTAAATATGTGATCTATGAAAAAGAATTATTAGCAATAAACTAGCTATCAAAAGATTTCATATTTATTTCGTTCCTGAATTCTTTATTGCACGAACTGATAATCAAGTTGTAAGAGATTTTCTTTCTGTAATTTCACCGTCTAAAATGACAACTGATTAATCAAATCAAACCATTTCTCTCTTCTTGTATACTCAAAAATTTTTCACTCTTACCTTGATAAACAAAACAAAACATATGCATAAAATAATCTATGATCACCAACAAACAATGTTAATTAAAAAATGAAATGGATGAAATCAAGATATCGTATATTGCACCTAATTCATAACTAAAATATATAGAATGAAGAGATGATATATATATATATATATATATATATATATATATATATATATAACCTTACTTATATATGAAATTGATAGAAAGCCAGAGTGATTTACTATACCTTATCCATGATGAGCATTGAGCAATATATCAACCTCTATATTTGTAAAGTTTATCAAAATTTTACTATCTCAAAATTTGTTAGGTCTAATTCAATTTTTTATTATCATTTTTAAATATATCATACAGGTTAAAGTTGAAAGATTGAAGAACTTGTTTTCAATTGATTGGTTATTGCGTGGTGAGGTAATATTGTTTGTGTTTAATATTTTTCAACTTTATATAAGAATTGTAAGTATTTAAGAATTGCATTATAACTGTGGCTTATTTTAATTAATTCATTTTTTTTTTGTTTACTATCAATCAAGTTAAAATTTTGTAAGTATTTACAATTTATGCTTAATATTTTATTTGAATGAGTGGCAATAAAACAAACAATCCCCTTAATCATCAACATAATTAGAGAACTAGAGATGAGCTGGAGACATTTTTGTAAACAAATAAATAATAATCCTATCAACAATCAAACCAAAAATGAAATAGATAAATTATACAACAAACTAGAGATGAAATCAAGAAAAATAAAACCAACTCAGAAACAAATTTGAGAAGATTACCTGATTTAGGAAAGAATGAAGAAACCTTAACTTGATCTGAAAAACCCTAATTGTAATAAGAGATTTTCACCAAACTTTTCGTGAGTCTCTTTTCAATCAATCGTCTCAGGCTTAGTTCTGCTGTTGATCTGTGAACTCATCCGAAAAATGTTGTATTATTTTTTAAAATTCACAAGTTGCTTTAAAAGGAACGATGCCATTTTAAGTTAACTTTTGCCCCCATTCGCATTCAGTATACACCCTACCACTATCTCATCCACTAACTTTAATTTTGTTATTACTGTTTACATCCATCGTTGTCACTCAATATTATTTCCATTGTCATTTATTACTATTACTCTTTACTACTTCCACTGTCATTACCACCACAATTCTCTACCATCATGTCTAATATTGCTGTCACCTAGTCTTCATCCACCTTGTTATCGTCCACTAATTGTCACCACTAACCACCGCCACTAGTACCACCTTCAATATTATTTTCCACCTCAACCACAACACTATCCTTTACCAACAAAATATGAGAATCTACATGTCAATGGTTGAAATTTGAGACTATGGGTAGATCATGATCTTTAACCAGCTATATTGACCTCTTTACTTCATTAACTCATGGTAAAAATATAAAATTAAGAGAGTGAGAGTGTGAAAGAGATGGGGTAGGAGAATAAAAACATAAATGGTAGTTATCATTAATTACCACCACTATCCACCCAATAGTGCCAAGTCTCGTCAATGGTGTCATCGTCAAGGTTAGGTATAACCAACCTAACAATACTACATGCATGGTATTTGGCTCTGAACTCATCTAAGGCCCCATGTTTCCTTGGAGCATTGATGAACTTGCCTATTTTAAATTACCCAAAAAAAAAAAAATTGCTTATTTTAAGATGAAGATGAAGCAATGGATGAAAATCGATGAAGGGATGCTCACCCAATATGGAAACGATGAGCAAGAAGTTGGTTAGCACTAGCCTCAGCCCAAATAAAATAGTAAGATAAGAAGACAGAGAAGATAAGTGGAAAAAAGAGTAGAGCTCGTTTTGGAAGCCAATGGTATGATTTGGACAAGGAAATATGGTATTTATAGTAAGACTAGTGGAAAGGAGAAATGTCGCTAAACATGAATTGGCAAAACCCTAAAAGACACGTATTAAGGGTTAGGCTGTCCCATTAATGGGACATTTGGTTTTGTTATCAGACACATGTTGGAGGCTGACATAGATGCTAATATTAGCCTAACAAAAGCAATTAAGTAGCAATCTCACTAAGTTCTAATTTGGTTCATCCACAACTACAGCTGAGCAACCAACTTTATAGTTGAACAACTAACTATGGTTTTTTTATCAGATGCATGTTGGAGGCTAACATAGATGCTAATATTAGCCCTAACGAAAAAACTAAGTGGCAATCCCACTAAGTCCTAATCTGGTTCGTACACAATTACAGCTAAGCAGCTAACTTCTAGTCGAACAACCAATGTTACGATCGATCAAGCCAATGTTACGGATGAGCAACCAATGTTACAAATAAACCCTCTCTCGCATTTCGAACAAGTCTCAATAGTAAAGGCTGGGGTCATTAGAGAGTATTATTTGATCTATCAACTTGTCGACATATGGCATTCATTTGGGACATCGCTACTTTAATGTTACAATAACGGTGAATGTAGATGGGGATAGAATTGCCTTATTCTCTACACTTCTACCCATAATTTAGTCTACTTACCCATTATTGGATGTGGTCTGACCACTCGGGTGGTGGTTGTGGGTCTACCCTTAGGTTGATATAAATTGAAAGATGATAAACAAGAAAAGGTAGATGCCTCTTTATCACTAGAAACTTTATAACTCTGTTATCCTTGCTTTAAATACTAACTTGGTCAATAGATGGACAATCAGTCATACCCCACTCAGTTGACAGTATTTTGCAGGTGTTCGGACAAAGGAATGAGTGCACTTGTGCTAAAAAGAGGCAATTATAACCATCTAGTAGATACCCATCTAGAGCTTTGATCAGACGACCTACATTAGAAGTCGCGAGTTTTTTGACACTCCCATAACTAATCTGTTAATTATAAGAATATTCATAAATATTTAAACAAGTATATTCATGAGACAAACGAGTATGTTCATGAATTATAAATAAGTATATTCACTAAAGTTATACAAACATGAATCTTGTAAAGGTCACTCTCACCCGAGGTTGTTTTATTTCTTATTAAACTTAAAAGAAATATATACTTAAATTTTTTATTTACCTTATCAAATGAGAAAAAAATAAATTCTTGACATTATTGTTCATGAGTACGTAGGAATGAATCGAGTTGAGTAGAGGAATGAATCGAGTTGAGTAGAGAAAAACCTTAGCTTGTTCAAGCTTAGTTCGAATAGAAATAGAAATGTTTTAATTTAAATTTAAGCTTTAGATAGGTTTTAGCCCGACTAGTTCGAACAGAAATAGAAATGCTTTAGTTTAAATTTAAGCTTTAGATAGGCTTTAGCCCGACTAAGCAAAGAAACATATGAGCTCAAGTTTGGCTCGCAAATAACTCAAGCCAAGCCACTTTGATAATAAATTACCAATCCTAAATAATAATAATTTAACTGATAAAATTAACTAAAAGGACGGATGCACTTAAATACTAGATTGCAAAAGACTTAATAACAATTGTTTAATAATATTAAACTTAAGTGATCATGCCACTTAGGAATTTGAAGACATTCTCATTGAAGGCCTCCTTTAATAAAAGGCATGGCATGAAATTTTTATGTAGTCTAGTGGTGCGAGATAAAATAATTTCATGCAAAAAAAAAAAAAAAAAGAGATGTGAACAATGTTGAAAAAATGTTCTTTTTGTGGGTCCTACATCGTCAGTTCATGATATATAGGAAAAACATTTTTGTTATATGGTTTAATTCATGAGCGTCTGTTCAATTAGTGACAATTGTAAGTTAAACAAAAAAGGATTTTCCTTGGCACTCTCCCAATTTGGGACAATTCGTCATAAGATTAGTCTGGTGGTGTTTGGATAGCAACTAAAAAAAAAAATATTGACGTAAAAGTAGCACTAACAAAATTTGATTAAAAAAAGTTAAAACAATTAATTAAAAATTAGAATTTTTTTAATATTTTTCGATAAACCAAATACCTCAAGAAATATACATTCGTATGCACCAACCCAATTAGTTTTAAGGGGTTAATCTCACATGACAAACCCAACAGAAAAAGGACTCACATGTGCACCCACCCAATTGGTGATAATATGTTATACGACAAGCCCTATTACTCTCATGTGTCCTTCCTAATTTGTGGCAGCTATATCATGAGAGAAGCCCACAATCTGTCATAAGGACGTTTGAAGTGATAAAAAATAAAAAGAAGTAAAATAATTTAAAATAATTTATAAATTTATAATTTGTATTATAAAATAAAAAAATTTTAAATTTTTTTAAATTTAAATTTTTTTAGCACACCAGACACACATATAATATAAACCCGATAAAATGTTGCACCCGCCCAATTAGGTTTACCCATTCGGATCCGCACCCTGTTGTGAAAGCAAAACTCATAGGTCCGCGACTCCGCCACCGTCTCCCCCCCTTCTCTCTTTCTCTCCTCTTCTTTCCGTGAATCGGCACGCGGAAACAAAACAGAGGCAGCAGAGCTGAGGTTGTCCAGCAATCTCACTCTTTCGTAGCCGTTAACACAAGTCGGTAAGTGCCTCCCTCTCCCTCTCTCGCAAACGCATACTCACTGACGCTGCCAGGAGGTTCTATATGTATATGTATGTGTATATATCTGCATAGTTATGTATTCCTGTTTACTTTCCAATCCTATGATGCTATCTTTCTCACCAGAGTGATTTAGAACTACTTCGCAGTTGAATTGATATAATTTTTTTTTTTCTGCTTTAGTTTTCCCCGTTTGTTGCTGTGCTGCTTCTATTTATTTATAATTTGTGTCTCATTTAACCAAAAATTATATTTGAGTATTCTAGGGTTTCTCTCTCCTGTGGCTTCATTCTTGTCGTGTGGTTATCTGCTTGCTTCCTTATTTGCATTGCTCTCCTTGTGTAGCTATTACAAAATCACAGCTGTTGTTTCATCATTTATTTTAGTCTTGTTGCATTTATATTTACTTTTTTCTTTTTTCTTTTCTTTTTAGTTGTCATTAGGTTTTCTATAAGCATTTACTTCTGGGGATTGCTTATGGTTTCTATTGGCTCAAAAGCTTTATTACTGAGAAAACCCAAAAGCAGTAATTTAACCGAGGATAGATTCATGGCTGGGGAAGATAATCCTTATGGAAAGCACAGGAAAAAGAGAAACATGAGCAGAAAATCAATTAAAAAGCGCCCAGGTTTCAAAGGGGGTTATTCAAATCAAAATTTAACTGGTGGTGCGTCTGATAAAACTAAAGCTCCAAAGTGGTCAAAGCATCAGAATGACTCCGTGCCGCAAACATTGTTTCTCAGGTTTTGCAATTGCTTTTCAACTTTATTTCTGTTAGTTTCCAATGTGGTAATTGTAGAATAATCAATATAAGCATCTGAATGACTTAGAACTATTTCTTTGCAGGAAACAGGTCGATCCCGACACTGCAAAATACTTCTCAGAGATTGCAAATGTAATTGAAGGCACTGAAGTTGACATAGAGGAAAGGTCAGTTATATGCGGTAATGCTTTGGAAGAGAGTAGAGGGAAAGAAGTCGAACTTGCAACTGATTATGTCATAAGCCACACTTTGCAAACCCTTCTCGAAGGCTGTGATGTGAACCACCTCTGTGGTTTCCTCCAAAGCTGTGCAGAGGACTTCCCTCGTATTGCAATGGATCGATCTGGTTCTCATGTTGCTGAGACAGCTCTCAAGTCCTTAGCTGTGCATCTCCAAGATGATGAGACCCGCTCTCTTGTAGAAGAGACTCTGTCTAAGATATGCAAGGTATCAAATACATAAGGAGGCATGTTAGTTTCTCTTTGAGTGTTGATCTGGAGATTCTTTTGATGTTGAAAAAATGTATTTATGGGTAGTTACTGCTTTTGGGGTATTGTTAAGACAATAAATTGTTAGTTGAATGGTTCATTACTAGCTTATGATCAACAAGAAAATAGAATTTTCAAGTTTGAGTCTTGTGAATTTTACAAAATTGATGGCACTGGTTTAAGGTTTTTCAATTAACTGTTTCTGTTTTGTCATTTCTTTTCCCTGCCAGGTGGTTATTGACAATCCTGTTGACATGATGTGTAACTGTTATGGATCTCATGTTCTTCGTAGTCTACTTTGTTTGTGTAAAGGAGTGCCGTTGGACTCTTCCAAGTTCCATGTCACAAAGTCATCGACCGTTCTAGCAGAGCGGTTGAATTTCAAGCCATCGCGACAGGAGGGAAACGATTCGCAATCTTTGCAGCCGGGCTTTCCAGATTTAATTAAATTCCTTGTGTCAGGGATGTTAAACTGCTCCAAAAAAGACATTGCAACCCTTCAAGTTGATCAGTACAGCAGTTTAGTTTTGCAGGCATGCGTGTACTGCTTTCTTTGGCTCCATTTTAAACATAGTGTTTCCAAGATAGTTTTTGTTTTCTGCTGGTTTTCCCTATCTCAACCTTAGCTAGCATGCTCATTTGAGTGTTCTCATTTGGGCATCTGTATTTAGAATAGTTAACCACATTTTTGTCTGAGCCTGCCCCTTTACATGGCACTAATTCTTGACACTTATATCAATGGGTCTTTCCGTTGCTTGTCAATTTGTAGCTCACTTAAACTTTTCATGATTCTTGCTGAGACATTTCATAGTTGATGGATTCTGTTTATTACATGGCAGACTGCTTTGAAGTTATTAGCAGGACATGAACAGGAATTGTTGCGTATAATTCCTGTTCTTCTCGGCTGCAAGTTGGAAAATGCCGTTGAAGGGAATTTCATAGAAATAATTTCAGCTCAAAACCTTTTAAGTTTGATGAAGGAAACTGCATATGGTCATTTAATGGAGGTGAGGTCTACTAATACTGTAAAACTGCTTTTTTTTTGGTTCACCTTTTCTATTGATTTATAAATACATTTTCTGAAAGATCAATTTTCTGTCATTTTCTTAGAAGGTTATATTTATTATATTCTTATATTTGTGGATATTATTATGAATATAAATTGCCAATCCCAACTAGTTTGGGACTAAGGCTTTTTTGAATTGAGTATTATGAATGTAAATTAATGGGTTAAAATTTGAAATGGTTCACATGTCTTCAACATTTGCTGGGTGGTGGTCATATTTATTGTTTTACTATATTTATGGATATTATTATGAATATAAATTGCTGATCCCAGCTAGTTTTGAACTAAGACTTTGTTGAATATTATGAATGTAAATTAATGTGTTAAAATTTGAAACAATTCACATGCCTTCAACATTTGCTGGGTGGTGGTTATATTTATTCTATTACTGTATTTGTGGAAATTATTATGAATATAAAATTACCGATCCCAACTAATTTGGGACTAAGGTTTGTTGAATTGAGTATTATGAATGTAAATTAATGTGTTAAATATGGAATGATTTACATGCCTTCAACGTTTGCTGGTCGGTGAAGGGTAACACAAAATGAAGATACATTCTACCACACTAAAATTGAATAGCAGTTTGCTTTCTTACCTCTATCAAATGAAATTGTATTACAGTCTAATTTTACTCAGAAATGCAACCCACTAAGGATGTAAAGCTACAATTTTTTTGGGCATTTGGGCATTCCTCAAACCGTTAACTCACATAACTTTTGTCTAAAGGGCAGACCTTTTTGTTAAGGGGGATGCTTATGAAATCATACAAGAGTTCTGAGTATTTACCTTCATCAAATGCAGAGAGAGGGTATTGGGGTTGTAAGGATGTAATGCGGCCAAGGAGAAGTAAACAGCAACTATAGATGATATTAGAGAGAAAAAAGTAATAGGATTGTAGTAGGAACTCAGCTTAGGGCTGAAAAGAAACAAACGCAGCTTTGCCATTCTTTGAAAAACACCAAAATATGAATATTCCTGCTGCAACATAAAGAGACTATATATAATAGTCTTGATAACTCTAGAATCTTGACGCCTCATCTTAAAAGACATGAACAAATCCTAACCGTCCAAATTCATTAAAAGTCACATGACCCCATTAGTTATTTTTAAAAGAACTCATAAGCATGAAAATAAATAGATCCCAATTAACTAAGCTGTGCTCTTGTATCAACCCCTCTAGGTAGGAAGAACTCGACTCCGACAAGAAAACCTTGGTAGTCTCTTCATATATCTCAAGATCAATCTTCTTCAACTCTTCTTCAACAATCTATGTGCTTTCAGTAGTTGGTTTACCCAAGCATTTCACCAAAAATCGCCTATATTTGTTGCCTTTTCTGAACATAACTTCTTTAAACATCAAATACATCTTCAATGACATCGTTCTTCACCCTTAGGAGTTGTTTAACTCATTCTTCTACAGTTTCAGTGTATCCATCAAACCCATCAAAGGAATACAATTCAGAAACATTAAAGATAGGTCTGAAATACAAATTTAGCGGTAGCTCAAACAAATAAGCATTTGAACTTATTTGCTTCAACACCTTACATGGACCAAACTTCCTTGCCTTGAGTTTGTGATAAGTTCCTTTAGGAAACTTGTCACACCTAAAATGCACCAAAACCATATCTCCTTCTTCAAACTCCTTCACACGACGGTGTTGGTTTGCTCTTGTGGCATATATTGCTATTCTTGAGAGCATTACGTACTTCTTCATATACCTTTCGAATATGACCAACAAAGGCTTCTCTATCATCACTACCTAGTGCTTCTTGTGGTAATGGAACTAAGTCCAAGACATGTTGAGGTCTCAATCGATAAGCTGCTTCAAAAGGAGTCTTCTTGATAGTTTTGTTTACTGAATTGTTGTAAGCAAATTCAGCTTGTGCTATGATAGAATCCCATATCTTTACATGATTCCGAACAAGGTATTTGCAGCATATTACCCAAACTTCGATTAACTACTTTTGTCTGTCCACCTGTTTGCGGGTGACAAGTGCTAAAATACTTCAAATCAGTCCCAAATTTACGCCATAAAGTCCTCTAAAAGTGTCCCATGAACTTCACATCTCCATTAGATACAATAGATGATGGAATACCGCATAGTCTTACCACTTCTTTGAAGAATAACTCAGCAATGTGTATAACATCAGAGGTTTTTGAACAAGGAATAAAATGCACCATTTTGGAGAAACGATCAACTATAACAAGGACATAATCATATCCCTTTGATGTCTTTGGTAGTCCTAACACGAAGTCCATGCTTAGAT
This sequence comes from Vitellaria paradoxa, assembly GCA_019916065.1. Classification (NCBI taxonomy): domain Eukaryota; kingdom Viridiplantae; phylum Streptophyta; class Magnoliopsida; order Ericales; family Sapotaceae; genus Vitellaria; species Vitellaria paradoxa. The sequence continues at coordinate 22,663,218 of CM034235.1, read as the reverse complement.
CAATCCAAGGAGCTGTTGGTTCTGGTAATGGTGTATACAAACTAGTGTTTTGTGAACAACTCTTGCCAACTTGACATGCATGGCAACGCTTTATCAATTTGCTCACATCCTTGTACATTCCCGGCCAAAAATAACGTTTACTGACCATTACCAATGTCTTGTCTCTGCCAAAATGTCCACCCAATCCATTACCATGAAGTTCTCTGATAACTTGTTCCCGCAGAAATCTTTCTGGAATGCACAATTGACTGTACTTGAACAAATATCCATCTTGCAATCTATATGGCAGCATGTTATCCCTTCGCGTTTTTTCAATTTGGCAACAGTTCACCAAAAGTTGGATCATCTTCATACTGTTTTTTCAACCCTTCAAAGCCAGTAGCTTGGGTTGCTAACACAGTTAACAATAAAGTTCTTCTACTGAAGGCATCTGCAACTTTGTTAGACTCACCAGTTTTATATTGAATAGAAAAGTTGAATTCCTGCAAGAATGAACTCCACTTTACATGATGAGAATTCAGCTTCTTTTGGGAATTTAAATACCTCAAAGCTTGATGTTCAAAATAAACCGCAAACTCTTGATATGCCCAATAATGCTGCCAATGATGAATTGCTCTCACCAACGCATAAAACTCCAGGTCATATGTTGAATAGTGTCGCTTAGCATCATTTAGCTTCTCACTAAAAAACTCCATTGGTATTCCATCTTGGCTAAGAACATCTCCCATTCCCACATGTGAAGCATCACACTCTATGACGAATAACTTATCAAAGTCTGATAATGCAAGTATTGGAGCCTCTATCATCATTTTCTTAATCTGTTCAAAAGCTTTTTGCGCTACATTAGACCACTCAAAATCTAATTTCCTCAAGTATTCAGTAATAGGACTCATCTTAAAGCTAAAATTCTTGATAAATCTTTTGTAAAATGATGCTAATCCATGGAAGTTACGAACATCACCAATCAATTGGGGCATAGGCCACTCTTCAATGGCTTGTACCTTCTCAAGGTCGAGCTGTAATCCATTTGTTGATACAACAAAACCAAGAAACACAACCTCATGGCACAAAAAAGAACACTTCTTCAAATTCACATAAAGCTTCTCTTTGTGAAGGACTTCGAAAACTTGCCACAAATGTGTCAAATGCTCTTCTCTAGTTTTGCTATATATCAATATATCATCAAAATACATAACTACAAATAAGCTAAGAAAATGTTTGAATACCTTGGTCATAACTCTCATGAAAGTGCTTGGCGCATTGGAGAGCCCAAATGGCATGACTAACCATTCATACAACCCATCTGGTGTCTTAAATGCTGTCTTCCATTTATCTCCACTCCTCATTTGAATCTGACGGCAACCACTCCGCAAGTCTATCTTGGAAAACACTTTTGATCCAACTAGTTTATCAAGCATATTCTCTAATCGTGGAATTGGAAATAGGTACTTGATGGTTATCTTATTAATGGCCCTACTATCCATGCACATCCTCCATAAACCATCCTTTTTAGGTGTAAGTAAGACTGGAATAGCACAGGGCCTCTTGCTTTCAAGCACCAACCCTTTGGCGTCAGCACTTCAACTTGCTGTTTTGGAGGCATTTTATAAGCTGGCAGATTTGGTAAAGCTTCTCCTGGTATTAAATCAATGGCATGCTGAATGCTTCTCATTGGTGGCAATCCCTTAAGCAATTTATCTCCAATTAGCTCTTTAAATTTCAGTAATAGCTGCTGTTTTTCTAGAGGATAATCACCAAATTCAAAGGTTGAATCCTCCTTTCTCATCATACAAACCAGTGCATACAGAACTCCCATACCTAGTCTCTCTTCTTAAAATTTGGCAGTACTCAAAAAGCCATTAACCTTGCTCTGTTTAGGGGAACTACTGACTTCTTCTCTCAATAGATGCAAGGTATAGTTTTTATTACCCCTTTGGAATGAGTAAGTGTTGGCTCTAGTACGATGAATCCTATTATTGTCATATAACCATGATCTACCTAGTAGAATATGATAAACATCCCTAGGCACAATATCACATAGAGCTTAACTAGTAACATTGTCACCAAAAGAAAAATTGATTAAGTAACGAGATGTCATCAAAACTTTATTACCTCATTGAAACAAAACAATCTTGTAGGGTTGAGGATGTTGTTCAACCGAAACTTCAATTTTTCAGCTGCTTCTTTGGAGATAATATTCTTAACACTTCCTCCATCAAGAACAATGTTACACACCTTGCCACTACAAAGAACTCGTGTGCGGAAAATGTTATGTCGCCTCCAATCTTCTTCCTCAACTCTCGGGGTTGTCATAACTCTTCGTGACACCAATGACTCTCATTGCGTGGGGTAAATATCATTATCTTCTTGCTTATCGTCATAGTCATCATAAATTGGCTTGTCCAATACATCTTCTCTTCTTCCTCAACTCTTGGGGTTGTCATAACTCTTTGTACCATCAATGAGTCTCCTTGCATGGGGTAAATATCAATATCTTCTTGCTCATCATCATAGTCATCATAAATTGGCTTGTCCAATACATCTTCCTCTTCTTCAAGTTCTATCAAATTAACATGCTTGTTTGGACAATTATAAGATGTATGTCCCATCTCTCCACATCTATAACATTTCACATGTGGCCTAAAACCAGCATTGGAATTGCCTACTGTAAAATTTTTTTGTGCTCCAAATCAGCTGCACCTTTGTTTGTCAAAGTTGCTAGTACCACGATCTGCTGTCCAATTTGTTGCGGTGCTATCCTTGCTGTTTTTCTGCACTATTTGACCATTTCGAACACTCTGAGCACTAGTTAAACCCCTTTGTATTGCACCATCAGATCTGTTGACCAAAGGCTTTCTTGATCCATAAAGCCAAAACTGTTTTTCTGCCATTAAGGCATATAGTCGAGCATCTTCAAGGTTATACAAATGAACTACTCCTAATTCATCTCTGATTGATTGATTCAAGTTAGCAAGATAACGGGATGTCATCTGCTCATTGCTCTCATTCAAACCAACTCTAATAGGCAAGTTGTTAAACTCTGAGGTGTACCATCTATAGTATTTTCTCTTTGCTACAATGAATGAAATTTCTCATACAACTTCATACCATAATATGCTGATAAGAATTGCTTTTGCACCTTCACTTTCATGTGCTTCCACGTGTTGATTTTGGGCTTTTCTTGTCAAGCACGTTACTCTTCAACTCGCTTCCACCATTGAAGTGCAGCATCCTTCAATTTCAGCTTTACAAACAACACTTTTCTGTCTTCTCATGGTTTTCCACTCAAATAAGTTTCTAAGTTGGCTTCCCAATCTATATAGTCTTCCGTGTGCATCCTTCTAAAGAAATCAGCAACTTCTATCTTGATTCTACCACCATTTAAGTCAAGTGTATGGACTTGACAATCTTCCAATCGACCTCATAGTGCATTTTTTGCATGTCCAGCCTCATGGAAAGGGTTTTCTTCATTAAATCCATTAATATCATCCTCTAGACTACCTTCCGATGTGTTTGGGGGTTCGTGGTCACCCTCCAGTATCTCTATAGGGGCCTCCACTCGTTCCCGTCACTGACTAGCTCGAACTGTCCGTGACAAATCCTCAATCATATGCCTTATCTTAGCCATCTTTGTCTGTTGTTCTTGGTTTCTTCTACCCCCACGACCTCTACCATGATCAACCATCGTGTCTAATTGTAGTTTTTGAGACTTTGATACCATTTAATGTAGCCAAGGAGAAGTAAACAGTAACTACAGATGATATTGGAGAGAAAAAAAAAAAAAGGATTGCAGTAGGAACTCAGCTTAGGGCTGAAAAGAAACAAATGCAGCTTTGCCGTTCTTTGAAAAACACCAAAATATGAATATCCCTGTTGCAGCATAAAGAGACCATATATAACAGTTTTGGTAACCCTAGAATCTTGACCTTTCATCTTAAAAGACAATAACAAATCCAAACCATTTAAATTCATTAAAAGTCACATGCTAGTCACATGACCCTATTAGTTATTAAAAGAACTCGTAAGCATGAAAGTAAATTGACACTAATTAATTAAGCTATGCTCCTGCATCAGGATAACCATTCACCGTGGGCACAGGATAAGGAGGCAGTTAGTGGCGTCGAGACTGGGAGTGGGAGATGAGCAATATTGCTTGTTATTGAAGAGAGAGAGAGGGCATGCTACGCGAAATAAAAATGCTGAGAGATGAGGAGTTTGAAAATTTTGGGCTAATGGCGATTTTATTATATAACTAAATATCAGGTGGTATTTTAGTCTTTCCACCTAAAAATTAGAAGCATGGGGGACCCCCTTGCCTCCGCTTCGGTCCGTCCGTGCTTTTGTCTGATCTCAAGGTTTTCTTTAAATCCAATGGTATAGTTGGGTCATAGATAATTCTTGCTTGATACTATTATATTTTATTCTGAATCCTAACAACTTTAGACTCCCAACTGTAGACTATATTTTTTTAATTTTTATTTTTAATTTTTTGAAGACTCCTCTCTCTTATTTATTAGGTGTTATTAACCCAAACCTAGAAGATTATGAGGAGAATCAAGATTAAATCCTGCACTGATGCCTGGTTAGTAATTGTTGGACGGTTGAGTACCATTTCATGAAATCAAAAGTCATATGTCGGTCTTTCTTTAACCCCTACGAAATCTATTTCTAGGACATTTTCCAACATTTTCACAATTTCAGTTTCTTACTATCCAAATCATAGTAATAAACATCACTGTGGGGAGCTTGACCCTCTTAGGATATGGATATTATCTGTTTGTATTCATTTCTTCAATAACAAAGTCAATTACCTTTGATGTGGATGTCAGATTACTTAATAAAAAGAAAGAAATAAGCAATAAAATTCTTTTTGGTGCAATAAAATTCTTTTTGGTGATTGTCTAATGATATGTTCTTATTTTTCCATATTTGAACACTTGATCTGTTGTTTATCTTTACCAGTAGCTTTCATGCACTTCTAATTTGCTTGAATTTTATGATAACTTTTCAGGTCATCTTGGAAGTGGCCCCTGAAGCTTTATATGATGAATTATTCATGAAAGTCTTCCGTAATTCATTATTTCAGACATCATCTGATCCTTGTGGGAACTTTGTTATCCAAGCATTAGTGTCTCATGCAAGACGCCATGATCATGTATGTCCTGGATCACTCTATTTTTATGAAGTGTGGTTCTTTGCGATTTGTGTTACAAAATGTCAACCACCTCAGTTACTGATATCATTAAGTTGGCTGGAATGGTTTATAATGTTGCAACAAGTCTGAATTAGTTGCAAACAATTATCTACTTGTTCTTTTTCTTGGGATGTACATCTTGTGGAGTTAATATGCAAGTACCTATTTATATTTGTGGCACTACAGATGTTTATATTACCATTTGCTTTTCCAATTGATTGTGCTTTGGCATTTTATAAAATTTCTCTTTTCCCTTCCAGATGGAGTCGATATGGGAGGAGCTTGGTCCAAAGTTTAAGGATCTTCTTGGAATGGGAAGATCTGGTGTTATTGCTTGTCTGATTGCTGCAAGTCAAAGGCTTCACAGCCATGGAAATAAGGTTGATGCCAATGTCAACCCTTCAAAATTCAATGTTAACTTTATGTTTCAGAAATTTGGATACAGAGCAGGACCTGAAAGAACAGATCTTGAATGCCATATTATTTCCATCTTCTAATTCTCATACCTTTTGGATCAAATCCTTATAAAATGAACTCTATTTTATGTGTCTTTGGATTAAACCCGCATCCTAATAATAGGTTGTATACCATATCTTGTTTGGCAGTGTTCTCAGTCCCTTGCTGCTGCTGTGTGTTCAGCGAATGAGTCCCCTGGGTGCATTGTTCCTCGTATATTATGTCTTGAAAGCTACTTCAGCTGTGAAGATAAATCAAACTGGAATTGGCCGAATGGTGTGAAGATGCATGTCATGGGTTCTTTGATTCTTGAATTAGTATTTAAATTTCCAACCGTATGTCTTTTCCTGTATCTATATTTCTTTTATCTACCCATTGGTACTTTTGGCATTTCTTATCTAAATTCATATTACAATCAATGGCTGCAAAATGTCTCTTCTACACCCAGCACACGTGTGTCGATCATGTTCTCTGTATTCTATGGTTTCAGGGAAAATGTTAGGTTGAGCTTCTTGTGCTATAGTACTCAAGAGGTTTGTTTTATTTATTTTATGTCTTCTGACTGAGGAAAATGGATATTTGAAGAAGCCTCTTTCTTTGTTCTCTTTCTGTGTCATTCTTTCTGTGCATATGCCCTGATGATTCTCTTGTTACCATGAAAAAGCTGAGTGCTTTTTTTTTTTTTTTGGGTGTCTGGGTAATTTCACTGTAGGTCTAGCCGCCTTTTGTTTTGCTGTCAGTTGCATCAAACTGATGAAGGAATAGTTTCTTTTGTATTTGGCTAATATTCATTGACATTGTTGAGCTCAAAACTGTGGCTAAGGCTCCGTTTGTTTCAATGTAAAATATTTTCTAAAAAACTGTTTTTCTTGAAAGACGAGTAAAATTGTTTTCCAGAAAACATTTTAAATTGAAAAAAAAATGGAGCCTAAAAGATTGGTCGTATGATAAAAGTGAAGAGTGGGTTGGTTGTACATTCTCTGTGTTTCTTGTATACTCAACCCCTTATAACATTCTCTTATAATCAATTCTTTTTGGTACATGAGAGGTTGAAACCCCATTCCTAGGTCCTTTTTTTTGGGGGGGGGGGGTTTACCATTGTGCTATCCCCTATCCTCAAATGAATCTTACATTTTAAGTATCTTAAACACGCTAGACCCTTGGTAGCTCCCACATATGGTAGTGGGATCTTTGGATCCTCTTAGGCTGCGGGCGTGTGCAATTAGGACAAATATGATGGTGCACCCGTCATCCATGTGATCTTGACATGCTTGCAAATTTCAAGACTCTTATCATTCTATACTGTTTTTATCTTGTTTATTGATTTCCAAGTTTCATGTTTAGTATTTTCCTTTAATTTTAACTTAGCAAGGCATGGTTTCTGTCCTACAGGAATTCATTCAGCCTTTCATTACAAGTATAACATCCATGGAAGCTGATCATGTTCTTGAAGCATCAAAAGAATCAGGGGGTCAACGGGTTATTGAAGCTTTTCTTACTTCAAATGCTTCAGGAAAACAGAAAAGTAAATTGATTTTGAAGTATGTTTTGAAGCTTGGATTCTCTTTATTAGTTTTTGGAATTTCTTATTATGCTGCAGCTTTTTAAGTGGAATCTGACATAGATGGAACAGCTTCACTATAACCAAAACCCATGTGCTCTAAAACAATTGATTAAGATTGCATGTATTGTTTGTAGGTCATTTCATATTTTGATCACTTTAATTGATGTCTACTTAATATAACAAGCACCTTAAAGAGGTATGCGGTCTGTATTGGTAACAAGGATCTTAATATTGAAATTTTGATATTGAACTGGGATCTCCTGGGCCCAGGTATTGGAGCAACAAAAAAGGGAAAAGAAAAGAAAGAAAATGTTAGGAATAATAGATTAGTTGGAAAGGTATTTGATTAGAATCTTATGAGAAAATGTATGTCAGATAACAATTCAAACAATTGAAAATGTCAAACACAAACATCTTTGCTTGTTAATGGAGTTCAAAATATTGCCAAAAACCATAGGTGTAAAGTGAGTTTACTGGATGTTAGGCAGCAAAGCCACGTGTAATACTGTTACAGACAGATGTGTATAGCATAAGAATATTAACCTTAACCTTACTCATTTATGTTGTTGGGCAGCAAAGCCACATGTAATTCGGTTACAGACGCATGCATGCTGCACAAGAATATTAACTTTGACTTGTGTATAATTTGTTGAAAAAGTAACACATTTCAAAAATGATTCCCTGTGAAGCTGCTTGTTGTATAAAAGGAAATGATCCCTTCACATTACCGATCTCAACAAACAACTTTGTGCCGTATGTATAAATAATACTCTGTTCCAGCCCATTATATATTCGTACCAAATATTCTAGATGTACTATCTATTCAGGGTTATACAAACTAGAAAGTTGCTGCATGGCAGTCTAAATCCACACGGCAAACGCTGTTAGCTTCCATCCTAGATGTGTGCATTTGAAAATTGAACTTCTTAGATTTTGGAGTGTTGACACTTCTTGGGCTGTTACTTTTTCCCAATCAGTTGTCTTGTGTTCATTTCTTGATAGTCCAATACGTTTTTGCTGCTTCATGGATAAATCATAGATGTATCCTAATATTTTTAGTTTCACATTAGACATTTTTAAACACTTCTTTTTTCTAATTCTGCATCTCTCTCTCTCTCTCTCCCCCCCCTCTCTCTCTCAAAATGCAACCGTGTGATTGCAGTCATTGATTTCCTAGTTCCCAATCTCCTCCCCACTTTCTTGCCTAAATATTTATTTTTGGCTTGTTTGGTTCTCATCCATAAGGCTCAGAAATACAACATATTCTCAAAACCCATCCTTTGTTGTAGCATATCAAATGACTTTGTTTACACAATTTTCCTATCCCTTGCTGTTCTAAATTTAAAATGTTTTATGGTTGTTACTTTGAAGGCTTAAAGGACATTTCGGAGAGCTTGCAGTGCATCCATTTGGTTCATTTACTGTCGAGAAGTGCTTTAATGCTTGTAATGTGTCTCTGAGAGAGGCAATTGTATCAGAGTTGTTAGCTGTGCAAACGGATCTCTCCAAGACTAAGCATGGCCCTCTCTTACTGAGGAAACTCGATGTTGAAGGGTAGGAGGTTTACTATTTTGAATCCTTTTGTGGTCTTTTGTTGCATCTAATGTTTTTTTGTTGCGTCTTTATATTGTTTAGATTTTTGAAATTATATTGTGATCCCTTTCCTTGTTTTTTTATTTTTTATTTTTCTATTTTTGTGTGTATGTGTTTTTTTTTTTTTTGGTTGGGGGTGTGGTCTGACATGTATTTGGTTTTCACGAATATATTAGATAATTTACATGGTTCATTTGTTGATTAGTACAAGATGGTCCACCATTGTTGGACCCCACCTTTTCTGAGAAGTTACTCAAAGTTATAGAATTGTTGGTTTTAAAAATAATCAAGAGTTATTTGAGCCCTCAAAGTTTGTGAAATTCACAATTTTTTTAGTAACAATGTGTGTGGATTTTGGATTTGAACTCATACTTTAACTTGACAACTGATTTTATCATATTGTGATGGCAGTTGGTCCAAGCAGTATAATGTTGTTTTAATTTTACCATATCCAATTCAATTCTCTTTGGAGCCCATTAGTGTTACCCATCATTTCACCTAAAAGTTTTAGCTGTTAGAAGGGGGGGCAATATTATTTATATTAACACATTTTCTCTCAACATGTACACTTACGTGCGGCCAAAATGACTTTCATTTAAGGGGCCAAACACGTGTGATTATTTTACCCTTTTTTTTGGTAGTGAAATTTTAAATTGCCACCATCTCAACTAAAAGTTTAAGTAGTTAGGGAAATGGACAATTTATTATTTATATTGACTTATTTTCTCTCAGCAGAGCCATCATGAATTTTGCAATATATGAAAACCTTAGGTTAGCATTTGTTTTGTTATTTGTACAAGGGTAGACGATGCATATTTTAGGCTTTGTATTTGCAAATGAAATTTATTTCTTGGGGTACATGCAAAACCTTTTGCGTGTCACATGTACAATTGGGGTGCCTTTTATGAATTGGAAATGCATTTGTTGTGTGAAAGCAGGGTGGAAGATTCAAATTTTTGCCACAAATTTTAGTTGAAGTTGTTTCCAAACTTATGGAGAGAAGATGACATAGAAGTTGCATCGTGGATATGTTTTGACCCTTCTGAATGCCCATTTAATATTGGACTTCGTAACACCCTGGTTTGATGAAATGCTTTTCTTTGTAAGCCATGGTTGGATATGGAAATCCTTGTTTTCGTGTGATGAACCAAATATTGCAACTTATTGGTTAATGTGGCTGGCCATTTCTAGGAAGGATGATTTGTTCGTCTGTGAATAATGTTGAGTGTTGTCTATGGTAGAGTTTCTGGAGACTGTTGAGTGAGAACCGAGACAGTTTGGAGCAAGAGAGAGGTTGTGTAGAGAGTATAATTCTGGTGATGGTAGTAATAATGATTCCCTGGAAGGAGATGGATAGATATATATAGGCCAGCAGGAGTTCTTTAGGGCATGTGCCAACGCAGTGTATCTGTCTAGCAAGGATTCAACCATATGTTGGGGTGGCCCTATATATAATAAAGATAACTCCTAGTGATCTCTCTCTTGACCAGTCGAGGCCCCGTCGAAGGGGGCCTCGACAAATCTCCTGATTCTTGTCACCAAACCACCGAACCCCAATGGTTCCTCTAATGAGTGAAAGAAGTATCCTTGTTGGAGGAAGATCTCCAAGCCTTGCTCCTAGTCTGGGGAAAACTATCAATGTCTTTGGTGAGGGCTTATCATGGCTAGGGCCTCCTGTGGCATAGATATGCTGGAGGCTATTCCTGGTTGCTGGCCCTCTCATAGTGTTGCCTCGCGGGAGGCTTCTTCTTAGTGGTTGTCTTCCCACGGTGTCACCGCAAGGGATACTTTCTTCTTATTGCTTCGGCTTGCTTCCTGCTGATGTGGCCTGTGTAGCTACGGAAGCTACAGTCAGTTTATGGACATTGGCTGTCATAATACAACAGGTTTACTAGTTTCACGCATGCCCATATATTTGGAAAAAGTTGCAATACTTGCAATGCAATGATTTGATTTGGTTACTTAATCTAATTTTATTGTTAATTTTTCCTTTTACAACAGATTTGCAAGACGACCTGATCAATGGAAATTGAGACAAGCATCAAAACAATCAACATACAAGGAGTTCTATGCTACGTTTGGCTCAAAAGAAACCAAGTCATCCAAAATTGGAAACTTTCTTGCAGAGAATCATCGTAACTCACAGCCAGAAAAAGTGAAGGAGATGAGGAAAGAAATTGACGCCAGTGTGCAGTTTCTAGCTAACAAAGACTCAACCAAAAAGAGTGTGTCTGGCTATAAACGTCATTCAAAAGGAGTGGAACAGCATGGTGAGGCATTTATCGAACATGCCATGGATGATGATGTTTTGGAAAGCAAAAACAAAAAGTGGAAAAAGCACAAGAATCAAGGTGGAACTGAAAATGCTGCTGCAGCTAGTAAAGCACCAGATAATGTTGTCTACCATAACAAACCATCCCATTCAGTTGACGGGAGGGGGAAGAAACGGCACAGGAAGGATGATTCGACAAAATTCTTTCTGAAAAAGTTAAAAGCATGAGATTTCAATCATTCAGGTTTATTTGTCCAATTTTGGCCGAACTTCTTTAAAATTTTCTAGCTTATATGCTTCTTGTAATCCATAACGGCCTATGCTGAATACTTTGATTGGGCTGAGTGGCCAGCACAGTATCAAACACAAAGAAACATCTATATTTACATATTTAAAATATAAAAACAACTAACTTCAGAAGTCGGTTCTCCTGGGGAAGGCAAAATTGGGAACGACATTGTAAATAGTAGTACAAGTGGATCCTGCAGTAGACTCTCTAAATATCACTCTAGAACAACAAATTTTTATCAGTGAACAAAGAAAAAATATCTGTAATTGCTGCAGGGGCTTTGTTGATGGCTGTTGGGTACTTTCCTCTGAGCATCTTACGGAGGCTTGGACCTGGCATAGAAACACGACACCTTGAGTCAATGCTGCGGATTGATGGAAAGACTTGAATTGTTTGGGAGTAAGAAGTTACTTGTTCTGTGTTGGGTTCGATCTACTTGGGGGTATCCTCCGAAAGCTTGATTCCACCTTCTTGAATGGATCTTTTCTTCCCGGCTGCAAATCTTTGAGAGTTTGTGAAGCCACAAATGGTGAATGTAGTTTTGTTAGTGAAGCTCGGGCTCCACTGGGCCGAGAATGCAGAATGAGCACAAGTGCAAGAACAAAAGCAGCTAGGGATCTACAGAAGGACTTCATGATTACGAACAAATCCTCAGTAGAGCTGTCTGGAGAGTGTTGAGTTGCCAGGTGAGTTAATATATATATAGCTTTTAAGCTCTTGTGATGGGACGAGATTTGATTTGATTTGGTGGGAGGTTCTGTGTGCATCTTATGTGTGGTTTTTATATCTAAATTTCATACCTTTGTGAAAATTTTCCAAAGGAATCCGAGGCAAGTGGGATCATGTGATTTTGCCTTGACTGTTCCTTGCTTTGACTCTTTGACTCGCAGATTAGTTGCTAGCAGTTTCAGAGGGGTCATGTGACAGGGCACGTGATACTGTTAAAATCTCTTTGGGAACCGTAGTAGTTAATATTATAGTGTTTAATTTTGATAAACAATGTGTTAAAAAGTTTTGTTCTAATCCATGACTGACCGAAAGTCTCTAGAATAATCAACATAGAAAGGTGCATTGGTATTTGATAAATTGGCTTGTTCTCCTCCTGCAGTAATGCGTTGTCATCTGAAAGCTTTGTTGGATCCATGAAAGTGCCATCGATTGGTATCCTTCATTTCTTTTTAAGAACATTTTAGCATGTGTTTATTTTAAGTTAAGGGTTGAGATTATCTGCTTGGTGAAAAGGATGTGTTAAAACCCACCTCGTGCTTTGGCTTAAAAACAAAATTTCCCATATTACTGTTAAATTTCATCTCATTGTTTCTTGTGATTTCAATTAAAATGAAAAATTACTAAGAATTATTAAATTTAACTAGATTTGTGTTTGGCATGTCGTAAAGTCTCGTAACATAATAATGCAAAAAATATTATTGAGAAATATAGCAGCAAAGTTGTCTATAAGTTTTGTGTAATCTTAAAATATGAACTATGTTTCATTTTACAAAGAAAATTAGGTAAAAATGTACAATTTTTTTTTTTTTCAATCAATTTTGAGTCGTGAAGTATAACCACTGTTAATTTTGCACTTTAACCCAAATCGCAAAGGATTATTTGTTGAATTTTAAACAATAGGAATAGTACATTTCAGGACAAACACTAAGTAAGCATATTAAGTTAGGTCTACCAAGCTGTATTTGACACTTCTCCTCTAGAGGACTTGTTAGGTCGGGGTTAAGAAAATTCGACCATGACTTTGATCTATTAATTTATGTATTTTAAATATTTTTAATAAATTGTGTTAATTAATTTGTATAAATTAAAATAAACTAGTTGTTTAATTGGTCTCAATATATATATAAATGAATTAATTTTATTAATAAATAAATAATTAAATTTGAATTACATTAAAATACAAAAATTAGTACTTACAAATTTACAATTGTACATTGATAAAGCAATAGCAAAGTGCATTACTTCCAGCCTTGGGATAGTAAGAGCAACCTTTCTGATTTTTAGAATAGATGAATCATAAGAATTTAATTTTTTTTTACTATGTTTGTTATTATATAAGAACAATAATGACAAAGAAATAATGCACTACTCAAATAATTAATACAAGCATCATTAGATTGTGAATTATTACCCACTCCTGATTGGTTTAGTAAAGTAGGAGTCAAGTCTAAGATTTGGGTGATATACACAGGTCGCAGGTTCGATTATCACCTGGAGTGGTCAAGATTTAAGTGGAGGGCCGTAGCGGTGGGTTACTGTACTAGTTCTCCTGAGGGTTTGTACCTTAGTGGGTAAAACCACTGGGTGATTTCTTCCGTTACAAAAAAAAAAAAAAAAAAAAAAAAGATTGTGAATTATTTAAAATAATACAAAATGCTTTTTTAGTTAATCCCATGATATAAGTTCATTTATAATATTAGAGGTGCCAAATTATTTTAAATGAAATAATATTTTTGTTTAATTTTTAATTATCATCAATACAATAAACAGTTATGTATTGATATTCAATATCTTAATATAATTTCAACATATTCGATGTTAAGCAAACCTTTCTTCAAAATTTTTAATATCTAATTTTAATTGCTCTTTATTGATTTCAAAATTTTTCATAACATGATTTTTGTGAGTATTTTTTTGAAAATAACGATATTATTATATAAAACTTTTTTAAATAAAATTTTCAAAACATTTACTTTTGCTTAAAGTAAAATATTGTTCATCTAAAATCATGATTTTAACAAAATTATTTTTCACATTTACAAGATCAAAAGAAAAATTATTTAAATTATTCCCTTATTAGCCTTTAACCGAGTTTATGTAGCTATTAAAAAATGCCAATAAAAATGTTGGCTTGATTATTATTTTGGTGTTTTTTCTGAATATGTTTTTTTAAATAACTCATAACTGAATTAAGTCTACTATCTAGTAAGTCATCACAATAATTGCACTTAACCTTATACATTTTATCATCAAGTAAAGCTTTTTGTAAAATATTCCCACTCTTTTGAATTTATTTACATGATGATTGTGTACCAGCATTATTAATGCTCATAGGAGTAAGGATTTCTGATCTACCACCAACACGAGTGTAGGAACTAATTATGTCTCCACTTTCAAGATAAAAATAAAAATAAAAAATTACTCGTCTCTATACTCAGCATTTTAGAATAAATAAATATAATAGCTAAACAAAATTAAATACAATAGCAATTAAAAAATAAATATAATGAAAAAAATAGAATTAAATTTTCAACTAGGATTTGTTGGTTGAACTTAAGAGATTAAGAATCACTTGAGTTTAAGCATAATTGAATAGTACATTTATTGAATTATTGAGTTCTAAGAGCATCAGAGAATTTAAGAGAGTGAGAATGGCGTGGTTTATGATGTAAGGATAAGTGGGGGTGTTTGTAGAAGAATAGGTGTGGGTAAATTTGTAATTTAAAAAATTTAAGGGATAGAGAGGAGATTAGCTCGTTGCAACAAAAGAAGAACGTTTAAACAAAAGAGAGGAGAGGGGGGGAGAGAGTGCGTAGGGAGGGAAGAGAGGGAAAATATATATATATATATATATAATATAGTCATGTGACTGTTTGTGGGGGGGAGAGGGAATGGGAAACACCTGGCATGGGAGGGAGGGAAAATATATATATACATATATAATATAGTCATGTGACTATTTATAGGGGGGAGAGAGAGGGAAGGGGAAACACCTGGCATGGGAAAAAAATTGAAAACAAACGACTAAACGACTATTGGCGGAGAAATCTAGGGTGAGGGATGAAGAGGCGGTGCAGGGGCCGGGGTGCCGTCCTAGTTGGGGCGAGGTGGGGGTGCCCAAGCCCGTACTAGTGGTGTGCAAGCGAGGCGGGTTGAGAAGTGGAGTCGATCCGATCCGACCTTTTTTACGGCTACAAGGGAGATTTTTTCTTTTTTTTTTTTTGTTTTACAGAGCATTTAAGTATAAATTGTGCAAATACTGTTGGAAGAACACTATTTAGAGAAATGCTATTAATGAAATTACGGTTGGAGACCACGGTGGTTAGTTTAGTTGGAAAACACCATATGATATGGCGGTTATGGAAGAAACGCGATCTGAGATAGGGTTTGTTGGGTTCTGGCATGAAATGCCATTTGAAATGGCCGTTTTTAAAAAACCTCCCCCAAGCTATGCACTCACCTGATGTCAGAATAGAAACCTGCAACCACAAAGTAGTTGTACTAAAGAAAAAGTCAAAATTCCATAGGCTGAATCCAACAACCAAAGTATTGAAAAAAAAAAAAAAAGAACCATCTAGATTCCAATACACCAAGCACAACAAAGTAGACAGCTCAAAATAGAGAAAACCAGAACTTGGAAAAGATGAGCTTAGTCCTTGTCATGAGTCCTAACTTTTGACCATTCCTAAGATATGTGATGTCTCACACCAATTAATCTGCATAGCATTATTCCCAAACAAATTATAAAGTGTAATATTCATGTACATAACGAAATAAATAAACCCAAATAAACATCACTAAATTTGTACTTGAAAACCCAAATTGCCAATCAAAAATTCAAATTCAACAATTACAATTTCTAAAATGGCAAATAGGGAAGGCAATTTAGGGATAAATATACATCGCACTGTTAATTTAGAATTTTGTCATAAAACTTTCTACCATGTAAACATGAAATGTGTCTACAACGATGACCTATATATATGTTGAAGCATTGAAGGATTACATAGTAATACAAAAGCTAATTGTACTGGAAAATTGCCTCATGAGGATGGAATTCAGTCAGAATGGGGGCTTATGTGACTCGGGGACCAACAAAATAACAAAGGAATGCCAACAAAATACTAACAACCGGCCTGTGGTCAATCAAAGGCACACTAATGTCTTCAATAGATGGTAGGAGACAAATATGAGACAAAAGATGGGTGACAAAGAAAGGGAGGTGGGAGAACTTACAGAAGTGGTGGAAAAGCACTGCCGAACCTAAAGATGGAGGAGATCGTCACTGGGTCGCCAGCTTCGGGTGAAAGAGTTAAGAGCGAGACACTGAGAGAGTGAGAGAGAGACCAAGTGACTAAGAATGGTTTGGGTAGGCAGCCTACAAACGCTAAAAATGCGTTTTGGCGATGACAGATTGTGAAGATGGAGGAAATCATCAGTGACAAATCACGATAGGTGAGAGAGATGAGAGCGACAGACACTGAGAGTGATCGAGTGACTGACCGAGAGTGGTTTGGGCAGGGAGCTATAAACGCCAAAAATGCATTTTGAGATTGTGACTGATACTTACTAAAATCGTCTCTTCAGGTGGCGATTGATGAAATAACGCATTCTCAAATAGCAGTTTCTCAAGTCTTGCACACAACCACCATATCATATGGCACTTTCAAGCCGAGCCAAGTACCATGGTCTCAAACTGCAATTTCATTAACAACATTTCTCGAATTTGGGTTCCTTCGGCAGTATTTACACAATTTGTGCTTAAATGCTTTGTATAAAAAAAAAATTCCTGCAAGGGATGACGTGTAATATACTAATGCTTATATTATATACTAATATCATATTATATATTAAGTAGGGTTTGGCAACGTCGCTGCGTTACGTAGGACCTAATTTATGTTACGATTGTGATACATAACACCTAATTATAACAATCTCACACCACGTAGAACTTAACTTGTGCTACGGTTGTGACACATGTATAGTTGTGATATGTGACGCCTAATTATAGTTATCTTAATTATCTTATAAAGAAATTAGTATATTACATAATTACTATTTATTCACAATTTTTAATTTTATTCAAACTAAAATGTTCATGGTTATTGCTTGATATTTTTATTTAATCTATACTCTTATTTATAATATAACTCCTTATTTTTATTTTTATTTAAAACATATTTTTATTTTTTATATTTTAATAAATTATTATTTAAAACATAATAAATATTATTGTTATTAAACAAGATAATGGAAAAAAAATATTTACTCTGCTAAATAAAGGTTTTAATAATAAATATTATTAATATTAAATAAAATAATGTAAAAAAAATTAACCTGTTAAATAAAGATTTTAATTTATTAACATAAATTTATAATTATAACTATCTTAATTTTTAATTATATAACTAAATGGAATTAGTATTGTACATAATTGCCACTCATTCATAATTTTATTCAAATTAGAATGTTTGTAGATATCACTTGATATTTTTATTTAATCAACACTTCTATTTAATTATCATATAACTTTTTATTTTTAATTTTTTATAATTTAATAAATTATTATTTAAAAAATAATGAATATAATAATAATAATTATTATTAAATTAAATAATGTAAGAAAATAATTAACATGCTAAATAAAAATTTTAATTTATTAACAAGTAACATGTCATTTGTTATTTTTATCATTAGACAAAATAAGTGATATATCTTAAATTAAATTGTAATATTGTTTATTAAAATTATATATATTGTAATATTATCTATTAAAAAAATATCAAACAATATTAGAAATTAAAAAATAAAATCGGCAATGGATTGAAGTGCCGCCCAAACTTTTCTTGGATTTGGACTTTTCAAATAGTATTATAATCGAAATAAGATAAGACTTCAAAATGGTATTATAATTTAAATAGAATAAGACTCTTCTATATGCAAAATCTATAAATAGATACGAAATCTTTTCTTTCAAAATTTTTGGAGACTTTTTATTAGAACAATTTTTTCTTTGACTTTGTGATTTGCTAGATATGTACTTAAATTTTAATTTTTTAAAACTCATATATGTAATTGATATATATTTTGTAAGTATTTATATGTAATTGATATATATGTATACACTGTCTTAGGGAGAGTAGAGAAAATAACTATAAAAATTATTTAATTATACGGGTAAATGTTATTCTTCAACCTTTTTTATTTTTTCTTTTCTTTTTATTTATTAGAATTTGTATTTAATCTAATCATATTGATGGTATCAATATTTTAATTTGATTTACGTTAACTATTTCAATGAATTTGCATAAACAATAATATAAATTACTTTCAAATATATTTATACGAATTAACTATTTTAGCATATGATAGTATCCTCAACTTAATTATATAATATGACAAATTCGTGTATCACACGGGATATATCACTAGTTATTTAATATATCTAGCACCCATTTTAATATAATCAAATACACTTTCAATTATCTCTCATTAAATTCTTTTAATAAATAGGATTTTTCAAGGCAAAGGAGATAGTTGAATTTAAATTTTTTTTACTTAAAGTATTTATAATTTTTTATTTTATTTGAATAATTATATTTTTTATAACTTAATTTTTAAATGCATACATGCCTCCATTTAATTACTTTATTAATGTGCTATATCAACAATTATTTTTTTCTAGTGCTATAATTGGTTAACAATGAGAATGAAAATTAGAATTGAAGAATGAACAAGAATGATGAAGAAATTCTATTGTTTGATTTGTCAACATTGTTAGTAAATTATAACGAAAATTCAATTTGGTAATATTTGATATACATTTGAGAATTGAGTAAAAGTATGATGCAAAAGACTGAATTACTATTTTCATTTAAAAAAGGCATTTAACTAATGAGGGATATTTTTTAAAATTTTTTGAAAAAATTTGAGACTACAAATGATGCCTTATTTCGATGTAAAAAAAAAAAAGTTGTAAACTTATCCTAATATTGCATAGAGTTTTTTTTTTTTTTTTTTTTATGAAAATTATCTCCCAAACTATTATTTTTTTTATTTCATCCTCAAACCATCAAACGCATTTATTATTTTTCGAATTATCCTTCAAAAATTTAATAAATATGTTTCTAGTTTGGAGAGAAAGTCTGAGAGACATTTGTATAAAAAACTTTTTTATTAAATTTAAGGCTCATTTGTAACATATATATATATATATATATATTTTTTTTTTAACTTCAACAATTTTTGTTTTTAATTTTTTTAATTTTTAGTTCTTATTTTTTTCTTCGAAATAAAAATAGAAACATGTTTGATAATATAATTTTGTTACATTAATTAATTTTATTTTAATAAATTATTTAATTCTATTAATTTTTATAAAATTAACTAAATTTAATAAAATATATTTAAAATAATTAATTTATCATTAAATATTATTTTTAATAAGAATTAATTTTAATAAAGTAAATTGATAAATAACATAATTTAACAATAAATTAATATTTTATTTATTAAAATTAATTCAATGTAATAAAAATATTTTAATAAAATAAATAATTTTGAGAGGTAATTATTGCTTATTAAAAAATTTTAATTTAATAAAACAAATTATTTTAATAATAAAAAATTATTTTAATAGTAATATTAATTTAATAAATAAATTATTTTAATATGTAATTATCATTAACTTTAATTTTACTAAAATAAGTTGTTTTAATATGTAATTATTATTTATTAAAACACAATTATAATATAATAAAATAGATTATTTGAACAATAAATTATTATTTTATTTATAACTAATTTAATTTCAACGTAAGTAAATATTTTAATATGTAATTATTATTTTTAAAAAATAATTTTAGTTTAATAAAATAAATCGTTTTAATCATAAATTTTTATTTTAATTTTAATTTTAATAAAATAAATCATTGTAATAATATATTATTTATTAAAAATAATTTTAGTTTAATAAAATATACAAATAAAATAATTCATTTTAATATGATGCAAAAAAAAAAAAAAATGAATGAAGTGTTAAAATTTAAAAATATTTATAAAAAAGATTTTTTAGGAAAATATCCTCAAACTATTTCTTTTTTTTTTCTATTGAGTTTTTTATGAAAATATCTCTCAAACTATCCCTCTTTTTTCTATTTTATCCTTAAACTATCAAATACACTTATTACATCATCGACCTATCTAATTTCGTTCTATTTGATTCAGACATTAACTCTACCGAATAGAATAGAATTGGATAGTTTGATGATGTAATAGGCGCATTTAATAGTTTAAGAATAAAATAGAAAAAAGGAGAGATAGTTTGAGGATATTTTTATAAAAAATTCTTTTTTTATAAATATATTTTTTAATTTTAACACTTTATTCATTTTTTGAATCATATTAAAATGAATTATTTTATTTGAATATTTTATTAAACTAACATTATTTTTAATAAATAACATATTATTGTTATCATTTATTTTATTAAAATTAAAATCACAATTTATGATCAAAATAATTTACTTTATTAAACTAAAATTATTTTTTAAAATAATAATTACATATTAAAATATTTATTTTTGTTGAAATTAAATTATTTATAAATAAAATAATATTATTATTAAAATAATCTATTTTATTATATTATAATTGTGTTTTAATAAATAATAATTACATATTAAAATAACTTATAATTAAAATTAATGATAATTACATATTAAAATACTTTATTTATTAAATTAATATTACTACTAAAATAATAGTTTATTATTAAATAATTTTTTATTAAATTAAAATTTTTAATAAGTAATAATTATGTCTAAAAATTATTTACTTTTTTAAAATATACATCAAATTAATTTTAATAAATAAAATATTAATTTATTATTAAATAATGCTATTCATCAATATACTTTATTGAAATTAATTATTATTAAAAAAGTAATACTTAATGTTAAATTAATTAGTTTAAATATATTTTATTAAATTTAGTTAATTGTATAAAAAATAATAAAATTAAATAATTTATTAAAATAAAATTAATTACCATAAACACAATAATACTACTAAACATGTTTCTATTTTTATTTCAAAGAAAAAATAATAACTAAAAATAAAACAAAAAAATTAGAAACAAAAACTGTTGAAGTCAAACGAAAAAAATCATAAATATTACAAATGAGTCTTAAATTTAATAAAATTTTTTTTTAATGAAAATATCCATCAAACTATCTATCTTTTTTCTATTCCGTTCTTAAACTGTCAAACATATTTATTATATCCTTGAACTATTGAATCCGTTCTATTTGGTCCGAACACTAACCTATCTGATGAATACTAACTCTATCTAATAAAGTTAGTGTTCGGACCAAATAGAACAGAATTGAATAGTTTGAGAATGTAATAGATGTATTTAATAGTTTGAGGACGAAATAATAAAAGAAGGGATAGTTTGAGGGATATTTTCATAAAATATTTTTTTTATTTTGTTCTCAAACTATCAAATGTTAAACTATCCAATTTTGATCTATTTGGCACTTTTAATGGATAGAGTTAGTGTTTAGAACAAATATAACGAAATTGGATAATTCGATGGTGTAATAGATATGTTTGACAGTTCAAGGACAAAATAAGAAAAAAATAGATAGTTTGAGAAATATTTTCATAAAAAAACTTTATTGTATATATTATTTTTAACCTTAGTCAAATTCTCAATTCAGGGGGTGATTGGTGTGATGAAAATCGTTGGAAAATTTTTGAAAACCTCTAAAATTTTTTAACACAATTTATACTCTTTGTATTTTGTGAAATATTTATAAATTTTTTATAAACCTCAATAACATTCCACGAACTCCAATAACTTTTTTATAAATCTCAAAATTTTTTTAATAACTTTTAATAAATTTTAACACAAAACTATTTGGACGGATGCAAAAAAAAATTTAGAAGATTTTTCTCTTCAAAAAATTGACACAAAAATTAAAAAGTTTTATTCTTTATCTCTAAAAAATACAAATAGGTGATTATGTGCCAAACAGTAAAAATTTATTCCAAACCATATATATATATATATATAGTTTATTGGTTGTTTACCGTCGCTCCAAATCATTAGCGCTTCTTTGCGCACCCTTATTAGTGCTTCTTTTAGCGATATTATAAGAATATAAGATATATACGCAGCAAGGACGAATACAGTCTGACTCCTTGAAATTCTATGCTCTCTGATCTGAGGTAAGTTGGTTCGCTCTCGCTCTGTGATTGATTGCTTTTACTTCGATAATTCATGGATTGTCGTTGTAGTTTCCCTCTCCCGGTTCAATAATGACGAATCGACACTTGCTGTGTCCTACTATTTTTTTCCCAATGTTAAAATTTCAGAATCATGTTTCGACTCAGGCTTGATTGATTGTGCATTCCCACCTCCGTTTGCGATTTTAATTTGATATTGTAAAATAATGATGAAATTTCTCGCTTTGGATTCCAATTAATAGTAAACCTTGCAAGAAACAGGATTAAATTCAAATGCAGTTGAAGAAATTCTCTTCCATTATATGGAGGTTGCTGTGCCATTGGAGAATTTGACTATTAATAGTTAAATAGAACATCTGGTGCATATGGATTTATTAAGCTACTGGCCTTGGGTTATGATGGGGATATGATGCATTCTCAATGTTGCCCAAGTGTAACTACCATTTTGTCCTTTTTTTTTTTGGTTGTAACCCGGAACCCACGCCACATTATTGCAGCCCTACGAACCGCGTAGCCGATAGTTAAACTAAGAGTGCTTGAATCCACCCGCAAGACCCAAACAACGGGCAAGTCAGGGTAGTAGCCAGCGAGAGTCGAACTCAAGACCGTTGGTCCCAAGCGACCCTTGAACCGCTGGACTACCTGACGGGTTAAAGATGGAGGGTATTATGTGTGTTCTGTATGTATATAAGTGCTTAGGTAGTTAAGGCTGGGTTACTGTGTTTGGACTTTGGATATCCTTTTTATCAAATTCATAATCTCATACCTTTGATAAGGGACCATAAGATTATCCATCCATTTGTATCCGCTAGCTCAATTATATGCCTTCCCCCCCCCCCCTTGCGGGGGGCGTAAAATTGTAGTGAAGTTTTTAATTCTATTTTTTCTTGAAAACTATGGAAAAAGCTCCTTTTTTGAGTTGGCCTTTTAACTTTTTTGTAGATATTTCTAAATTTTTTATTTATTTTTAGTTGTTGATCACATTGACAACTTGCCTTTTCTACTATAGAAGTTTTATGTTTGCAAACTTCATTATGATCCATTATTTCTTGAGTATCTTATTAATGACTTATTTTCTGGTCAACAAATTGCATGATAAATGGCCAGCCACGGAACTGAAGCCAGGGAATTTGTCTGCGGTGTTCTTACCATTGCAAGTTGCTAGATGGCAGAGAAAGCGTGTGTGAAACGCCTTCAGAGGGAATATAGAGCCCTTTGTAAAGTATGGTCTAGTCTTATTCTGATATATGTTAATAAACCGTAATGACTATGGTGTATTACTGGAGCATGACTGTCTTCTCTAAGAGCTTAGCTTTCCTTTTTTGTCTCCTTTGCATCTGAAGTGATATTGAAGGCATCTTATGTTTATGGTTTGCACTTCAATTTCCTCTAGAGTAGTTCCTTTGCTTCAATTTTTATAGTTCTGCACTCAATCCGCTTTCATGATCTTCATCGTGCACTTGTAATTTGGAATGTGAGGCCATTGATTCATGTACTGGCACTTGTAAATGAGGAGTACCTGGGGATGAAGTTGGTCGCATCTAAAAGTAATTTGATCCATTTTTCTTTGTAGGTAAAGTTGTGTTTCAATTTCCTTTGCTATAACTTTTGCCACCTTGCAAATATTTTTGGCCATCAGCTTGTCCTTTTGAGTTTTTGCTTCTGCGCAGTGCTTATCTTGTTTTTGTGTTACAATATTGCTGATTTGGTAAAATGGTCATTTGCCACTAAAAATTTTGGAGTGTTTAGCTCAAGGAAAAAACGGGGCCAACACTGGAAGTTAGTTTGAAAAAACTGGGCCAACATTAGAAGTTAGTTTATCTTTTCTGTCCTCATTTCCTCTTTGTCATGGTATGTTGGTGTATCATTTAGTATCATTACTTTTTATTCTTTATTATTTTGTCAGGTATCCCTGACCAACGGTAAGGTCCACTCATTTCTGTTGTATTGTTTAGATTGTATTTTCATCGTTAGCAAGGTTCACTCATTTTACAACTTGGTAATATGACTGTATATCTTTGTCTGATTTGGCACGTTGAAATTAACTTTTAACACCTTGATTTGTGTTCTAAGGGTGATATTGTGTCTTCTGTGGGTTTGCAGGAGCCTGTTTCCCATGTCACGGCCCGGCCATCCCCAAGTGATATTCTTGAGTGGCGTATGTTGCCTTCTTATACTTGCATCCTCCCTGATGAATTTTTTCTTTTAACAGAAGTTTGATTCAATAAGATTTCAAATTTCTGGAGTAATTTACGTTTTCTGAATTGAGCATGCATCTCTCTCTCTCTCTCTCTCTCTCATATTTATTTAGGTAGATGTCAAATAAAGCTGGTTATTGAGTTATTAACCGAGCATTAAGGTGGATTTGCTGGCTAATTATCACATTGTGGACCTGTTGTAAGCCCACCCACCCAAAGCACGTGCACACATGCACATTGGTTTTTCTATATGCCTTTGAAGTTCGTAATTACTGGCCTTGTTAGGGAAATTATGTCCTCTTCAATCTATCATTACATCTAGTGTGTTCTTGAGCAGCAATGCAACCTGTGCTATAAAAGACTTAAATTAAGCAATTGCCAAGACACCTTGGTGATGAGTTCTGTTATTAAGTACTCAAGTTTGCTTTTTTGAAAACTCTTGGCATCGGAAGATGAGGATATTGCTCATGTTAGATAGATCTTACATTTTCTTTCATGATTTCATTAATCTTTTAAAATTCTAGATCCTCAAAAATCAGTTACATTTTTTTACAAAGTCCATATCATTGGTTAATTATTAGGAAGCACGGATACTCCAAAATAAGTGTCGTATCCGTATCGGATACACATACTCTTCGGATACTTCAAGATACTTATTGGATACGCCACATGACGTATCCTATTATTTTATCATTTTTCTTCAAATATATGATTAAGAAAATCTAGATTTGAGTAGTTGAAACTCCTAAAATTATAAAATATTATGACTTATACTTTGTTATATTTTATATATTGAATTATATATGAAATTAATTTTGTTGTGAATGTTATATTCATATATATAACTAATAAAAATATACAAAACTTATATTTTTTGGCCGTATCCCTGTTATGTCTGTATCCTCATTTTTTTTTTAAATTGCTGTATTCGTATTCGTACATGTATCGTATCGATATCTCGTATCCGTATCGATACTTCTTAGGTTAATTACTTTCTGTAACTAAACTTCTACATGTGAAATTGGAGAAAAAAGTAGGAACAGATGGTTAATGATCCAAACTAATTTATTGTAGAACAAGTATCTTGATTTGCAATTTTAGGTAACTTTGGGATTTTTTTTTTTTTTTTGAGTAGTAGTTTCCTCATTTTTAGGGATGGCAATGGATTGGATTGGGGTCAGATATTGTCTATACTATCTCCTAATCCGTCAAATAAAAAAAATATCCAATCGGGGTCAGATATTGTCTATACCATCTCCTAATCCGTCAGATAAAAAAAATATCCGGTCTAAGCGGGTACCTGACGGATATTTTAACTGGCTACCATCCCTTAACTCGTCGAATAATTGGATATCCATCGGGTAATTGAGTACCAATAACCTTTAAATATGAGATAGTTAAATCAAGAATAAGAATTAAAAAAATTTTTGAATACAATAACTTTGTAAATAATTTACATCTTAATATACAAAAAAAGTTATCGCTTAATTAAAGTATTTAAATATTTTTTACTTAACAAAATTTATTATATTACTTGTATAAAAATAAAATTTAAAAACAAATCTCATATTAGATCTCATCTTACACCTCTAATATAAGTAAGTAAAAAAAAAAAAATGTGTATATTCCCATTCGTTACATCGAGAACTAAATCCTAAGTCCAAAATAAATTATTTGATATCAGAATCTTGAATTATTTGGTATTAATTAAATGGATTCCGTTCGTTGAACATGGTATATATATGTATAATTTAGTATTCGAATTGATGGTATTATTTGCATAAGTTTCGTGTATCTAATAATTTAGGCCGGTAATCAAATAATCTAGATTAGTAATCAGGTAATACCCATACCCAATAAATGGGTAATTGGTGCGAATAATTTGGGTAATTATCGGGTAATACCCGTCGGGTACCCTATAATCGGGGTAATTAGAACGAATTCGGGTAATATCTATTGGATACACTACATTTACCATCCCCGTTCCCGTACCCTACAGTTATTTTATTTTTATACCCTAATGTGCCTCATGGCCCACAAAATTTTAAAATAACTACAGTTATTGGTTCGGGGGTCGGACGTATACCCATCGGGACGGGTTGAAATTGCCATCCCTACTCATTTTGTTAAAAATGTGTTAAGTTTGTTGAGGTCATTTTGTGGCATTTATCATTTAATATATTTGCTGGAACTTGCAGTCATGGTTTTATTTACTGTCTTTCGTATCATTCACTTATTGTTTATTAACTAAATTACATGGTTTTCTTCCCTATTTATGTATTTCAGATTATGTTCTTGAGGGAAGTGAAGGAACACCTTTTGCAGGTATCTGATATTGCACACATGACGTATTTATTTTATCACAATATTTTATTTATCATTGTTCTTGGGATATGTTAAAGTTACTTTGGTTTTATTCATGAATATCTCCTGCTTATATGTTAAGGTGGTTATTACTATGGGAAGATCAGGTTTCCTCCAGAGTATCCATTTAAACCTCCAGGAATCAGGTAGCATGGATTCTGGCTGCTTAGGTTGTTCCAGTAAAAATAAATAAAAAAAATCATTTGATGCTTTTTAGCTTCTTTTCATTTTTTATTTTTTTAATGTTCTCATATGGATGCTTTAACTGAAAGTAAGGTCTTCCTTTCCTATAGCATGATCACTCCAAATGGACGGTTTATAACACAAAGGAAAATCTGCCTCTCTATGAGTGATTGTAAGTGTCGTTGAGTTTCACTGGTAAGTTGGTGACGGAATCATCTGTTCTCTCTGATCTGATAACCTTCTCTCTCTCTCTCTCTCTCTCTCTCTCTCTCTCTCTATGTATCATTTTTCAGTTCATCCAGAAAGTTGGAATCCGATGTGGTCTGTGGCAAGGTAACAAATTTCCATGATGCAAAATGATATGTCGTTGTTGGTAACCATTTTATCTAGCCTCTGGTGCTTACTCATGTTTGTATGTCTGAAGTGCAGCATACTCACAGGCCTTCTGTCATTCATGGTAAATTTGTGGCTCTCTAGTGTTAATCACTTACTTACAGATAAAATTTACTTTTATTATAGCTTCTGTTTGCTTTTTTGGGAATGCCATTCTTTGTGATTTTATTAAAGCACTATACAAATTTGATGTTTCTTGTAAGTTTCTTCTACCATAATAATAATAATAATAATAAATAAGGACAGGTGGGAAGAATAATAAAAGATCATGAATGGATAGTTAATTGGAAAAGATGCATTGTATAAACACGACACAGTACATGAATTGGATAGTTAATTGGAAAAGATGCATTGTATAAACACGGCACAGTAAGGCCTTGTCTGGGTTGTCCCCATAATTTATGCTTAGGCCACATGAATCTTATTTTGTGATTTTGCACCATGTGGGGCCTTAAATTTGTTAGGATTGCTTACCATTGGAACATATATCCTTAAATGTGAGTAGTTAATTCTCCAACATGAGGCACCTCACACGCTGTATCTAGTACTTAGCTAAGGGACACCTAGTCTAGCCTCATCCTTCAGCTGAATCTCCTTCACCACGATCAAGGAACCTTCACATCTCCATCAAAGTTTGATATCTCTACCTTGCATGGGAATCTTCGACCCATGAAACCCCGAGGATCTTGTAGCCCTTCCCTATGCATGGAATCACCCATTCTTTGATTATCCCTCGATCAGTCTAAAGGGAGGTGTTACAAGACAAACTTCCTATGATATCCTCACCCTATTAAATGATACATGAGAGGGTCTTATAGTCCTCGTGATGCCTATTTGCACAGTAAAAGGTGCCATTCACTTAACCGAAACATCATGTCATTAGCTTCCACAACTCTGACTTACCCTCTCATGTATCCTCATTCATTAACATAATCAACTCCAAAAGACTCATCACTACCACAAGCCTTCACCATAGCCGCAGCTCCTCTCGCTCTCTCTGCTACCCTCGCTCTCACCATGCTTCTTTGTCTCTGCTGAATCCACCCTTTAATGGCACTCAACATTATTTCCAGACGGTCAGAACCTTAGTCCAGCCCCAACCATCCACATTAAACAATTTACCATTCTGACTGCACTTGGTTCACTAATTCAAGCGACTGGAAGCCTATCGTGCATTTTAACTTCCTCAATTTCCATCTTTCTGGTTTTCGTGTTAATTTGCAAGGAAAATTTGTTGTTAATTGATGTTCTGAATGGGCTGGTGCTAAGCCTGCTCTAACATCTGTTGAATTGTACACATACTAATAATTTGGAACTATTTTCACTGCAGCCTGCCATCATAGTTTCCAAATTTATTGCTCAGATATCATTTAATCAAACGTGTCCAAGCATGAGTTGGAGATCCCAAAATAGTGTCAAGCCCGTATTTGTAATTTTGAAGCATTCTGTTGTGCTTCCCAGCTTTCCTTTGGCTGAGGGGCATGTTTCTTCTTCTTTGTCTTTCAGATGGACAACAGTCCCACAACTGGCAGCGTTACAACTACTCTTGCTGAGAAGCAACGACTAGCAAAGACCAGTCTTGCTTTCAATTGTAAGAAGTAAGTCTCTTCCAACGCATTTTTTGAGAATTATCTGACATGTATCTAACAGAGAATTAGATTAATCTGGCCTAGATATAATGGTTTGCTAAGTAAAAATTCTAACGGTTACCCATTAGAAAGAAAATACAAATTCTAATGACACTCTTAATGTTCTTGTAGACGAGAATTAGATTATTCCAAATTTTATAAATATATCCACACTTGGCACTTACTTGAGTCCAAATGATAGAAATAGAACGCAGATGAGAACTCCCAAACATCCATCTTTTAATATTTATATAAATAATTCCAATAGCAATTGTGGATTTACAATATAATTGATCCTGGCACCTTTTCTTCAAATAGCTCAACATTCAGGAAAATGTTCCCCGAGTATGTGGCGAAGTATGAACAGCAGAGGCTTGCTGATCAGCCTGTTTCAGAGAAAGTGCTGCTGGGGCAAGAAAATTCGAGACCTTTGTTGGAGAAAAACGATAATTCTACACAAGAGGAGTTGAATGAGATAGAAGAGGTGGGTGATTTGCAAAATCATGGGTGGCGGTCTGTCCCGGCCTGGTTGATTTTGTTACTGGTTTCCATGGTTGGTGTCGTAATGGCGCTGCCACTGATGCACCCTTGATATGAAATTCAATGGACTTCTGTTTGTGTGCTTGAGGTCTTAGGTTTGTCATGTATCCAAGGCAGCTTGTATAGTGTGGTAGAAATGGAGGAGGATCATTTGGACCCTTTAGTTGGCTGATTGTGGTTCTATTTGTGGTTTAGTGCCGGCATTTGGCTTGTCAACTTTCTGCCATTACCTGCTTATGATCCTTTCTAATTGCTTTTGGTCACGTTTGGTTTGGGGGTAAAATGGCATGGGATAAGTAATATTTTAGGGTAATATGAAATTGAATATATTATGCAGTTAATTTTTTTCATATAAAATGATATATTTATTTATTGGTATTTGGCTGGTGGGATATGAAGAGGAATAAGGTTGAAAGTACTTGGCTGATGCTCCTGAGTTTCGAAGGAGATGCTGCATATTTCACTGTAAAAATCGTCATTAATTAATCATTTATTTATTTGTGCTAACAATCTTCCCTCCCTCTCTCCCATTGAATATGAATAGAAGTGAGAGTGTATCAAAGTGGAATGATGCGTTGCTCGAATCTTCCCAAATAGATAATAAAATATAGGAGGTGTTTGGTTAGTAAAAATTTGATAAAAAAATTGAGTAAGAGTATAAAGATATAACGTAAAAATAATATGTAACAAAATTTAATTAAAAAAAATATAAAAAATCGATAAAAATTAATAAATTATAATTAATTTTGATCAATTAAACATTTCATAAGAAGGTATGAACCCTGTGCGTCAAAGTTGATTTGACTATTTTATAAAGCCAACAACTTTTGACTTGAAGAGCTGAGTGAACGAATTTATTTTAATGCCGCCGAATCTCTATCATCGTGAAGTTGTGATCTTGAACAGGGTTTCCATAATTTAGGTAATGATCACAAATTAGATAATTTCCTAAATGTGATGGCACCCCCATTTCTTTGTCATCCTCTTTTCTAATAAATAGATTGTGTGTGTTTTTTTTTTTTTTTTTTTTTTTGGGGAAGCAGTAAATAGATTGGTTGCATCTTCATGCTCACTATAATTTTTCTATTAAAAAGAAAATTCTCTTTTTAAGTTGTATTTAACTCAAGGATTTGTTAAACGAAAAAGAAATGAAATGAAAGGGTAATTTAAAATCAAAATTAGTCCTTATGTTGATTTATGATGAAAAATAAAAAGAAAAAGAGTTAAGAATTTTTGACAAATTAAAAATAATTAAATTAGAAAATTAATTTATTGATTAATACTTTTCATTTAAAATTACTCCTTTTGTTGTTTTATGATGAAAAATGGAAAGAAAAAAGTTTAGAAATTTTAAGAAATTAAAAATAATTAAATTAGAAAATTAATTTAT
This sequence comes from Vitellaria paradoxa, assembly GCA_019916065.1. Lineage (NCBI taxonomy): Eukaryota > Viridiplantae > Streptophyta > Magnoliopsida > Ericales > Sapotaceae > Vitellaria > Vitellaria paradoxa. The sequence goes on along the minus strand of CM034235.1, from coordinate 22,632,174 downwards.
TGACTAATACCTTTTATTTTTTAATCTATTCAAGTATAAAGTCATGCATTTAATATTTTACATTTTCTCTCACTTTTTTCTACAATTGTTCCTTACTTTTTTATTTTTCTTCACTAAATTTTCATTCTAAACATACCTTTAAACAATGTTTAGACCTGTGAGGAAAAAAGTAAATAAAAGTGCTATAGGTGTTCACTTGTTTTATTTATTTTTGTTTTTGGGTTAACCACATAAACATTGAATTTCTTTGGTAAGTATTTATTTATTTTCTAATCCAACTAAAAAAAACGAAAACAAAATAGACTTTTTTTTTTTCTTTTTATTTTTCTATCCATTGCTTCCAACCTTTATACTCTCTTCCCAAATACATAATCCACGCATAACAATAAGTGCAGTAATTTTGAACTATTAATCAAATCTTATTTCAGGAATTAGAGATATTAAATTTTAATTTGTTACAATGTTAATTTTCTTAAGTTTCATTAGTAAATCTCCTTGAGTTTCGTTAGTGAACATTTAATGAGAAATTTACTAACCAAAGATAAATTAAAATTGTAATAAAGTCAAATATTAATTTCATAATCATTGTAAATGTTTCTGTCATGTCTCTAATCTCGCAAACTAGGACAGACAGTATGAAAATATGAAAATTAATTAAAACAATTAAATAATCTAATCAAAGGTTAAGTCAAATCATTATACATCAATCAGAACATCGATTATCTTCTCTCAGTCCCATATTAAAATAAGATAAAGTACATTATCATGAGTTACATTAAACGTTATATACTCTGGTAACAACATTTAAGGCTTATACAGCCACAACATCCATCATTATCATAATACAAGTCCAAATATCAGTTAGGGTCTACACTTTGAGTTGCACAAATAATAATATAATAATCCAAATAAAAAAATAAACATGCTAGGTCATAACCATCAGTCTTATCTTAACTTTGGGTGACTGCTCCCTGGTCTTGTGAAGTCACTTGTAATATGGATGGGGTGAGCACCATCACCTAGTAGGTAGGATTGTATAAGTGTGTAATTCACAACAATCTCAACAAAATATATTATATTTAATGTAAGTGTAATGCAATGACCAATACATTTTTTAATCTCCATCTCCTCTGAATCTTATCCTAGGACGGATAACATTTAACAAAGCACACGGGGTAACCAATTGTACTGTTTACGCTCACAGAAAACATTTATCTCAATAAATCATGAGTAGAGAACCGTGTTACACTCAAACTAGTGTAAGACTCAAGAGAACTGTGTTACATCCCTTGGCACTTCTACGCAGGAGCTATGTTATATCCCTGCTCAGGTATTTACTTATTTCAAACAAGGTTTAACTGCAGTTCGGAGAAACAATTTTAACATAATATTTCAAAGTTAACGTCCCAACCTAATGACTAATCTTTAGTCATGTATATCGATTGGAGATCATCCAATATTTTTATAAATCTTATGTTATTATTTTTCTTAAAATCATGGATCACATCCATATACAAGAACTGTGTTTCAGCATGTTAACAATAATAACATGGTACTCTTGGCCAATTGATAATCATAACATATCTGAATGATAACACCTTAACCCTATGCACGTGATATGCTCAATTGTGTCACGTTTTATTAATATAGATTTCCACTATCACAATAAAAGCATGTTATATCCAAAGCATTAATTAAACATCATATAAATTGTATAAGTTATACCTCAACATATTTATTAGACAATAAAATAAAGTACCAACTCAAAAGGAACGCAAAATTAAGCAAAAAAAGCAAAAGTAGTACAGGTCCCAGCTTGTTTGTGGGTAGTTTGAACCTTTAAGCTAGGTCATAAAGCCTTACACCCTACTTGGAACCTTCGAGCTTCAGCCATGAACATCAATTTGTGCTGCAACATATCCTATCTAGCCACTCTCGGCCCATTTCTGATCTCTGGTTTCAAGCTGAACAAATCAAACACATAAAGATCTCAATCTAAGGTTCACAATATACACATTTTAGACAAGATTTTTAACATATTTCTCAACATATATGCATATATTTACATATTCATAAATACATATATATTAACACATATTCTTCCATTCTCAACCAAATTAAGCATATAATACCTCAAAATCATGCCGTTTACAAAGATTAACACGTATATAAGCCTCACTCACCTCAAATTTGAAGAAAGTAGAAGAAATCAGAGGAAATCTAAAATGTCTTCCAACCTTCACACGTCTAAATCTCTCACCTTGGGTCAAACCACAACAAATAAACACTATCACAACGATCACAGCTAGGGATGCACAAAAAAACTGAACAACCTAAAAATCAAACCAATCTGATCACTTTAGTTCAGATTGGTTTGGATTTATATCATTTTTGGTTTGGTTTTGGTTTAAAAAATTAGCAAATCGATATTTTTAGTTCATTTTTCAAGTTAGTAGAACTCAAACCAAAAATAACTCAATCCGAACCAACCCGAATTAACCCAAAAACATATAATATATAACATATATTATATAAATATTTTATAATAATAAATATTATATAAGGTCTTTCTACCACTACCAACACCAAAAGATTGGAGTTTCTTGATGAGCGTGTCCTTAGCATCAAGATTGTTGGTGGTGATCATAAACTCAGGATATAAGTTGTTCGAAAATTATTTCTTTTCAATTTAGTAATTGTTGATTTTGTTGTTCTCTTGTTTTAAACGTATTTGGATTTTCATGTTGAAGCAGCTGAACACAATTTAGTGATTTTTGCATTTTGAGTTTTTCTTAATGAATAGATAGTTTTATCAAGAAGAAATGACTATTATAATGTATAAATATTTTTATAATCCTAAAATTTGGACTCAAATTAGCCTAAATCGAAAATGAACCCAACCCAACCCGAATTTGCTTGAACTGAAAACCAAACCGAAACAAACCAACTCGATATCTTCAGTTCAGTTCTAATTTAACATCGGTTTGGTTTTGGTTCCAAATTTTAAAAACCGAAAAAAATCAATTCGGTTCTTGGTCAAGTATCAACTCGAACTGAATTGACACAAGCACACCCCTATCACAGCGTCGAAGAGTCTGAGATCCGTTCAGTTTTACTTCTTGGTCTTCATGCTCTCTCTATACTCTCCCTTTTTATTTTTTCCTCTTTCCTCTCTCTCCTATATGCTCAGCTGATAGAGAAAAAAAGATAAGGAAAGAAAGAAAAGAAAGAATGAAAAGGAAGAAAAAGAATGGGTTGGGCTCTAGGCTCAATTCTCCAACCTAAATCTAATTCAAGAAAATAAAATAAAACAAAGAACTCAAACCAAATATCAAGTTTAAATACTTAAATAGACTAAAAACTAAATAAAATGGCCAAAATTAAATAACATGTGTTACGATGTCGTTTCAATATTTTTAATAGGTGAATGTGTGACTACTTAAAAGATTTATTAATGAAAAAATATATTAAAATTTTAATTTCATAATTTTTGTACTTAAAAAGATAGAATTTGAAGTAAAATTTGGTGGCAAAACTATAACCCACTATTTCTTAAGCTTTTATGCTGAATATTCTATTTGCAGTGATTTCATCCCGGGAGATTTGCCTAATTGCCCCCAAATATTGGTTATATTGTTGACAAGTTGAATAGAAAGAGATAATAATAATAATAATAATAATAATAATAATAGAAAAACATTCCAACACGGGCAATGTTGACTGTTAAGCCACGAAAATATAAGATATTCGAAAGTCACAACATTTAAAAAGGAAAATAGAAGAAATTTATATAATAAAATAGGACGATATTTGAAAATGTTCTTCTTATAAATTAAGATTTAACAGTTAAGAATTATTTTTTTTCATTCAACGATTGATATTATTTTTATATTTTTAACTTCCCGCTTAATTCTTATTTTAACAGACTCGACTACCATCTATCTCACAAGATGTTTTAGGCATTTTAATAGAATTTGCAAAATCAATAGAATTTACAGAATCTAAGGCTAGCACGGATCACATACCCATCTCCACTGCAACATTTTCAACAAAAATCACCTTTTCAGAATCATAACATGAACCAACAAGGAGGACAATAGAAGAACAATGGCAGAGAACGAGGTCGTGGTGGAGAATGACCAGGGCCAAGAAGGGACAATACTATTTTGCAGGGACGCATATTTGCACTTGGCCATTGGGAGGCACCAAAACCCATTACAACGGTACCAGAGAACATAATTATTCAGGTTACATCATTACTCTCTAGTACTTGGGTGGTAATCCTAGTTGATACTAGTGCTTCGCATTCCTTTATATCATCCAAATGTCCATGTTAATTGAAATTAATACAAGAGGAATTGAGTGGAACTTTAACCATTGATTCCCCTCCGGGTAATAACACTGTGGCAAATAAGCTCACTAGATCTTGTGCAATCCAATTCGGGGAGATCATAGTAGAATGTGATCTTATCTGGTTGGATATGAATGACTACGATGTCATTTTAGGAATGGACTGGTTGTCTTTACACCAAGCAATTATTGATTGTCACCTAAAGCGTGTGTCGGTGATTCTTCCATCGGGAGCTCGATTCTGTATCCAAGGAGATTCCCGAGAAGATCTAATTATATCCCCAGTACATTCTCGGGGTTGCGGGTAATTAAATAGCTTGCTAGCCAATCTGACTTTGAATGAGGAGCTTCCATTGACTGCTCTCTCCCTCGAGTAGTTTGTGAGTTCCTAGATATTTTTCCTAAGGAGCTTCTAGGTTTGCCACCTCGGTGGGAAATAGATTTTCGTATAGATCTACAGCCAGGGTTGCACCAATTTCAGTAGCCCCTTACCGAATGGCACCAGCAAAAACTTCAAGAATTAAAAGTACAACTTGAAGAATTACTTCAGCTAGGATTCATTCGACCCAGTGTTTCCCTCTAGTGAGCGTCAGTTATTTTTGCAAAGAAGAAAGTTGAAAGTTTGCGGCTGTGTATTGATTATAGAAAGCTGAACAGAGTCACTATTAAGAACAAATATCCCTTGCCACGTATAGATGATTTATTTGAATAATTGAAGGGTTCACTATTCTTCTCTAAGATCAATCTTCGGTCAGGATACCATTAATTACGTATTGAGAGGAAGACATTCCAAAGACAGCTTTCCGTACGAGATATAGGCACTACGAGTTTGTGGTTATGCCTTTTGGACTCATCAATGCACCAGCAGCATTCATGGATCTTATGAATCGTGTTTTTTGTCCATACCTGGATAAGTTTGTTGTAGTCTTCATTGACGACATACTTATTTATTCAAATGATGAACAGGAGTATGAACAATACCTTCGTATCATCCTACAAACTTATTAGATCATCAACTATATGCCAAGGCTAGCAAATGTGAGTTTTGGCTAACAAAGATACCATTTTTAGGATATATAGTCTCAACAGATGGTGTTGCTGTGGACCCAACAAAAGTAGAGGCCGTAATGAGCTGGGAGCAACCGAAGACGGTCTTCGAGATAAGAAGTTTCCTCGGTTTGGCAGGGTATTACCGACGGTCCATTAAGGACTTTTCTCGGATTGCTGTACCCATGACGCGATTAATCCGCAAGGATGTCAAGTTTATTTGGGATGAGAAATGTGAAAGAGTTTTTCAAGAGTTAAAGGCTAGATTGAATCAAGCCTCGATTCTAATCATACCAGAATGAGGGGCAGGATATACAGTATACTGTGATGCGTCAAGGGAAGGATTGGGTTATGTGCTAATGCAATTGGATCATGCAGTCGCTTATGGTTCTCGACAACTGAGAAATCATGAGAAGAACTATCCAACCCACGATTTAGAATTAGTCGCAATTATTTTTGCATCGAAACTTTGGAGGCATTATTTGTACGGTGAAAAGTTTGAAGTCTTTTCAGATCACAAGAGTCTGAAATATCTGTTCACCCAACGAGACCTGAACCTGCGACAACGACGTTGGATGAAATATCTGGAGGATTTCGATTTCACCATTCAGTATCATCCAGGAAAGGCAAATGTTGTAGCAGATGTACTCAGTAGGAAATCACATTCAACATTGACGAATTTGGCAGTGCGGGAATGGAATATGCTAGAATCTGTGAATGAATTTGAGATCAGATTTGATCAGAAAAATGCTACAGTGACAAGCTGTTCTCTAGTGGCAATTCCCACGATACTCACTAAGGTGATCAATGTACAACAACATGATGAAGCATGCAAGAAGATGGTAGCTCAAATCTTGTCTTGAGAGATTATAGAAGGATGGACACTTCGCTCCGATCAAGGACTACAGCATTGTGGAATGTTGTATGGCCCAAATTCTGATGGCCTTCGAGAGAAGATATTGTATGAGTTTCATAATTCAAGATTTTCCATTCACCCTGGAAGTACGAAGATGTACCGTGATTTAGCATGACAGTATTGGTGGAAGGGAATGAAGAAGGATGTTGCCCGATTCGTAGCTAAATGTCTTGCTTGTCAGCAGATCAAAGCTAAACACTAGAAACTAGCTGGATTACTTCAACCTTTACCTGTGTCTAAATGGAAGTGGGAGCACATTGCGATGGATTTTGTCATGGGCTTATCTAAGACATTAAAGAAAAATAATTCCATATGGGTTATTATTGATCGATTAACAAAGTCAACACATATTTTACCAGTGAACACTACTGACATACTCCAAAAGCGCAGCGAGTTATATATCCGCAAGATCATCTGGCTTCACGGAACACCAGTCTCCATAATATCTGATAGAGATCCATTATTCACAGCTCAATTTTGGAAGAGTCTGCAGGAGGCTTTAGGCACTAAATTGACCTTTAGTACGGCATTTCACCCTTAGACAGATAGACAGTCAGAGCGGTTAATTCAGACATTAGAAGATATGCTTCGTGCTTGCATGCTAGACTTTAAAGAAATTGGGAAGGGCATTTGCCATTGATTGAGTTTGTGTATAACAATAGCTACCAAGCAAGTATTGGAATGGCGCCTTATGAGGCATTATATGGGAGGCCATGTCGCTCTCCTTTGTGTTGGGCTGAGGTAGGAAAGTCAGTGATGATAGGACCTGACCTAATTAAGCAAACATAAAAAAAGGTTGCTATCATTTGTCAACGTCTACTTACTGCCTAGAATCACCAGAAAAGCTACGCAGACCGACGAAGACGACCTTTGGAGTTCGAGGTTGGAGATTATGTCTTTCTTCGAGTTTCCCCATCTCAAGGAGTCATACGATTCGGAAAAAAGAAAAAGTTAGCTCCTCGATATATTGGACCATTCGAAATCCTTGCAAATGTTGGCCAGGTTGCATATCAGTTAGCTCAACCACCTCAACTATCACGTGTTCACAATGCGTTTCATGTATCCATGCTTCGGAAGTATGAACTTGACTTGAGTCACGTGATTGATTGGATTGAACTTGATATTCAGCAAGATGTTACATTTGAACAATAGCCGTTTAAGATCGAGGATCGTCGTGAGCAAGTCTTACGAGGCAAAACCATTCCATTGGTTCGAGTGTTGTGGAGACATCATGGTGTGGAAGAATCCACTTGGGAGCGTGAGTCTGTTATGCATGAATGATACCCTCATTTGTTAACACATGAGTCATACTTTTTGTAAATTTCGGGACAAAATTTATTTAAGGGGGGTGGATTGTAATAACCTGGATTTTCTTTTGTAATAACCTGGATTTTCTTTCTCTTAATTAATTATTTTGCTTAAGTGTGATTGTGATATTTATTATATAAAAATCTAGAAAATTGAGGATTTGAAATTTTTGGATTGATAAAATTAGTTGGAAAGATTTTCGGATTTAATTTCACCCTAGGTGGGAGTTTAATGTAGACTTTCTAAACTTTTATATCCAAACACTTCCTAGCCCAATTACTTATTTGATTCAACCCAAGCCCATTAACCAATGGGTTAACATTTTCTTTGACTTATCTCAACTCACTTCAACACTCACTGAGTTGACTCATGAATAATAACTCTCAATTATATCCCAGAAACTTCATTTTCTATCTTTTCTTCCATACATCTCTCACAATTTCTCAAATTATTTAGCTAATTAGTCAAAAAGAAGACCCCACATGATTACTTAAAGCATTTCTTTCAAACATGATTTAAAGACTTAAAGTATCTTTTAAATTATTTGTTTAATTAGTCAAAAAGCTAGCATGATTCCCGGATCATGCCACCTTCATACATCTTCCCCCAATACCTCTTTTAAATAATTTGTTTAATTAGTCAAAAAGTTAGCATAATTTCCGGATCATGTCACACATCTCCATCCATCCTCTAATACCTCTATTAAATTATGTGGTTAGATAGTTAAAAAGGTAAAGCTAGATTATTTGAATTAATTACCTATTGTAATCCTACTCTAGTGGCTTTCAAGTCTAGAAAGTGGAGGTTGTTTTTCTCTACTGACATTTTCTCTACACTTTCATGACTTCTTATAAATTGTGTGCCTTTAAAGAGAAAAAAAAATAATCAATCTTTAGTGGGTTGGAGATTCGGTGTTGTTTGGAGGAAGAAGAAAGGTTTGGAACTTTCTAATTGGGTGGTGTTCAAAACTCAACTTCTTTTTCCTTCTCAGGCTTGGTCGCCAATATCTTCATTGAGGTAGGATGACGAACCTCCTAAAATGTATTTGATGTCTTCAATTTTGAAGCTAAAGCATTTTCTGGGTTTGAAGTATGAAATTTGATTGTAATAAAAAAATAAACCCGTATATTGGGGGTAGAGAAGCCGAAACTTTGACTGAGGTAACTCAGCATGCTAATAACTCTCTATTGTAACTTCTAATGTGCTTGTGACCCCTAAAACGGTGGAATTAGGCTTCGGCTAAAACATAAAAGTTGTAACCCTTTAAGTTTTCTTTCCAACCCAAAAAGATTTGCATCAATCCGATTTGTGAGTCAAAAGTTATGCCCAAAATACTGAGCACATGTAAAACTGTATCTTCTGAACAAATTGAATTCAAGGCTGTTTTTGCACATTTAGACTTTAGAATTTTAAAAAAGTGTAAAACATGAAAGTTGTAGATCTTAAAGTCTAGTTTCTACAAATATAAAGTTTATAAATATTGGAGTTCTGATCTATTTTATATGATTTTCTTTTAAGCTACTATTTCTGCTTAATCTTAAATTGATGCTTGTATGGATTTTTTTAGAATTTTATGTTTAAAAGATTTATTTAAATTCCCAATTATCCTTTGTTAGTTATGTTAATAATTTATTTATGTGTGATTTTGTTCACAATGCCTAATCTAGTGAAACACTTATGATATTTGATAAAAATGCCCAAATGAAATAATGAATTTATTCTTTCCTCATTGGTCTTCCTTAAATGAATTTGATTTATTCTAATTGATTTTAGGCATTGTTTGTCAAACCTAGCAGGTTATATATTATATTTTTATGATTAAGTGAATTTGATGAAACTTATTTAATACATTCCTAAATATTGGAATAATTCTATGATATTTGTGGATATCTTGAAGTCGAAAAACATATGATAAGGGTTTGATTATAAAGAAATGATGAATTGAAATTTATTCAAATTATTTTGAATAAATAAAATTTATCAAAATTTTCTAATTAAATATAAGTCCAAAGAGCTATTATTATCTTTTAATTTCATAAATTAATAAATAAAAAGGTAAAAGAGGTAAAAAACCGAGATCGCAGCCATTGAGGTTCGAACTCGCACTTCAAATCGCAATTAGGGTCGCCCGCCCACTAAGCTACCACCTCGACTAATAATATACTTTTAGAAATAATTTTATTCTTATTAAAGGTAGTACAGCAAACTTGTCAAAAGAATTAACTAAAATACTAATTCGAATTCTAAATTATTTCTAACTACTTGCTACTTGTTAATTTACATGTAGTACCTACTTGTGATAATTATATTGATGACAATGTCAAATCTTTGATTTATGAGAATTATTATTAAATTATGGATTTAGATAAAGTACTTAAAAAATATACTTCATGTGACTGAATAATTCCACTTTTGATTCATACGCCCAGGAATATTACCGGTTGTTATTAAAATGTCTTATTTTCCATACAAGGTACCCTTGGAAATGTAAAAGAGTGAGAAGAAATTAAGGCACTCGGTGCGAAAGTATTTTTCGTAATTGGGTGGTGGGTGGGGTAGAAATAGCCTTTTAGATGGATGGGAGCATATGCATTTATTTGGGAGATACTCCATTCTGACCTGGCCAGTTAGGTAGCTGGTCGCGACGGTTAGGTTTTTTGTGGATGACACCGTTGAATGCATTAGATGCTAAGCCCGTAAAATCACTAGTTCCTAAGGCTGGGGTAGAAGAGATAGAAGTATGATTGCCTTAGGAGGATTTAGATTAACCCCTTTATCAGATTTTTTATGACTGGCAATCTCTCTTACTTATGTATGAATGATTTAAAATTTTAATTATATTTAATTCTTTGATGAATATTTTATAAATAATATATATATATATTATATACAAACTTGTATTGCTACGGGGTTTGATCCCGAAACCTTAAAGATTTGAATCTGAGATCTCTACTACTGCACGCGACACAATTTTATTGTGGTACACACATCAATATTTAACTATTTTTACATGTAAGTAAAATAGTAGTTACGTGACGTTTCATCATCAAACCATTGTAAGTATAATTTACATTATTTAGTTGAGATCTATTGAATTAATTGTTGCATGAACATTATGCCACCTAATCACATTCACTGTAGTGGGTTACCTAATACAGTGTAGTATTACAACCATTGCATATAGGCACCTAGGAGATTCTGATGATCGGGCTTCAGTAGCATATCCCTTGTGGAAATATTTTTTTCAGGATATTAAGTACATGGATACTGAAGATGAGCTGGAAATAGATTAATTTCTTTTAAATATTCCATCAGAAGATTTATATTTTTTTTTCTTGCGCAGCACTAGAAGATTTTATTTATTATTGTGGTCTGTAATATAATTGTTAAATGATTGTAATTATTAAGTTTAGATCTAGTTTGTTTTTATTTGGTATGTATGTTAATCGCGTGGTTGAAACGCTTAAATGGTTCTGTAATACTATTCTATCTTTTTTTGTGCCATGTAGTTGAATCCTATCAAATGATTCAGTCTAATGACTCATAATATTATTTGGGATAAACAATAAATTTTTAATACCTTAAATTTTTATTGCTATTCAACCCCAATTTAAAAAAAAATTTTAAGGTAACAGTGTTTATTATCATATCATTTTATACCCAATAATAATCTCAAATCACCCTTAGACATTCGGATTATAAAATTCGGGGCATGACAAAAGGCGCCCCCCCTTTATTAAAATTGATTGATAACGTAGCAAAACCGACTGAATATTTACCCCGTCTTTGGGAGAGGAGTTAAAAAATGAATTTTCCTGGATTCGCGAATCCGGTCGTCGAAATTAGACCGTTCATCATCGTGAATTTTCCAACTCTTCCCAACTCCTCCTTTAAACAAAGACAAAACAAACACAAGCATTTTCTCACTCTCTCTGACTAGAAAACAAATCTTCAACCAGGCTTGGCTTATGAAATAATTTTTTTAAGGTAAAACCAGAGTTATGAATAACAGGAGGATTAACAACTTCCCAGATAACACAAATCCAACAAAAGATAAATGGATTTTGACTGATACATCTTCTGTAGGAGAAGAGATTTGATTATCCAAAACTCTCAAACAGAGAAGCTTCTCTTACTTTCTATTATATGTCTCGTTTTGTACAATTTTTTCACTCAAATCAAACAACATTGCAAATGAAATGGTGTAATTCTTCACTTGATTGAACCATTTTCAAGATGCATGCAAACGAATGCTCACTCATTCCACAGAACTATCAGTTTTGATTTGATTTGATGGACTTTCAACTCAATAATGCTCTGTTTTGCTCAGAACCCATGACAGGTCATCCGCCGATTTGTTCTGAATCAACGCCGGGGGTACTGAAAGGAGTCACCTTTCTCTCTCTGCTCAGAAGCCTCTTCAGTGATCTCAATCGGGTCGTCACCGGCGACTTCGGTCTTCATCTTCACCAATCTGTCTCGGCATGTCAATCACCAACATCCCTTCTGCGCTATTACTACTCGCCGCCGCCGATGATGATGAGGACGAGGAAGAAGATTGAGAAGAACTAGGAGATTGACGATCTTCTTCCAAGCAAGCCCCTAAAGTGCTAACCTGAGTCTCGTTACCCCAAAACAGTACATTTGTTGGGAAATTGAGGGACTCTGTTGAAAATCCACCAACCGCTGAGTTCTCTGGAATTGAGGAATTGAGAATCGACTCCAGGGACAGCTGCTCAGAGGTCGCCGGCGGCGATTGGGACGAAACTGGGTTTCGACAGAGAGGGCAAGTGGAGTGGGATTGGAACCACATGTCAATGCAATCAAGGTGGAACCCATGGTTGCATTTGGGTAGCAGCCGAGCTTTCTCGCCGTCGGCGAGATCGGAGAGGCAAACGGCGCATTCCAGTCCGTCGCTGAAGTCTTTGGAGCTGAAGATCACCACCGGAAGGGACTTGAGGACCGAGGGATCGAGGCCGCGGCGGACTGATAGCTCAGCGTGGCCGGGGGCGAAGTCGAAGCGGCGGCGGCGCCGTCGTCGGGTGGTGCCGGAGGCGGCCATGGCTTCTTCTTGTCGGCGGTACAAAAACCATTTGGCGTAGAGGTGGAGGAAGACGACGAAGAGCATCATCAAGAAGAGGACTACTATGGCCAGCACCATGATCTTCGTCGACACTGCGACCCCAGGCGTATCAATCGAATCTCCCATTTTCGGATCAGATTTTGGGGGGAATGAGAGGCAGCAGAGATTTTCCGAGAAAATCTCGAGGTTCCCAGGAAAAAGAACTAGTAGGATTTGTCAAGTTCTCTATCTAATCTTGCAAGATTGAAGTAATGGGAGGTTACACAGCTTTTCACGATGGAATAAAGAACCCAAGAAATGAAGAGGTATGGAAAGACCCAGGCAGAGCCAGAGGATGGAACTGGGTTTGGAGGCCTGATGAGAGAATTTGACCCCTTTAAAGATGTTTGGACTGCAAGAAAATTTTGCACTAGGAAGAACTAAGAAGAGGACACTGTACGGGTCTAAACTCTCAAGAGTGAAAGTGACAACAGGGACAATGAAAAAAAAAAAAAAAAGAGAGAGAGAGAGAGAGAGAAAGAGAGAATTCACTAACGGGGAGGAATTCAACTCCGTCGACCCCACTCAACAGTCACTGTGGCTGCCCATTGACCGCAGATGATGAGGTTTACTTGTACGCCTCCCAATTATTTGTGGCGGACGGATAGTTAGCTAGCTTTTTAATTTTTGATTATTTAGTTTTTTTTTAATTTTTTAATAAATAATTTATCCTCTTAAATTTATATTTTTTTAAGTTATGAAAGAAAAAATTTTAAATTAAGAAAAGTTAAAAATTAATTATTAAAAAACTATTTTTTTCTTTTTAAATAAAAAAATTATTTTTTAGTAGATAACTAACAGCTAAATTAAAAAAAAAATTGCCTTTTCTTTTCAAACTAAAGAGTTTGAAAAGATGAAAAGTTAATTTTTTTAAGATTATTATCTAACTATTAACTATTTAATTTTTGTTAATTTAATATTTTCACTTTTTATGATTTAGAAAGGTTTAAAATTTAGTGGCGTTTGAAAGCTAAATATACAAAAAAGTAGAAAAATTTATTGCATTGTCACTTTTAATGTTTGAAAAACTAACTAAATTTTTCTAACACAATTTATTGAATAGGCTGATGACCCATTCCAAAGGTTTTCGTTCAACAGGTCAGTCAACTCCATTCTAAGGGATTGTATTAGAAAAGTTGTTAAAAAATTTGAAAGTAAGTCTCAAAAAATGAGAAATTTTGTTAAAATTGATAAAAATTGAGTTTGAATAAGCGCACGAAAAATAAAAAAGTAAAAGTTAGTAAAAGTAGCTAATTTTTATAATTTTGATAATTTGTGGTATGTCAAACTGGGTCTAATAAAATAAATTTAATTATTTGAAAAATAAACCAAAAAAATTTTGTGCTGCTTTGATTAATCTGTTCGCAACGTAGTCAGAGGTTGAGAGTAAGAATAATATTGAAGACAATTTTAACATTATTTACACAAGAATATGTTATACTAATAATAAGACTAGAAACTCACATTCTCAATTCTGTCTTAATAAAGAAACAGGAAAAGTCTTTGTCTTTAAAATTGCGGTGGAGAGAGGTTGAACCAGTGTACCGAAAGTCTGCTGACCTTGAAACAATTTTGACCACTGAGGCCGCGATTATTAAGCAGCCATCAGCGTTCACTTGGGTTCATCGCCTCTAATTTTCTAACACTGATAATAGGCGTGCCCATATAAATTTATAAAAATTTATAAAAGTTAATGTTTTATATTTTATATAGTAAATAAAAAATTAAATTTTATAATTTTATAATTTATGTTTATAAAAATTTAAAAAATTTTGTATTTTTTTATTCAACACCAAATGATGCCTAGATTATAAGTCTGCAGAGGCCTGTGCTATGTTTACTTAAATAGGATAGAAATATATATAATATATATATATATAATGTGGGCGTTCTGGAAGATTAATTTTTAGAAAAAGCCGATAATTTCTTTATTTTTTGAAGTTTGGTGAGTATATTAAAATAAATCTGAAAAAATCTTTTATATTCTCAAAGTTAAATGAGAATATAAGTTGAAAGGTTAATGTCTTTTTGATAATCAATTTTTGTACCAACTAAACATAAGTTGAAATACTATAGGGTTGTTTGGAGTAAGAAAAATGAGATAAATGAGATAAATTGTGTTTGGAGAGAGTTCGTAATGCGTGTAATGAGAGAAAAAAGTTGATGTGATATAAATTAATAAAGATTTATAGAGATTTTTGGAGATTTTCATCAAACTATTACAAACCAAACTGGGCCTATATTGAATTCGAAAATTTTAAGTGTCGTATAGTTTATTTTTCTATTTTTTTTTTTATTTTTTTTTGTACTTTTAAAAATAAAGAAAATAGCTTAAAACTCATTTGATTACTTATATTTTTAAAAGTTATTTTGGAAAAAAAAAATAAGTTTACATATGAAATGAAAAATGCAAAAAGTCGCTTTGAAAATTTTTAATCTTAAATAAGAAAATTTTCAAAATAAGAAAACAGAATATTTTCTATTTTCTCGTTTTGAGATTTTTAATACATAAAACAAAAATAAAAAAATAAAAAATAAATCAAATGAGACCTTATATTTTGTAAATCTAAAAATTAGAATGTTCTAATTCCTTAATCAGAGGCCAACTAAATATAAAAATTTGCTCTTAGCCTACGCACAACTAAACATAAAAGTACAGTTTCTTCAACTATTTCACTATGAAGGATAGTTTTATGAATAACTTTAAGAAGAATTTCATTTTATTGAAAGAATTTATCATAGAAAACTTTCAAACGAAGTCAAATTAGAGTACATTTCGAAGTAATTCTTTGTTTTTTTTTTAGTAATTTTTTTTTTTTGATAACATATCATATCATTAAAATAAGAGCTCGTTCGGAGTTTTACAAAACTCTGCAAAATTAAAATTAATTTTTATAAAGTTAAAAATTTTTTATTTACTATACGAATTAAGAAATCATAACTTTCACAAATTTACACTAATTTTTACAATTCCCAACACCTTTTAAATCTTTAGACTCAACTTTAAATGTAACGAATCTCGAAGATAAATTTCAAGGGGGCATACGGTGAGTACGTCGTACATAATCCTTGAGAGTAGATGTAGTGGATCGGAATATAGGACCAGCACCAGTTACCAAATCAACAAAGGGCGATTCTTTCTCAATTCATACCACATCTTTGAGCTGCAATGTCCCCTGTGTTTTCCATGACTTGGCCCTTTGGTTGAGTCTCACCGACATTTTCGTCATGAAAGAAAACAAATTGAATCCACTCATAGTCAAGGAACACTTGAACATCCCATCCAGAACCTAAGGACTTTGGAACCAAAGTTCTTTCACTTAGGTGAGGAAAAGACTAGTGAATGCCAAGGACCAACACTATTTCTAGTTCGGGGACTATTGGCATGTTTTTGAAAGGCCTAATGATTAATGAATTTAGTGTAATACTCACTCAACCTTGCTAACGGTGCGTTGGTATACTAAAATTTGATAAAAATTTCTAAAAGTTTTTAAAAATTTTAAAAATTTTTATATATTTTTACACATTCTTACCTTCTCAAAATTTAAAAAAAGTTCATTACCTTTCAAAAAAAGTAGATAACTAGAATTCGATTAATCAAATAACAAAAACTTTTTCACTATTCTCACCATGGACTCCAAATTCTCGAATGATACCTACTTTGACTTTTTTGTGGGGTCGTAGAGATCGTTTCAACGGATTGTAAAAATCATTCTGATAGATTTGAGGGGCCAATTTCTGTTTAAACGGTTTCTACAATCCGTTTAAATGAATTACAGTGTAAAGAAGATATGTCTGCCCAAATTTTGAAATTCGTCTAAATAGAAATCCAATCCGTCAGAACGAGAACTTACTATTCATCTCAAAAAAATGCGATTTGAAATTTATGCGCCAAACGTAAAAAATTTCTCTAAATTATATTTTATCTCACTTTTATCACTCCAAACACACTCTAAGTCATGAGGAGATGGATCCCTCGCTAGTATTATTGAAACTCGCATGTTCTTACCAGTTTTATTATTACGAAGCATTACTTGCTCTTGGGGTCAAGCGTTAACAGTCCACTCCCTTTGGGATACACGTTCAATTCTGGAGACTACTCGCATACTTTTAAAATGCCTAGTAAGTAATAAACTTAGTGTTATATATACTCACTTAATCTCGCTCAGGTGATATGGGACAGATCCCTTCCTAGCATTGAAATTCGCTTGTTCTTGCCAGTTTTATTGCCACGGAGCTTCAATCTCCCTTAAGGTCGGATGTCACAATTCACCCTTATAGATACACATCCACATGTGACTCTGCACTTTTAGTTGGTTGTATTTTAAGTCCGATAGATATAATTCTATAATGATGATATCAAAGTAGTATGGTGTTATTTGCTTTTGGTATAAATTACACGATTTTATAAGGACTCTTACCAAATAGTCTTAATGTTATATAGGGCTCAACTGGGGCACCGAAAATACGAAAGAATTTTGAAAAATTCTGTAAATTTTTTATGATTTTTTTTTTTCACCTTGAACTATGTGAATTTCTATAAATTTATATTACATTCATAAATCTCAATAAATTTTTATAAAATTTCAATAGCATTTTTACAAATTTAAAAAAAGTTCTGATAGAAAAGTTAAAAAATTTTTGTTCAAACCTGTTCGAACGGAACTAATCTTCTCTATTTTTTGTAATTTGTGATTTACACTCGAAACGTGAAAAAGTAATTCAAATCTCATTTTATCTAGATTTTTATAACTCCAAATGCTCCGTATATGTATTTATGCATGACACATTACTAATCTTTGGCAATAAGGACGCCCTCAGTGCTACTGAGCTTTAGGCCGTGCCCGACTGTTTGTTGAAGGTTGAAAACGGACCATCAATGTAAAATTTTCACTGTGAGTCCTCCAAAATGCTTTTTTGTCTCGCTTTTGAAAAGAACCATCCCACCCACCCACCCCCACTCACGCACACATACACACACATATATATTTCTATTTTCATTTCAAAACAATTTCGAACTCGGAAGAATGAGCGACAAAATAATATAAGGCTGAGAGTAGTCTAAATTCGTGTTTTGTGAAGCCTTGGGGTATGGAACAACGGGACACCTAATAGAGTTTATTAATTAATTAGGTAAGACCTATCTCTTGCATGATCTCTCACTATGCCTATAAATACCAGTTCATTGGAGTTCTAAAAAAATCATCAAAAATTTTTATAATTTGTTGTTAAAATTTTAATTTTTTACATATTACGCAAATTAAGAAATATATTTTCGTATCAATCTTACAACTTCAAGCAAACTCTACAAAAGAAAAGCTTTCTTTTTTTTTTTTGGATTATCTTGGGGGTTGTTTGTTTTTCATTACTTTTGTCTTCCTCCGCCGAAAAAAGTGACTTTAAAGAATGTTTGAAATAACAAAAAGTAGAAATTGAGATAATTCATGGATTTATATTCGTATAATGATATAGAAAGTAAATATTTTTTACAAATTTTTTAAAATTTTTAAAAATTTTTTAACATTTTTTAATACTCCAAACGTACTCTTGACAATTGTAATTGGAGAGGGTTAGGTCCCCAGATTCAGCACCGAACTCAAAGATTTCTGACTTGAGACACCTGATGAATGTGAATGATACTTTTCCCACCTAATTATATGACTTTGTATGTCTATTTATGCTATGTTTTGGTAGTGGCCCAATATAGATTCGGTCCAAGAGGGGGATGTATATTATATATATTGGTTAATTTCTTTTGAAGGATTAAGGATTTTGAAGGAAATTTTGCTCACTAAAGGACACAACAAAACCCTTGAAATTTGTCTGGTCTTGGGACCGTGAGAGACAGGAACAAGACCACGGCACCAAACCAAAAGGAAAATATTAAAATCGCCACGTCCGTGACAACATTTTTATTTTTGTTTTTATATTTCTAAAATTAAACATAAAATCTTGTTTCATAAATTTATTTTTAATTTTTAATTTTCACAAAAATAAAAACTATCTTTAAAATTTTAAAAATTATTGAAATATGAAAAATATATTTTCTCAAAATTTATTATCTTTCAATTTTCATTTATTTTACAACTATCACCTATCACAACCATCTTACTAACAACCACCACCATTTGGCGTCTGTCACCCACTTCCAGTCACCATCGACTACCATCGTTGTTTGCCACCATCTTTGTAATAACCTGAATTTTTTTTCTTAAGTGTGTGGTGGTGATATTTATTATAGTAAAAATCTAAAAAATTGAGCATTTGAAAATTTTTGGAATGATAAAATTAGTTAGAAAGATTTTCAGATTTAATTTCACCCTATGTGGAGTTTAATATAGAATTTCTAAACTTTTATCCAAATAATTCCTAACCCAATTACTTATTGGTTCAACCCAAGTCCATTAACACATGGGTCAACCCTTTCTTTGACTCACCTCAACTTACTTCAACTCACTTTATCACTCACTGAGTTGACTCATGAATAGTAACTCTAAATAATTTTCCGTCAAACTTCATTTTCCATCCATCCTTTCTTCCATCCATCTCTCACATCTCTCAAATTATTTGGCTAATTAGTCAAAAAAGAAGACTCTACATTGATGACTTTAAGCATTCTTTCAAATAATTTAACAAGCATGATTTAAAGACTTTAAAGTATTTTGCTTAATTAGTCAAAAAGCTAGTAGATTCCGGATCATGCCACCATTCCATCCATCCTCCAATACATCTCTTAAATTATATGGTTAGATAGTCAAAAAGCAAGCATGATTCTTGGATCATATTACCAATTGTATATGCATGATCTACCTTAGTTGCTTTAAAGCATGGGAAGTGGAGGTTATTTTTCCCACCCGATACTTTCTCTACACTACCATGATTTCTTATAAATTGTGTGCCTTCAAAGAGAAGAAAATAAGAGAAAAAAAATCATTATTTAGTGTGGTTAGAGATTAGGTGCTGCTTGGAGGAAGAAGAAAAGCTTTGAACTTTCCAATTGGGTGGTGTTCAAAGCTCAACTCCTTTTTCCGTCTCAGGCTTGGTCACCAATATCTTCATTGAGGTAGGATGACGAACTTCCTAAATGTATTTGATGTCTTGAATTTGAAGCTGAAGCATTTTTTTTTTTTTTTTTTTGGTTTGAAGTATGAAACTTGATTGTGGAAAAAAAAATACCCGCATATTGGGGATAGGGAAGCCAAAACTTTGACTGTTATAGCTCAGTATGCTGACAACCCTCTATTTGTAACTTCTAATGTGCTTTTGACCCCTAAACGGTGGAATTAGGCTTCGGCTAAAACATAAAAGTTGTAGCCATTTAAGTTTTTTTTCCAACCCAAAAAGATTTACATCAATCCAAGTTGTGAGTCAAAAGTTATGCTCAAATACTGAGCACGTGTAAAACTGTATCTTCTGAAACAAATTGAATTCAAGACTGTTTTTTGCACCTTTAGGACCTTAGAATTTTTAAAAGTGTAAAACATGAAAGTTGTAGGTCTTAAACTCTAGTTTCTACAAATATAAAGTTTATAGATATTGGAGTTTTATTCTATTTTATATGAATTTTTTTAAGCTGTTGTATCTGCTTAACCTCTAATTGATGCTTGTTTGGATTTTTTTTTAGAATATTATGTTTAAAAATTATTTAAATTTTCAATTACCTTCTGTTAATTATTATCATGTTAATAATTTCTATTGATGTGTAATTTTGTTCACAAGGCCTGATATAGTGAAACACTTGTACTATTTGATATATATTGAAGTGGACTATTAAGTTGATGCTAGTTAGATATTTTCCAATTGATATGAAATTATTTTAACTGAATATTATGTATCATTTGACATTCTAATATTTATGATAACTGACTTAGACAATCAGTTTCATCATAGATAGTTGGATGACTTATTCAAACTAAAATGGCTAAGTAGAACCAAGTATTTGATAAAAATGCCCAAATGAAACAATGTACTTATTCTTTCCTTATTTGGTCTTCCTTAAATAAATTTGATTTATTTTAATTGATTCTTTTAGACATTGTTTTGTCAACCTAGCAAGTTATATAACTATATTTTATGATTTAGTGAATTTAATGAAACTTATTTAATATCTTCCTAAATATTAGAATAATTCTATGGAAATTGTGGATATCTTGAAGCTGAAAACCTATGATAAGGGTTTGGTTATAAATTAAAATGATGATTGGGAATTTATTCAAATCATTTTGAATAAAATAAAACTTATTAATTTTTCAAAAATTAAATATAAGTCCAAAGAGCTATTATTATCTTTATATTCCATAAAATAATAAAATAAAAAAGGAAAGAAGCAAAAACTGATATCGCAGCCAATGAGGTTCGAACTCGTGACTTCAAATCGCAATTAGGGACGCCTACCCACTAAGTTGCCAACCTCGGCTTAATTAATATACCATTAGAAATAATTTTATTCTTATCAAAGGTAGTACGGCAAACTTGTCAAAAGAATTAACTAAAATAAAAATACAAATACAAATTCAAATTCTAAATTATTTCTAGCTACTTGCTACTTGCTACTTGTTAATTTACATGTAGTACCTACCTTTGTGATAATAATATTAGTGACAATATTAAATCTTTGTTTTATTGAAAATTATTATTGAATTATGGATTTAGGTAAGGTACTAAAAATATACTACATGTGACTGAATAATCCCACTTTTGATTCATCGCCTGAGAACATTGTCGGTTGTTATTAAAAATGTCTTATTTCCATACAAGGTACCATTGAAATATAAAAAAGGTGAGAAAAAAAATTATGGCACTCGGTGCCAAAATTATTTTTGGCAATGGGGTAATGGGTGGGTAGAAATGGCCTTTTAGATGGAGATGGGAATATATGCATTTTATTTGGAAGATGCTCCCTTTTAACTTGGCCAGTCAGGTAGCCCGGTCGCGACGGCTAAGTTTTTGGTGGGTGACACCGTCAAAATGCATTAGATGCTAAGCCCGTAAAGTCATTGGTTCCTAAGGCTGGGGGTAGAGGAGAATAGAAATGTGATTACCTTAGAAAGATTTAGATTAAACTCCTTTATCAAATTTTACTATAACTGGCAACCTCTTTTGCTTATGTATGAATAATGTGTTGGAATTATTTAATTATATTTAATTCCTTTATATGAATATTTTATAAAGAACTGTAAGAAAAATATATATACGAA
The DNA here is from genome assembly GCA_019916065.1 of Vitellaria paradoxa. Classification (NCBI taxonomy): domain Eukaryota; kingdom Viridiplantae; phylum Streptophyta; class Magnoliopsida; order Ericales; family Sapotaceae; genus Vitellaria; species Vitellaria paradoxa. The sequence continues at coordinate 22,610,234 of CM034235.1, read as the reverse complement.
ACCTGTATCGCTATGAGGTTTGATCCCGAGACCTTGAAGATCTGAATTTGAGATCCTCACCGCTGCGACACAGATTTCATTGTGGTACACATATCAACATTTAACTATTTTACGTGTAAGTAAAATAGTAGTTACAGTGATGGTTTCATCGAACCATTGTAAGTGTAATTTATATTATTCAGTTGGGATCTATTGAATTAATTGTTGCATGAACAGTATGCCACCTAATCACATTCACTGTATTGAGTCACCTAATATAGTGTAGCATTACAACCACTGCATATAGGCACTTAGGAGATTCTGATTACTGGGCTTTAGTAGCTCACCCCTTGTGAGAATTTTTTTTTCAAGATATTAAACACATGAATACCGAAGATGAGCTAGAAAGAGATTAATTTCTCTTAAATATTCTACCAGAAGAGTTATCTATTTTTTTCTTGCGCAACACTGGAAGACTTTATTTATTATTGTGGTCTGTAATAATAATTGTTGGATGATTGTAATTATTAAGTTTAGACCTAGTTTACTTTTATTTGATATGAAATGTTAATCGAATGGTTGGGACGCTTAGATGGCTCTGTAATACTATTCTCTATCCTTATTTTGTGCCCTATAGTTAAATCCCATCAAATGATTCAGTCTAATGACATATAAATATTGTTTGGGATAATAAGGGATTTTGAATATCTTAAATTATTGCGGAACAACCCTAGTTGGAGGAAAATTTTGGGGTGTGATAGTGTGTTATTATCATCTTATTTTTATACCCAACAAATAATTCCAAGTCACGCCCGGGCATTCGGGTTATGAAAATCCGGGGTGTGACAATCTCTGACTTATCCCTAATGCTCGCCACCTCACCTCAAACTACTACCACTTGCTAGCCACCATATCATCCGCCAACTGCCAGCCACATTCAACCACCATTGCCATCGACTTCTGATCACCGTCCACCAACTACTATCCATCACCAGCCACCACTTGCCACCACCAACCATTGCCTAGTGCCACTTACCATCACCGTTCACTCTTCCAATACTATATCTACCAATAAACAACTATTGTTACTAAATAAGTTTTCAAGTTTTTGTTTTTGTTCTTTTTTTCTCTTACCACACAAATGAAAATTAAAAATTAAAACTAAATATAAAAATTGAAAATTGAAGATAAAAATTAAATATTAACAGTTTTGTTAAAACAGACCCTTAAATGTCAATTTTTTGTTGTTGTAGTGGGGACATAAAGATAGATAATAAAAAAAGAAAAACAATAACAACAACAACAATAACAATAACAATAACAACAATAATAATAATAATAATATAAGAAAAATCGATTAAGCCAACGATTGCATGCACGGGGTGCGCATAAAAAGTAGCATTTTTTTATGTCCATCATAATCAAGTTGCTGAAAATGATTCTTTCTCAAAAAATTTTATAAAAATAATATTTGTGTAATTAAAATATTTTAATAGGTATTTTTTATTTAAAATGATAAATTTATATATCTTTCTAATAAATTTTTCTCATACAAAAAATATAGCACGCTGATGATTATGAAACTCACATTTCCTTGTGTTGAGATTTATTAGAAAACAACGTTTACTGTTTCCATTGGAATTGTTTGTGACAATCAGCATTTTTAATCAAGGCATTTTCCAAATGCATAACTCTAACATAATTCTCCAATACATGTTCGAGAAGATAACGTTGGGCACTCACTAAACGCATGAGCCACTTCAACGTACATAATTCTCCAATACATAATTTCTCAATCTAGGATCGTTATCCGAAATAACGACTTTAACTATAATGAAATAAATGCAATTGATTTTTTTTACGAGGAAAATTGTTAGGGTTACAGGGGTGTCTAGCTGGCAAAAATAGTACAACAAAAATAAAAAGATTTGATATAAAAGTGAAATATGGCGAAATATAATTGAAAGAAAGTATACAATGTTAATAAAAATTAGTTAGTTTTGAACAGCCAAACACCATTTACATTGATGGATGTATTGTCCTTTTTTTTTTCTAGCTAAGAAACAATTTCAAAACTATTTGAAACCATGACTTTAAGTTTTCATAACCTTAAACTTGTCACATAAGACAACGATACTAGGTTGAGAATTTTTTTTAATTTATTTATTTTTACTTGCATGCATTGGGAAACTATATATGTCGTGGCTCATGCGTTTAGTAAAAGCCCAACGTGGGAATTGGCTTTGGTTGAGCCAGTTTGATTATTTCATCTAAAATTACATGTTGAGACGATACAAATAATAATATAAAAAGGTAGTTATGCGATATTTCTGCTATGTAAGGCTGTATTAATATTATTTATAAAAATAATAACGTAAATAATAACTTTATCCATCTCTTTAATGGTTCAATTTTTGATAGTGAGATGGTGAATAATTACAACACTGATATTAGTAAAAATTGATAAAAGTTACAGTATCGGAATTCATATGGTGAGACAAAGTTAGAATTGTTTTAGAATTTTTTTTTTTTTTTTGAAAAAATTTAGAACTCCAAACCGAACTAAATAAATAAATCTAACATAGTGTCAAAAAATGTAAAAAATTTAAATTTAAATCTTATTGATAAAAATGAAAAAAATTATATTTCTTTATTATCAAATACAACAGAATCCATGCATGATTCGCTAGAGTACCAAATATAGACTTAAGTTTTAAGACAAACCTACCTTTGAATCCATAGTAGCATGATCTGATTTGATTGCATTAGGAATTTTCCTTCCTTCCTCTCTTAACTAGCACTTTCTAAATGGGTGTGAATACTGATGGCTCTAATTTTTTTTTTCTTATTTTGAGATAGAAGAGGAGACCTACCCTTCCCTTTATATTGAATTCCTATAGGTCTCCCATCATGACCTAATGGGCTTCTATAACTTACACTAATTATCAAACCCACATTATAAAAATTCAGAGTTACAGTCCACTTAATTAAATCAAATTTACAGGCTTCCTTTTGTCTCGTAACAGACCAATTAACCTTAACCCATTTAAATTAAAAACTAAAACTTACATTAATGTAAGCTCACAATGTGTACAAGTTCCAACATTCTCCCACTTGGGCAACAATAATAGTGATTAATTTTGTAACAATATTTTTAGAAAAGTAATTTTCAAGTTAAGAACAAAATTGTGAGGGCCCAATTTTGAAATCAAATTGGTCTTGAGACAACTCCAAGTTACCATTCGGTTCAGTAAGATCATTGATATAGAGTCATAGTAGTAACTACATTATTGAACGACATACGCGTATCAATCAATCTTATCAACATGAACTAAACGTGGTAGTGTAGCAAATAATAATAATACCCAAATACGATCTATCATGTGTTATGTTCTTTGTCAGTTAATGATTTCTCATCCTTATGCAACATAAGCTAACTAGAGAAATCTTTCATGGCATACAACAAGCATGTATGTATTAATACAAATTAATATTTCAAGATAATTTATGTGTCATAAAACATACTAATAGGGCCATAACTATTGCTTAAGACTGACTATAAAATAATAGTGCCATAACTATCACTTAAGACTGACACAATATTTAAAATTTTACGTAATGACATGTTATATATATGCAACATTATCTCATAATAAGGATGATCAAACTTTATAGCTAGATATATTGATGATTATCATAAAATAATCCAATACATTAACAAAAATGTAAACAATAGATAATCAAATAAATTGACTCCCACTAATCAAACATATCAAAAGACTCCATTACACCTATGCTAACAACATGTTTCTTAAAAACATAAAGGCGAATTCCTTTAGTTAGAGGATTAGCAACCATATTATCAGTCGTAATATGTTCTACTATTATGTCACCTTTCTTCACAAGCTCTTTCACTGTCAACTATTTGACTTCTATATGTTTAGACCCTGTGATACTGTTATTATTCTTAGCAAATAATACTACCGAAATATTGTCATAATGTAATTGTATGGGTCTAGTAATAGAATCAACTATAGACATCTCAGGAATAAGATTTCCCAACCAAATTGCTTGTGTAGCTGCTTCAAAACATACGACAAATTTAGCCCGCATCATGGAAGAAGTTACTAGTGTCTGTTTAATACTTTTCTATGACACTACACTGTCTACCAATGTGAAAATATAACTTGACGTAGATTTTGTATCATCTGTATAGCTGGCAAAGTCAAAATCCGTATACCCTACCATTTCAAGGTTTTCAACTTTATTATAGGTTAATATGTAATCTTTACTTCACTTCAAATATCTCAAAACTTTCTTAGTTACAGTCTAATGGTCTCGACTAGGGTTAGATAAATATCTCTTTAATAGGCCTATTGCAAATGTAATATCAGGCTCCCTATTGCACTAGCATATGATGTTGCCTTCATGGATTCTCTCTGTCAACTTCATTCTTAGGACATTGTGCCAAACTTAATTTATCACCTTTAGTGAGTGGCATGTCCCATAGTTTACAATTTTGGATATTGAATCTTTTCAGTATGTGCTCAATGTATGCACTTTGAGAAAGACCCGATAAGTTTCAAGATTTGTCTATGGATTTCAATTCCAAGAAAAAAGAGATGCTTCTCCAAGGTCTTCATGTCAAATTGTCTAGATAATAACTACTTAATCTCATGTAGCGTACCTAGATCATTACTCCCAAGCAAAATATCATCAACATAAGGAATGAGAAAGATAAATTTACTCCTACTAACCTTGAGATATATACATCTCTCCACTTTGTTTTTCACAAAGACAAAAGAGGTGATTACATTGTCAAACTTTAGGTGCCACTGGTAGGATGCTTATTTGAGTGCATAAATAGACTTTTTAAGTCTACACACAAGATGGTCTTTGCCATCTTCCTTGAATCCCTCAGGTTGTACTATATAGACTTCCTCACTTAATTCTCTATGTAGGAATATGGTTTTAACATCAATTTGATGTAACTCTAAATTACAATGAACTACAAGTGCCATGATCACTCTAAATGCATCCTTAGCGGATATAGGAGAAAAAGTCTCGATATTATTGATCCGTTCTCTCTGCGTGAAACCTTTGGCTACTAATCTAACTTTAAACCGCTCAATATTCCCTTTGGAGTCTTTCTTGGTCTTATAAACCTGGGATGTGCATGGATTGGTTTGCTTTGGTTCGGGTTCATACCTAATCTAGAACCAAACTGATTTTTGTCGGTTCTTAAAATTTGGACTCGAAACCAAATCGATTTTTAATTGAAACCAAACTGAACTGAACTGAAAATATTAGGTTGGTTGGGTTCAGTTCAGGTTTTGATTCATGCCAATTCGGGTTGGTTGGGTCCAATTCAGTTTAGTGGAGAACAAAACTTTTGGGAGTAAAACTTCATGCATGTAGTGGGTATAATTTGGAGAATAATGAATGAAAAGAGGTTTTGTTTCCAACTATAAAAATTGTTGAACATGCTTTCTTTTGATAACATATCCAAGCTTCTTTATCTCATATTAAATGCATTCCATAGCAGTAATTAATTATTTAGCAGCAACTTCCTAGCTGCTGTTCTATGCGTTTGGAGAGAGATAGGGGGGAGAGAGAGAGAGAGAGAGAGATAGAGCTATGCAGCGCAACCTATATATTATATATTATAAGCTTCTTTATCTCATATTAAATGCATTCCATAGCAGTAATTAATTATTTAACAGCAACTTCCTAGCTATTGTTTTATGAGTTTGGAGAGAGAAAGGGGGAGAGAGAGAGATAGAGTTATGCAGCACAGCCTATATATTATATATTATATATTTTTCTAGTTGGTTTGGGTAATTCGGTTTAGTTTAGTTTCAATTTGGGTTCAAGTTGGTTCGGGTTGAAAATTTAATAACTTAAGAATTGAACTGAAAAAATCAGTTTGTTAATTTTTTAACCCAGAACCGACCTAAAAATAGTATAGACTCGAACCAACCCGAAAACCAACCCGAACCAAAGTAATCAGATTGGTTCGATTTTCATGTGTGTTCAATAATAAGATTACTTAGACAAGAAAATCCCAAATTTATATATTCTAGAGGGGTTTGGGCACCCCCTTGAGGGACCTAGGTGCCCCTTTTGCTCAACTAAGGTCGGATAAGGTACCCTAGGTGCCTGCATGGTGACCCTATGCGCCCTCTATGTTTAGAAAAGATACTCTGTTTTGGTTTAAGCGTTATGTCTAATATTTATGTGTCAAACTTTACCAACCTTAACTCTTAGTTCAAAACTTTGTTTCTAGGTGTTGTTTAGAACATAGAGGACTCCAAAGAATCAATCACAACCAGTTTTAGTTATCTCATTATTTCACAATCAAAATCTTGGTTTAAACCTCTACATATACATATACATATATATACCACCTCTCTTAAATCACTTATTCATGGTTCCAAAATCATAAATAATCATCATAATAATATTTCTTAGTTCATTACATCTCATATATGCTATTACGACGCTAGAAATCCCTACATCAAGCTTTGAACACAAATAGTGAATACTCGATTTTCGGATTCCAACATTGAGTTGATCAATCTCCTCACCATTTGATCCAATAACAAACAAACCACATAGAAGTGTTCATTGAGTGCTTAATTTCATTCTTGCAAGATTAATTTGTGTTTGCTTAGGGTTAGGTTAACTTACCAAAACCAAGTTGCTAGGTTTCTCCTTTGGTTCAATTCCTTCTCCCGGTTTCCTTCTTTTAACCTCCAAACTCTCCATCTCTTCTCTCTTCTACACTTATATACAACCTCTAACTTATTCCCTAAGTAAGCTATAGTGCCCTACGCCTTTCCTCTACCTCTTATTCTGGCTATAGGAATAAGCCACAGCTGAACAATTTAGAGCAACGTCAATCTATTCAACCACTACAAAGGCGAAATGCCCTGCTAGGCACCCCGAGCATCCTTTTAAGGCCTCGGGCACCCACCCCTCTCCTCGAGGTGCCCCCCTGTATACCTTCGAGCCAAACTGTAAATTTTTGGGTTATTTGGTCTATTATTTTTAAAAGTTTCAACCACAAGACATCCTTAGTGACTAATATTGCTTAAATAACATATTATCACACCCAAAACGTATTAAAAACCATCAATTTATATTAATACAGAAATTTAAGATATTACATTTACATAGGAGCATTTATTAAAGGAGAGTTCGCAGATCAAGGGAGAGTGTGAATTTGGTTGAATTTTGAGTGTGTAATTTTTAAAGTTTTGGGAAACATTGTAATTGTTGAGATTCTATTACATAATCATTGATTTTATCATGAAATTGCTAAAGAGAGAGATTCTTAGGTTTTATATTTGTAACTAACAATTCATGAACAAAATAAAAATCAATTTTTGTATTCTTTAACACCCGGGTAATATGTTCTAGAGTATAAGATTGATGTATTTTGAGCTATAGCAAAGTGGAGTTATACTTCATTGAAGTAGCCAAAGACCAAGGATTGAAGTAGAGCTAGAATTGTGCGAAATTAAAGGTTGACTAGATGTTGACTTAAGTCAAGGTTGCTGAAAACTCCAAAATGTTTGTTTTAAAGAATAGTTCAAAATTCAACAAAATGTGAAGTTCGCTAGCTCTAGTGGTTTCCGGCTAGAAACACCAATGTTTAGGTTTTGTCGAGTAGACCAAATTTTGGCTAAGGCATTAGCTTGCTAGATGCTCGTTTTAGCGAGTAGTGGGAAAAAATAAAAACAAGAAAAAAACTACATTTTTCAAAAATTCATTTTCACATTCAATCTGCCCAATCATGTAAATCTACTGGATTACATTCAAGAAGTTTCCTGTAGCTTCAATGAGTTTTAAAATAATTATAGAAAGGTATCTTAAAGGTTTTGGAAATAAAAAACTTTAAGGTCCTATAAATATTGGATTGCTTGAGTGTTCCACAAATAGAAACCTTCTCATAGGATTCTTTATACAGTAATAGTCAATAGTCCATTTCTAGGTATCCATTTTTTTTAGCTAAAGGAGTAATCTTGTGAAAAAGTGTTAAAGAGTTTGTCATTACTTCATCGACTTTGGAAGTAGAATTTGTGGCATGTTTTGAAGCCACAATTAATGTATTATGGCTTCAGGACTTGGAGTTATTGATACTATTTCCATGTTGTCTACAATTTATTGTGATGATTTTGTAGTAGTATTCTTCTCCAATAAGAATGACAAATACTCCAAAGTTTCTAAACATATGGAATTAAAGTATTTTGTTATTAAGGAATAGGTTTAAAAAATAAAAGTGTCTATTGAGTATTTTAGAACTGATCTAATGATTGCAGATCTATTGACTAAAGGTCTACAACCAAAGACATTTAAGGAACATGTACATTGAATTGGTTTTAGTTGTATCCATAATTGATGTTTGTGATGTTTTGACACTCTGAGCTCGATTATTTGTTTTTAAACTACAATAAAGTTTCTTGTTTATAATGATTGTGTGTATATAATTTGTTTATATCTAACATGAAAAAGTCTCTACGAGATATCATGACAGTTCATTATGAAATTAAATAATATATCACTAATTGACTTAGTTTGATAAGTTCTAAATATTAAGTATATGGATGAGTATATACTAAATATAAATAGTGTATAACTGCTATAACTTACATTTAGTAATTTGTCATATTAAGGTAATTATAATGAACCTTAGTGAGATGTATGTTTTATGGGTGCCTAATATTACATTATCAAATTTGAAAGTTATATACTAATCAAGCTAAGTGGGAGAATGTAAGATATTTTTTTTCTTAATGATGTGGCCTGATTTATTGGATATGTTTTGGTTAAAATTCATATTGCATAAATCAATGAATTTATTTATAATTGATAGCAAGCAAATCTCGATCATTTATTTAGTTACTTGATGGACGTTTTGGATAAATTATTAAGATATATATAAATTAGACATCTCTTTGCCCATTAGGGTTATAGACACAGTCATCAAAATTTTCCTATAGTATAAAGAAAGGGATAAGGGAGAGAAAACAGTTTATACCCATTAGGAATTTTATTCAATTGATCAAATAACTATTCCTTCAATATATGGTATGTATTCTAAATCATTATTTGTGTGAGAACGATAATTTGTTCAAGATCCAAAAATTATGTTCTTTTTGCCTTATATTTATGCATAAATCATGTTTTAAATGACAAACATATATAATGGGCTCCAATGCTTTCCTAGTTGTTGAACTCACACCCAATGATGGACTCACATTGAGATAGTGGGGCAAGTGCTTTCCTTTATTTTAATGGGGTAGGTGTTCTCCTTAGTTTTAAAAGTAAAATTACTAAAATACTCTAGATATTTTAATTTTGTTAAAAAATTAACATAAACTTAGAATTTGTAAACATAAATAAACATATAAGAATCAAACTCAAACACTTTTTTATAAAATACAGTGCATTTTTCTTCCGTACCATTAAATATTTTTGTGAATAAAATCAATAAATGCCATATATAACTCGATAAATCTTAAAAATGATAAAATATAATTATATATATATATATATATATATATTATAACAAGAATATTCTTAGTAAAGTTGTAGGTACTGTTAGAAAATTTCTATTGAATTATTAGATTATGAAACATATATTTATTTAATATCAAATTTAATTATGATAATTTTCTCTTCTCTAATGATTAATATTACTTTTCTCTCACTTCTAATTTTGATACGACTCACTATTATCTTTTTAAATATTTTGTGCCGCTTAGTAAAAATTTTGATTCCATCTTACTTGCTGGAGTGGGGCCTTGAAGTCATAGCTACTGATGTTAACCCAAGCGACATCGTTTTTTGGGGTTAGGAGGCATTACTTTGGTTAATTCCTCCACCGTGGCTCACAATCCCAAGTTTTCTCACACACACATTCCCGCACACACACTGTAAGGACTCTTAAATAGTATAAAATATAATATTATAATAGATTAAGGTTCTGTTTGATAAATAAAAAAAGTGAAATTTTTAATAATTTTATATTTTTATTTGGTAAAATTTTAAAACTTGCAAAAAGTAAGAAAATTTTGAGAAAAGTAGTTTTGTGTGTGGGGTAATTTTTTGTGTGTTCTATAATATTTAAAAAAATTTTAAATTGAAAAAAGTTAATATATTATTTTGTGAAGCGAAACTGGCCCATTTACAATCAAAAATGTTATTTTTGTTCATTAATTAAGCACTCAAACCACCCTTACAGCAATACCCTAAAAAAGAAAAAAGACAAAAGTAATAAAATAAAATAGAAATTTAGGTGTGTGTATAGGAATGCGTATGTGAGAAAACATGGGATTGCAACTTTGTAAGCCACAATAGAGAAATCAATCAAAACAATTCGTCATAACCCGAAAAATGATGTTGTTTGGGTTAACTTCAACGGTAGAAGTTAACCCTTAACTTCAAGTGTTTGTCTTCTAAGCATCTTGCTTGTCAAACTAATAAGGAACAGAAGTCATAAAACAACATTAAAAAAGTGCAACGAAGGAATTAAAAAGAAATGAGATATTGTTTGTCTTATAATATCAGCCTAAAAAAAAAAATCGTTGGGATTCCTAGTCAGTAATAGAATTTCTTTTAGAAATATGGCTGATATTTGATTTAGCCAATATTATCTTGGACATAAAATATTTAGCTAAATCTCTCCGATTTTATAAATATATTTGGCCTATTTGGCCGATATCTTCGACACCTAAAGAAGAGGAGATAATGATAGGAGGTTATTGATAGTTACAACCACCAGAGAAATTACAACCCAGAAGTTATGGATGAAGTGGGGAGTTGTTGGGAATGGTTGGAAGTTACTGAAGCGGAGGTTACAGAGAAGTGGAGCTTACTAGGGTGGTTATTTCTTACAAATATAAATGTCAATGAAAGTAGCCAAAGAATGGGTCTCTCAACCACAACTCTTAGTGGATTTTCTTTTAACTTTGTCTTATTTGATTTTTCCTAAAAGTAAATAGGAGTAGGCTAACGTAGTAGTTTAGTTATACTTCTCCTCTTCTTTTCAACTTGATGTAATGAAATTGCATTTTTATTAAGAGTCTAATCTTCATCATATCTATACTTATCCATGCCTCTTGGATATGCCATGACTATTATGATGATCTATGTACATTTAATTATTCGTATCGGCCGATTGCATATTTACATCCATAACTATTGTATCATCGTCCGGTAGATATCATCGAATGTGAAGTCTGCAAGACAGTGGTAATCCACATCGTCTGATCCTCATATTTATCCTCACCCTTTGAGTCATTGTGAGTGTGGCATAACTGTACAAGCACTTTTTGAAAAAATCGTGAAAGAATGTGTGCTGTTTGTGCTAGAGAATTTCGACCCAAACAGATATATATATATATATATATATATATATATATATATATATATATATATATGTATGTATATAGAATCAATGAGATATATACGAAGGGTCTTTTTAACATGTGTCTTAAGAGCACATGTTCAGGTAGTTGTTAACACTAATTACATACATTGGAATCTATTTTTATATCAATTCTCACTCTTTTCAAACAATCTTCAAAACTAACTAATAAATCTTTTCAACTATTCTATGAGTAAAAACTAAAGTAGTCATTTATATCTCACTCATTAATAATTTCTAAAGGTTACAATTGAATTGTCTCATGTAATGTTTGAATCATAATTTTTATCAATTTATATTGATTTATGTTTGTTTAAATTTAAATATTTTAAAATTTAAAAATATATCAAATAATTAATTTATGTTAAAATTAGGTCAAATTGTATTGATTTTAAAGTAACATCTTCACATCGTGTTGAGACTATATTTTTATGTATAAAATTAATTTCTCCTATACATTCTTTGAAAAACTTTCCTAGGGCCTGTTTATAAGCAAAATTCTTAACAACCTTTGGTAATTTTTTTGACAAGAGTTGCTAGGTGCAATTTTTTATGCGTTTAGTAAAATACGAAAATTTCAGTAATTTTTTATAAATTTTGATCATTTACTAAAAAGTTAAAGAAAATTTCAAGGAACTTTTACGAATTTTTGGTTGTTTGGCAAGAAAGTTAAAGAAGAAAATTTGAGTAATTTTTAACAACTTTTAAAGTGTTACCAAATATAAAAAAAAAACTAAAGAATTATCTTTTTTTGAGTTCCAAATGGACCTTTTATTCAAGAGTTCCAAGGGGATACAATGAAAAAATTCCACTACATCAATTAGCGATCATGATTTGATTTCATTTTAATGTAATATGATTTTTTATATTTTACATTAATTGTATTTCAATCAATTTTTTTAACTTTTATTTTTATTTTGAAATTAATTTTAATTAAACTAAATTAGAGTCGTTATGTCATTATAATCAAATTATAATCGCTCATTGATGCATTTCAGCTCCTACAGATTTTTGCACTGCAGCCCTAAAACCCTTAATTCAAATGAAACTTCAAGTCAAGTAATTAGAATAATTGACTTTTAACTATAGTTAACAATTAATGATCTAATTGTACACACAAATTTCGCGTTTGAAGAATAAACACAGAAATTGCAGTAATAAATTGAAATTTTATTGATTTATAAAAAAAAAGTGAAATATAATCTCTGAATTTCTAATCAAAGAAATAAAGTCCTCTGATTCTTCTCCTCAAAATGTTGATGTGAGGGTTTGAAGTTTGATCACGAATCAATACGTGTATCTTCTTATTACTTGAGAGTCTGTGAGGCTTCGGCAGCTTGATCAAGCAGAGTCTTCTTGTGTGCAAAAGAATGTTCCTCTTGCTTGGTAGTGACCCCTATTTATAGATGTGTGAGAAAGAGAGTCACAGTTAGACTTAACTTCTCCTAGATAATTATCTTATTATTTATTAAATAAAATAAAAGATGATATCAAAGAGTTTGGATAATATCATACTTCTTAAATAATTATCTCTTTTTTTATTTATTTTTAAGGAATAAAAATTAAGAAATGATAATTATCTTTAGAGTGGGCCTTGTTGACAAGTAGTTTGATTTAATTGGTCAAGCCTTGTCACCTTTAGGTTGCCCACGTGGCGACTTGTGTTTCGTCCACGTATGTAATTGTGTTGAAATCTTCCATGAGACACGTGGCAAGATTTGATTTGTTAATTTAATTAGGCTTTATTTGACACTTGACAATATTTGATTAATTTTTAATTAAATTAAATTAGAGTCGTTACGTCATTATAATCAAATTATAATCGCTCATTAATGCATTTTAGCTCCTACAAATTTTGCACTGCAGCCCTAACCTTAATTCAAATGAAACTTCAAGTCAAGTAACTAGACTAATTGACTTTTAACTGTAGTTAACAATTAATGATCTAATATGCCCACATTTTTTTTTAAAGGCTAATCTTCCACATTAGTCATAATGCTACGAGACAAATAGCAGCATCTTAGACTCAATAAATAAATAAATTATCTTTATTTAAAAAAATAAATCTACACACACAAATTGATTGGTTCACTTAATTTTCAAAAGTTAAATTGGATGGCTAAAATTAACATTTACATAATAGTAAATTCAAATACCAAATTCAGATATAATTCTTAAAATAAATTAACTTATTTTTGTCACTTTTCATTTAATCAAAATTAACTTTTTTTTATTTATATTTGGTAGGTTTTTGACATATTATCCACATTTAAAAAAATTAAAAATAAAAAAATTGACGTACCCAAAAATATAAATTTTAATAAAATATCTTAGTAAGACAACTTATTAATTAAAATAAGTTGAGATCCCAAAAGTTGGTATAATCCAAATTTGTTCTTTCCTTCCGTGTTAATACTGTTTGAAATTAAAAAAATATAAAATTTTATAAATTTCTACAAACATAAATTAGAAGACTGTAACATTTAAAATATTTATCCACTACACAATATATGAAACAGTAATTTTTACAAATTTATACAGTTACAAACACACTCATTTCACATCAATTTAAGATTCCGTTTGGGAACAATTAGTATTGCCTAATGACTAGTAGCTGGTTAATTTTGTGTTTAAAAAAGAAAAAAAATTAGCTAATGACTAATGACTAGTTACTAACTAAAAAAAATTAACTAATTTTGTATTTAAGAAGAAAAAAAAGTGATTTTTTTAACTGACTAACTTATTTTTGTTAAATTAATATTTTTATCTTTAAAAATTTTAAAAAAAATTAAAATATAAGAGGGTAAAAAAGTTCAATTACTATTAAAATAGTCATTAACCTTAATTAATGACTATTTTTTTTCAAACGTATCCTAAATACATATATATATATATATATATATATATATATATATATCTCCAAGATGAAAGTACCACTAGTGCACTGTGTGTATATATATATATATATCATTATCGGACTTTTGCGATATTTGGGCAGATTTGTGGCTGTCCCTGGTGTTGCGTCTCCTAAGCTTTGCGCTTCGCTTCGTCTGTCTGGTCACTGTATCTCCCCCTCTCCCTCCCTAAGAGCCCCCGCACTCGTCTTCTTCCTTTCAGCAACCAAAGTTTTCCGCTTGTAAAGAAGTGCTATTCAATTTAACCGGTAAAGAAGTGCCTCTCCTCCACCCCCTTCGGGAATAACAAGAAAGACTATACTACATGCGCGCTCTTTCTTCATCTGAACCTCTTGTGGTCTGGGCTTCTGACTGAATGAGCTTTCCCTCTCCCCATGCCTTTGTTAGGTAATCCAAAAATTTCACATTTTCTTTCCTCCAATTTTAAATGGATTTCATTCATATTACTGTCCCGTTGCCCGGAATCTGATATCTTGTTTTTTACAAGGCTTATGTTGAGTTTCTATCTACGAATAGTCTTTCTCAAATTGTCTCTTCTGTTTACATCTGGGTTTTGGGTGCTTTGCAAAATACTTGCCAATTCTCGTTGCAGCTTTGTTTTATTACTCAAGTGTTGATGGTGATAATTTATCCATTTTTTGGCAGCAGAATACTAATGATGCGAAACCCGTGTATTGTTGTGGTTCTTCTGCTATCAAGTGTTTTTTTGCTGATAATTACTGGTGGACTCATTGAAAGATCTTTTTTTTTTTTTGTTTGTATAGGTATTGCTACTGCACAGCCTTCATTCAAGAATGGTGCATTTACATTTAGTGGTCAAACTCTCTTTCATAATAAATTTGTATTTGGAAATGAGAAGAGGTTAGCCGCTGGATGGAAGTCATTTAAAAGGGAAAACAAGTTTGATTCAGGGTGCGAAATGATGCAGCCCAGTGTACTCATGATTAGGGCCGTTGCTACCCTTGAACCTGCGTGTTCTGTTCAAAGCAATGCCAGACAAGGTTGTCCTGATAATCCACAGCCGGGTGTTGATTCTAGGAATACCTCAGGGATTCGGGTAGATTCAGAGGAATTGGATGAGAGAGAGAAACTGAGACGGATGAGGATATCTAAAGCAAATAAAGGAAACACACCTTGGAACAAAGGAAGGAAACACAGTGCAGGTAATTCAAACTTGAAATCTTAGCTAACTTTTGAATAAATTTGATTATTTCCTTTTCAATATCCCGTTAATTTATACATTCCCCAAAATTTTCTAAATTTTGTGCAGAAACACTACGGCGTATCAGAGAGAGGACCTGGATTGCAATGCAGGATCCTAAGGTGATGTCATGTAAGAAGAATTTTACAAGAAGAGTTGGAATAACTTGAAAAGGTTTAGACTAATTCAATTCTGTTGGTAATGCAACTTGTAATGACTCAATCTAATTTTATCGTTTCTAGCCGACCACGTACTTTGTATGGTATACAATGCAAATGAATGTAGAAGCATGCATTCTTTTTCTAATTTGTCCTACTTAATAATGAATTTTGCAATGAATTAGCCAAGGTTGTTAAAATCAAGATTTTACTTAAAATCGGTGGAGGGTCTAAAAAATTGAATCGTAAAATCATAATGATTTTACCTTATGCCTATAATATGAAAACATAGTATATTATACTATATTTCTTCATTTAGAGCTTCTATCTTTTTTTTCCTGGGGGGGAGGGGGTAAATAATGAATTTTATTAACAAGAGAAGAGAGCAAAAACTTGCATCAAGAAAATGGCATGCACAAAAACTTACCCATATCAACAAAACAACACTTAACAAAGCTCACAAAAAGATTCTACATGTGGTTCTATATCCCTTTTACCCAACTATACGATTGAGACCTTTAAAGTATTTGGTGTGATTTATATAATTGATATAAGATACTGACTTCATTTTATTTAAGTTTTTTGTAAAATTTAAAATTTATTTGTAATATTTTATTATAGGACTCTTGGTTTCTATCCTATTTACTACATTTGATTTACGGTAGTCAATTTGGTGGAACAATACACGTGGTCCTCCAAAAGTATAGCATAGGAAAGAATAATGTTGTAGAATAAAAAAAAAATTAAAAAAAAAAAAAGGAAAGGTAACAAGTGAAACACTTGCGGCCTATCACTTGAAAACAAAAAACCCATAAGTTCATTTTATGTGACAAAATTACACAAAAACTATTCAATTTTTAAAATCGATAAAACCGCCTATAAAATTGTAATTTTACTGATTTTACTGCCATTAAGATTTTATATAAAATAGAACAGGTTTTCTTATCCTAACATCGTAAAATCGTAAGATTTCAGGATTTAAATTGAGATTTTAACAACCTTGGAATTAGCAAACATTATGGCAAGTTGGAAAATCACACCTACCTTCTCTTAAATTTGCCACTGATCTCGTATACTAATCCTGATATGGTGTGTATCTAGCGCTTTGCCATGCATTTTCAAACCTACTTTGTCTTGCCAACATATAATTCTGAATCAATATATTGGATCCTGGAGTCAAAATATTATGTTGATCTACTGAATTTTAATGCTGTTCATGAACTGAGACCTAGTGAAACCATTGTGGGCACAGCCTCCAGGCCTTGCCATGTGAAACCATTTCTTAGAATCAACATGAGTGCTTTACCATTATTTAAAGCTGGACTTGTACCAAACAGTAGTGTACAATTGCATAGACAAAGGAGCACATTGAAACAAAGATATAATGAAGAAGCCTTATTTAAATGACGGATTCACTTTTGCTTGCCTTTGCGTTGATGTTTTCTCTTTGACAATCCAAATTAGATCCATTTTGGGTTTTTTTCTGTCGAGTTCCAATTTGTCACTCCATTCAACTTTTATGTGTTCTCTGTCACCGCTCATCAGCATTCCACAAATGGTGAATTCTTCTGATGGAATGTTCATAATCTATTTAAATTTATGAAATAGACCACTGATTTTGTATCCTATAATGAAGAACCAAAGGAAGTTCTATTTCTCTGTCATTCAGAAGCTTAGTTTCACATAAATTTTATTCAAATTGCCTGTTATATTAACAAAGATCCTGCTACACAGGTTAAGATGAAGTTAGTTAATGCTGGACATGCTCAGAGGTAGAATCTCATGCCATTCCTTCATGATTTAAAGAATTGTGGTCCTGCTTTTGCTATTTTTCTTTTCTATGGTTGAATTTATGTACTTTTTCATTCATTAACTTTCTGGTATTCTTTTCTTTTCGGTTTTGCTGCCTGGCCTTTTGGGTAAATTCAATTATTTTTGGTTTATTCATTTGAGATGACCACACTGATTGACACTTTTGCTTTCCATATTTGTTGACGTTGTAATTTAGAATTCCATAGACGTTACAACTTTAGTAGGGCTTTGTGGCAATGAGCAAATTTGTGAATGAATTTGTACTTCTCAAGTTGATGTTGATGGCTATTTTGCATTCTTTTGGTACCTAAATACTTGAAATTGTCGATTCATCTGGATGATACATTTCACAGAAGGTAATCAAATATGCACAAACTTGATAGTATAAGTAGTGAGGAGAAATAACAAATAGGAACACTTTTCTATGTATCAATGAAGAAATAGAAAGAGATTTAGCTGAATATAGGATATTTTATTTACTTGAATAAACTCCTTCTGTCTGAATCTTGTACCTTGCAATAGTGATTATATATTTTTTGGTGCATATTACTTTCATTCAGATTTGAGTTTAACAGAAATATATCCTTAATTTACTCTGTGTGTGCGCGCGCATGTGTGTGTCTGTGTGTGTGGGTTAAATAAAAGTTTAGTTGAAATAAGCATCAAGAGATCATGTCGCCTATGAATATCCATGAATAACAAAAACAAAAAAGCATTAAAGCAACCCATGCAATTTTGTCACTCAACAGACTCGTCATAAACTACTTGTTTGAAGGTTGGATTGACCATCCCAAAAATCCAACTATGCCAAGCACAAAATTTAATTACAAAGAGGTTCCTTCCTTCACCCTGTCCAATAGCCTAGTGCTCTACGCTCCCCAGTTTTATGTGCTAAACAACCTTAAGTTCATGTGTTTGATGTGAATTATTTTCTCTTGATCAATTGCAGAGGATGTAAACCATTAACTTTATTATCCTTTGTTCCCTTCAATTTGTAGGAATTTCTCGCCTTTGTTGTTTAGTCCGTTTCCTTTTTCAAATGTGAGAACTGAGTTTTGTTAGATGCTCGGCATTTTCTCAAGCAGCCTTATACTTGGGCATTTCTTTAATCTAGCAGAAGTAAAGAGTTTTTGACTTTCAATTTGTACTCCTCATTTGTACAGTTTTAAACACTTCTTTGTCCCGTTCTTCTACTGATTGTGCAGCGAAGAATCGAGGATGAAGATTGCAGTTGGAGTGCGAATGGGGTGGGAAAGGCGCCGTGAGAAGCTGATGCTGCAGGAAACTTGCTACTTTGAATGGCAGAATTTGATAGCAGAAGCTTCTAGAAAGGGGCTTGTTGGTGAGGAAGAGCTGCAGTGGGACTCCTACAAGATCTTGGAAAAACAGCTTAAGAGTGAATGGTTGGAGAGAATAGAACAAACAAAAAATATGCCAAGGCCGAAAGGTAACAAGAGAGCCCCCAAGTCTCTTGAGCAAAGGAGGAAAATTTCAGAGGCCATATCTGCCAAATGGGCTGACCCTGTAAGAAACAAATTTTGAGATTACAAATTGGTGGTGGTTGCTTTTTATTTTTTATTTTTTTCGGAGTTGGGGGGGTGTGGGTGGGTTGGTTGGTTTGAGGGTTGATTTATTTACACCATACTTATTAAATCGAACTGACCCGATATGACTTGTATTACATGTTACATTAATTTTGTATAATTGGTAAAATTTGTTGTTTTTAAAACAATTTCAATAATTTTGAAAATTATGAGAATGGGAAAAGGTGTTTCTCGTTGAGTTCAAAATTTGTTTTCACCTTTTTTTTTTGCACTGTTATGGAAACCTCTGTCACTCACAAACCACTGTCAAACTCAGTCACTCACTCCTATCATTGACGCTACTTTTTCTATTGCCATCACAACTGTTGTTGCCTTATTACTAGTGTCTGGTCAGTATCACCAAATATCATCACCAATTATATTCATCATCTTCAGTACTCATTCTATAACTCCCACCTCGACCACCGCACAATGCCATCACCATCAACTTTCTCACCACCATCTTCACTACTAACACTACTATCACCGTGCACCTGCTGACTTCACTATTTTTCTCTACACTCGATGCTGTTACTCTCTGGTGTTACCACCACCACCACCACCATTGTTATTTTCATTTTCCACTTTCAGTTACCATTCTGCTTCATCACCGTCACATTTCACCATTTTTTCTTACCATTTGTGGGTATTTAATTCACTACAACAGCACCTTATGTACCCATAGTTAGTACTTGGATTAGGGACGCCCAATCTCACTGCGTGATCCACTCAAAGAATCTCCCTCCGATTAAATAAATTCTGAATTTCCATTTCAACATCTATAAGAGTCACCTTAGGCTTGGACCAAGGCTTAATGACCTCCTCCTTCGAGGGGACCTTTCACCCATAAGCACCTCGAGGGTTTTATGGTCTTTCCCTCCGCGCAAGATTACTAGGAACTATCAGATTCGTGGCTCAAGTTGGAGATCCTTTGTAACTCTCTCGATTGGTCTAGAGAGAAACATTATAATATCCACACCTCCTTAATGGCCATACTCCTTGCAACATCCAGTACACAACAGACGGCTTAGCTAATTATTGTATCAGCAGCCTCCATAAGTTAGATTCTCTCCCCTATAAACTCTCTTCCATTAACACTACTGGACACAACGTCATTAGCCTTTTACCATATCCATTACCTCCGATATTGTGCTTTATCTCTCTCACCTCCGATAATGTCTCAACATAATTTTGAGACATTCGAAATCTACAGTGTAGCCCCAACCATCTATACCGTGCTATATTACTTTCGTCATCGTATTTATGATTTTATTTTTAAAATATTTTAAAATATCAAACACGTTTTTATTTTTTATTTTCTTGTAAAAGGATGGCAGCATAGACAAAGAAATAAGAATTGACAGCACTCAATAAAAAAGTATTTTTCTTTTCCGACCAGCATGCCTAAAAAAGTATGTATCTCCTCCCACTAGGCATACCGTGAGAGGGTTTGTTCTGCCCTTAGTGATTATTATGGCACACCGGCTGGAGCTGGAAGGAACCTGCGGAGAAGACCAAGTGGTGAGAGAAAGTCCAGAACAGAAAGACCCATAAAGAAGAAAGCTAAGGATACGAATGATGATACAAAAAGCCAAAACCGGCACCCTAGGTTTAAGAGGAGTAATGTGCCCCTGTATAAAGATCCTCTGGCAAGCTCCAAACTGGAGATGATAAAGAATATTAGAGCAAAGAGAGCAGCTGCAGAAACCAAGAAGAGTGATGCTATTTCACAAGCCAAGTAAGTGCCTTCTTTTTTCAGTTGTGTGGGGCAGTGGATGACTTCATTTTCTTTTACTCCAAGATATATCATTAACAACATGTAATATATTAAAATGGGGCCCTTACTGAAAAATTTTTGCCAAAAGCAACATAACAAACAGCTTTTTTTTTTTTTTTGGTTTGATTGGGACAGCCTTGAGCCGTAAAAAGGATGTGAGTGAATATGATGGGATAAGGAATAAGGGTTTTATTTGAGCCTAATGAGTTAATTGTTTTTGGCGTTTTAAAGAGTATTGAACAGTCATATTTGAGTTAAAAAAACTTCCATCCCATTCTAATTATAGAAACTAGTAGGGGCCCTTTTTTTGTACAGTTTTTTTGGGGCCCTAGGCTTGGCCCAAGGACCGGCCCTGTATGTACAATTGAACATTTATATAAATATATTTTGTTTAAAAAATAAAAGACAAGAAAATAATAGAGTTGGAGAGAGATATAATATAATGTCTACATCTTATCGTATATCTCATATAGATAAAGAAGAGGCCTTTATATAGGCTTACAGTGAGAGGTATGTATGATAATGATTTACATACCAAAATAAACCTGATTACTTATTAAAAAGTCGATTACCAAAATTTTACTTTTTAATAAGTAATCGGGTTTATTTTAGTTTGTAAATCATTATCATACATATCTTCTGTAGAATATTCTGATATAGGCAATATATATAAAGAATATCTCATATTTAATATAAAAATTTTAATACCTTCCCTCAAACTCAAGATGGTAAACCAATTTGAGTTTGGAAATAAAAGCATTCCAAACATACTGAATTGGATAGCAGAAAAAGCCGTGAGTGCAGAATCTGGATTGTGTAATTGTTGACAGCGACGAAGTTTTGACGGTAAGTTCCTGAAAAAATTTCGTTGCCACTGATAATTATTTTTCGAATTGAAGATCAAAAATAACCAAACAGAATATACAGTGTGCGAAGATGGAACAAGAAAAACAAAACTGAAAAACGTCAGAAGAAAACTGCACCTTACTCGCCAGAATTTACGGCCAATAAGAAATGTTGACACCTGTTAGCGTATTATAATTGATTCTGTCAAGAACAGTACTGTGAATAGGATGGATAATACAATGTTGAGATGTCATCCTAAATGAGAAGTGTACTAAGACGGTGAAATACGAAGAAGCAGATAACAAAATCAAAATAAGAAGAGTTAAAAAATCTAAGAACTGATTCAGACTGTGGAAGAAAAAAGTTTTTGCAATAGTTGTAGTGATGTTATGGCGGAGCAAGGCTCTGAAAAAGAAACACCAGAGAAGGAAAAAAACACGTAAAGCTTAGATATGGTTTAGAAAGTGAAAGAAATGAATTATGCGATAGTTATGGTGTTTTATGACAAGCAAGCTCTGAAAAGAGAAAAAAAAAACCAAAAAAAGAAAAACACATAAATTTCTGATACCATATTAAATAGAAGATAAAAATTTTCTGTATATATTATGATGATGGAAAATAGCGTAGCAGAATAAGACAGTGGTAGCACTGGTGAAAATTAAACAGATCCGTTGGGAAAACAAAGTTAACAAGGTTTGGCAAAAATAAAAAATAAAAGACAAATTGAACCATACCAAACTTGTGTGACCTAATCTATCTAGGATAAAAAACCATGTACTCTGATACCATGTTAAAATAAAAAATAAAAGACAAATTGAATTATACCAAACTTGTGTGACCGAATCTATCCAGGATCGAAAATCATGAGCTCTGATACCATGTTAAAATAAAAATAAAAGATAGAAAATAATAGAGTTGGGAGAGAGATATAATATAATGTCTACATCTTGTCGTATATCTTATAAAGATAAAGAAGAGGGCTTTATATAAGTTTACAGTAAGAGGTATGTATGGTAATGATTTACATACCAAAATAAACCTAACTATTTATTAAAAAGTAAGATATAGAATATTCTAATATAGGCAATATATATAAAGAATATCTTATATCTAATATAAAATATTCTAACATATTTAATAATTCAATTTTAATATATAATTATGTACAAAATTTATATTTGCATGAAATAATTTAATAACACTTTGTAGACTGTATTATCCTATAAAAAAATAATTATATTATTCTATGTTTCTGTATTCAAAAATAAATGAATCCGACTTTTGGACACCCAAGTTTGTGTAAATGTTTGAAGTAGATAATCAATCTTTGCTGAAGAGCATACAAGCTTACATGATATCAGTGCTGGCTAGTTGCTTTTTCTTTACATCTGATCCTACCCATGATATGCACCAACTCTAGATAACAATCCCCCTATGCTGTGTTTTTTTTTTTTTAATATATATATATATTGACGTTAAAGAGTCCATTTTGGTCTGGCTTGGCAGCACGAGGTATGTCAAGATTTTAACTGAGGATTGTACTTGGTGACTATAACATTTTATGCAGGCTATTGATAGCTGAAGCTGAAAAGGCTGCAAAATCCCTTGAGGCAGCTGCAATGAGGAATCCTCTTGCTAGGGCTTCACTTGGTGAAACTAGGGAGCTCATAGCCGAAGCAATTCAATCAATCCAATCCATAGAGAATGTGCAGATTGATTCTCATGAGAACGACAGACACCCTTCAATTGTTTTATCCGAGCTGACTGTAAACAATGCAGAGGAGGAAAATAATCCAAGCATAAACAATCTGAGCCAAACAGATCACAGAGAAACCAATGGTACCCCGGCAATGGAATCAAGCAAGAGTGGGATTGTGGGCTCTTGTTTTGGTGAGTTTGACTTCCAGCATATACTTGGTGATGGAAAAGATGAGGTTCTGCACGCAAGGTCCGGAGTATACAGCTTACCGAACGGCGAGGAGTTCATCAAACAGGAGCTTCAGAACTCCATGGCAACGATAAAGCAACCTAGATTCGCAGAACAGCTGAGCCAGATTGTTCTGAATGGGAAAAATAGTCACGAAAAGAGTCCGCTACCGAACAGAGCTGAAGAAACTCCGCCACCTAATTCAGTTACTGTTTCTAAGAAATGGGTTTGTGGAAGGCTGGTTGAAATGGTGGAAGGAGCTTAGAGGTTAGTTTGAATTGGTCAAGTCTTATTCCATCCCAAGGTAATAATCAATTTTTAAAATAGCACAGCCAGTTTTGGCTAGAGAATGTTGCAGTTCCACCTCGCAAATCAATTTCCCTACTGCAGTATTAGTGGGTTTAGATGATCGCATTTATGGACCAATTTAGTGTGCATCATAGTGGTATTGTCCCTAAAATTCTGGGTAAAAACTGAAGTACGTAAATGAAGCATTATTGGCGTAGCTATTATTTGCCTCTGTATATTTGAAGTAATATTGGGATGTACGTACCGTATATTTTGCCTTTGCAAATTTGAACTCAGTGACCTAAGATCGCAATAGAATAACCCAGTTCTTCGCTAACAAATTGTGGTAGGTCACATGGAAGTATCCGTGTAACTAGTGCGTGGGTTTTAATTACAAAAACATTAGCTTATTGGGCGCTTGGGCACACTCCGACTGGTTGAGTTGGGAGTCCACAGCTTGCTCGATCTCCTTCCTTTGTTTCTCTCTTCTTTGCCTTTTAATTTCCTTTTCCACTTCCTCCTACAAATCACCCAACAGAAAGTGAGAGAGAGAGAGAGAGAGAGAGAGAGAGAGAGAACATGAAGAACTTGATATGTATATACAGAGACAAAATACACATATTGAGGTGTTTGTGCGTTTGGAGTACTCACAAACTCATAAAATTTCAACATCTATAAATCATTAAAGTTTTCTTATCACACTTTTATTTTTTCTCACTTTTATTAATTTAAAAAAATTTTAATATTTCGTTGAAAAAATAGAAAATTTGTAAGGAGATAACTAAGTGCGAATTTTTTTTTTACAATTATATTTTTTGCGTCGAAAGTTTTCAAACGAGTACATTGTCACTTATTTATTTATTTTTGTAAATCATTTAGAACGAATTTGGATAAACCGTTCTAACAGGTCATCGGTGTAGAATCCGTTAGAGCGGATTTAGAAGGCTGTTCTAACGGTTTTGACATTGTTCAGAAAGAAAATAAACATTTTTTTGAATCCGTTAAAACGAATTTAGAAAACTATTCTAACGATTTTGTCACTATTCATTTCTAAAAAATGCGGATTGAAAAAAAACACCAAACGTCTTTACTCTAAACCACGTTGTTTTTTGTTTTTTTTTTTTATCATCATCACTGCAAACTCACTGTATCGATTGATTCATGTGCATGCAATGCCATGGAAGGCGGCCCGGTTGGCTGCTCTGGTTGTAATCAGCCTCCACAAACCGCCTGTGGTTGCCAACCTCAGACATGTTCCAGCTGATTCTGTATAATAACCCCAGTCGTATCCTCCACCGCTAGGTCTATTAATTGTTGATGGTTGGTCTAATCAATGTCTTTGAGGTTGTAATTTGACTGGTTCTTGAACCGCTAATTGAAATTCACTGCAACGAGTTGATAGACGTATGTATTGGCTGAAGAAGACCCCCAGAGAGAGAGAGAGAGAGAGAGAGAGAGGATGACGTGTCAAGCATGGACTGCCTATAGGTGTCAAGCTTAACTATTGGTAGGAAGAACAAATAATTGCATTTTATTGATTTTGAGTTTGGCGGGTTTAATTAAAAAAATTAACACAATCTTTATGTAGCATGATTTAAATTAATTAAATTAAAGTATAAAATTGATTAAATAAGAGTGAATATTCCATGGATTTGATCAGAAATTAAATTAATTGAATTTTTAATTAATTTTTTTATTAATGGAATCTATTGAAAAATAAAAGAAAACCGAAAACAAAAGTTACAGAAAAAGGGGGACTCTGAGTTACAAAAATTGCAAATATATTGACTTAAATTAGAAATTAAAATGGTCCTGATGATATTAAAACACTCTACAAATATTTTTAAAATTTTTAAATGCATAAAAATAAAAAAATATAAACATGGATTTTTACGTCTGTTCGGTCATAAATTTTTTCAGAATGACCGAAAAATGATTTTTTTTGAAAAAAAATAAATCAAACTGAATCAATTAACTGAAATTACTAAATCATTTTAATTGAATTTAATCGGTTCAAGTTTTTTTTTTCATTTGATTTGGTTGGTTTTTAAATCCATAAATGAACCTATTATGGTTTACCAAAAAACACAAAAAGGAATAAATTTTTACCAATTTTTTTCTAACTTTTTTCTAATCAAATTTCGCTACGTGTCACTTTTACAACAATTTTTTTTTGTAAAAATTAGCTATCCAAACACCATCTTGTACTTCATGAATCAAAATTAATTAATTAATAAAAAAATATTTTATAAAAATATATAGATAAAAGAATTTTTTATTAATGTTTTATGTTAAAATAAAGACTTAACAAAAAAAAAAAAATCATAGTCAAACTAGCCTTTATTTTTGTGAACAAATTTTTTTACGTGATCATGTTTGAACTTTCATGGTACGTGAGATACAATACAGTTAAATTTAATATATTTTAACAATTATGCACTTCAACCCTCATCACAAGGGTTTATGATGATTTTTAGATTAGGAAGATGAGCTTTTAGGCAAACTCCATGTAGATAAAGGGTAATTATTGTTAAAAAATTAATTATTTTATTTAAGTTAGAAAAAATAAAAAAATATTATTCTTGTAAAATTTTAAGAAAAAGGTATTAAGAAAGTAAGTTTTATTAAATTTTTAGGATGGATGAAAAAGATATTGAGAATATGAAGTACAAGAAAATGAAATGATAAGTTAAAATTCTAATGTGACCAAAAACAGCTGTTTCTTTGCTTGTAAATTAAAGAAAGAAAGAAAAAATAATAAGTTTATTGTCAATTTATTAATAAATAGATATTTTTCATTTTAAAATATTAGTAACTTTTTACTAGTAATTGATTTTGAACTGGAAATAAGGGGTGGGAGGTGAACAACAAACGACACAAATTGAGTTGACACTGAATGTTGGATAAGGAAATTCCAAAATGTTATTTTAACTTTAAGAATCTGATGTTGAATTTGAATTCATGTGAGATTTTATCCACCGGTTAAGTTAATATTTTTATCCATTGGATGAACTTTCATAAGAATTCAAAAGTTGAAAATGAAACTTCAATTCCTAAAGACCCTCAATCCCTAAACGATAAACGTAATATACATTATGATTAATCAAATTTAATTCTAGCCTACTAGTTTATTATAAATTTAGTCCTACATTAATTTTTAAATACCAAATTTATTGAATTAAAGCTTGCTTAATTAATAAATCAACTTTTTATAATGGGTTCATTTGAAACTTCACAAAACCTTACAAAACTCTACAAATTTCTATAAAATTCAAATTTTTTACTCATTGTACAAGTTACGAGATTGCAGTTTTTATAAATTTATACTTTTTACAACTCCAAGTACTCTCAATATATAAATAATAAAATATTTTATAAAAATTATATTTTAATATTTTTATGTCAAGTCATACTTCAGAATTGAAAAATGATAGTTCTACTTGAAAGCAAATTTGAAAACAACATTTCTAAATATGTGTTTGGTTTGTAATAATTTATAAAAAGAGATAGAGAGAGGAAGAAGTATCCCAAATATGTGTTCTTAGGTGGGCAAGAAAATAAAAGATTATACTAAATAATTCTTGTAAACGTTTTTTATTTTATAAATCGAGGGACTGGATCATGCATTCAACTAATAAAAGATTAAGAATTATTAAAAATTCTATCTAAAATTAAAAATTTAATATATAATTAAGAGTAAAAACATAATCTGAATTATGAATATCACAACGTTCTAAATAAATTACATATTTGTTTTGACAACATTTTAAACAATGCAAACTGAAATAAACCCCAAAGTTGTTGTATAACAGAAATTGGGTTGTTCAAAAATCTTAAGCCACTAAGATGACAAAAAGTCATTCATTTTCTGAATTATTGCTTCAAAATCACTGAAATTTTATTATTTTTAGATTTTTTTAATTTGTAATTTTGTTGAAATTTTTTATTTTTACTTTGTCTAAGCGTAGAACAATGAATTTGTGTTGGAAATGTTGAAATTTCTTTGTATTTAGTTTTTTTTTTTTTATAATTGTTTTGTTGAGAGATTGATAAAAAAAAAAAAATTGTATGTGGGTAACATAACCAAAACCTATGTGTTAAACTTAATTGGATTTCGTGAGTTTGTAATGATCCATAAAATAAATAAATAAATGAATTAGTGAAATGAAATGTGCACCCAAAGAAAATGATTGCTGGCACCTAAATTTCTTTGGCTTCTAATAGTCATCCCCTACCCCCTATAGCCTTCATGAGTTAACCTCATTTCCCATGTACACATCCCCCAGCTATATCCATATGTTACACTATGGAAAGAACAGAGAATGACGGGGGGGGGGGAAGAGGAAAAGAGAGAAATACAAAAAGAAAGAAAAGTTAGTATCGGAATCCAAATTTTTTTTTAGTTTTAATTGAACATGTTTCACACGCGCCTACACTATCAGATTAAGAAAATGAGATCTGGTTCGAGCATACATTGAATTTTTAATCTTTCCAACAAAGAGCGAGGTAGAGAATTGATGTATTATTTATACTTTTTGTAATATTTTCTTTGATAGAAAATGACAATGAGAATAATTTTGGCATGTTTTTAAAGAAAAATATTAAATTTTTAAACCAAACTAAATTTTCACGGCAACCACAACTCCCCGGGTTAGCCAATTTTATTCTTTTTTTGGTTCTTAAATATTATAAAAATAATCTATAAATATATAATTTTTTTTAGAGGTATAAATGTGGGTTAAAATTTATATACTATTAAATTAATATTAAGCTGAATTTTTAGTGGCACTAGAATTTTAATTAGACCATTTTTTTTAATTGCTATTTGGTCCTGAGATTTGTTATGTTACGTTAAGTGTTTGATGCGAAATAGGTAATAATTAAAAAAATAAATGGATTGTAGCAGCATTGGAAACATAAAATTGTAAAAGTTAACACACTCATGTTCTTAAGCTTTAACAAGAGAAGGGTAAAACCTAAGAAAATGTTGATTTGGGGGAAAGTAAAGATACTATACAAAATAGGGAGGCTCATGAGATGTCCCTTAGGTTGAAAGACCTTAAACCTGCGCAGAGTTGATAATTATGCCCATGGATAGTAATCCACAGTGACGACAAAATGGTAAGGCTCATCATGACCCTTAGACTCAGATCTATAAACAACGATGAAGGGGTATTTCACGACCCGTATATATACATACAAACCGGCGATGATTTGGACTATCACTTTGGTTGTGGGACAGTCTTACAGTGTATATTTCCCCACCTTGGGAAAAGAAAAAATAATAAATAATTAAAGGTTGACAAAAGAAATAAAAGTTATGAATTAATGTTGTCTTATTTTGTTATGTGTTGATGTATTCGATGATTTCTTACTATATTCATCATTTTTATGTGATTCATAAAATGCATTATAAAAAGTATATTTCTATATATCATGAGCACAAGTGGTTGGGTGCTTACGTCCTTACAGACTATATTGCAGGTACCAAGCTTGAGATTTAGGAGGGCCGACACAATCGGTTAGAAACCCTATAGTCCTATTAAGCAGTTTTTGCGACTTAAATGTAATAATTTTAAAAGTTTATGTATGTGGGAATATTGCTTTATAAATAAATGAAACTTATGTTTCTCAATTTTAATTTAATCCAACGTATGTTTTCATTAATAAAAATGATCATTACTATTATTTATATCAACAAATAAGATGTTCAATAGGTCTGAAAAGTAAATAGTGAGACTGCAATGGATAAGGTGCATTAAATTTTATAATCTAACTCACTCCGCGAGATCTCGGGATTTCAGGGGCATGACAGGTTAGTATCAGAGCCAAGGTTAGAATACCTAGAGGACAGTGAGCGCCTGGCATTACATATTGCATGCTTATATGTTATAACCAACATTTAGTTATTTAAAAAAATAAAGTAAAGTTGGTATTTTGTGGCATAATTGCTAGTGGAAGCAGACAAAATGAGGAATGTTGCTAGAATAATGACTTTGTTGGTAAGGAACATACAAACTTAGGAAACATTTTTAGCTGATGGTAGGTAATATCGATGTGTGGGCAAGTGATGTAACCGATGATGGTTTGTTGGGCTTAGGCATAAGATTTGAAAGGTGCTTTGGTGGTAGTTCTAACATCAGGAATGATAGTTAACTGTGGTTGTGAATATAATAGAAAATTCTAAATTTGAAGTTTAAGAGGCTTATAGAACCCAGTTTAATGATTCAAGGATTATTTTAGATTACATCTTATGGTTGAGTAATGTGTAAGTAGGGGAATGATTTTAAAATAGTAAAAGCAATGGTAAAGATTTAAAATTTTGTGATGGACAAATTACCAACTTGACAATTGGTGATTGATCATTAATATGGAATAGTGACGATTGTTTATCTAATGACATCGTAGTTTAGATTTGGGATTAGGCAATAGTAATGTTTTCTTCTTCATTAATGATATTAAGTGTATAGGGAAACCTCGTGTTCAAATGGTTAGTTTGAGGTTGAATGAGAAGGAGTTTCAATTTTGTTTTTCATGAATAATGTGTAGATTGTGGACATATTTCTTAAGAAAAAGTGGGATTAATCTCCTGAGAGATAAATTGACTTTTACTAAATTTTATGTCAGGTGCCTCTCCTATTTCAATTGCGCCACATTCTATGGTACTGGTTAAATTTTGGACATTCAAAACTTAATCAAGTGATTTGTGAGCCTATAGTTTTAGCTAATATAGTATTTTGCCGTAAAGGCATCAGAAATTTTCGTTAAGAGGGTGGTTGTTTTGAGCAAATTAGAGATTGGTAAACTTAGAGATAATTGAAGAAGCATATTCATTATCGAGTTTTAGTAATTTAACTGAATGAATATTTTAAGAATAATAAGTATGACTTCGATCTGTCTGAGATAACATTTAGGGTAAGGTGATATTTGGTCAGGTAATTGCACTGGATTCTCCAAAGGTTCAATTATATTAACTGAATATTGCTGAAGTTGTGTTGATATCTAAGCTTTATGAGGTTGGTGGGTTATTACCGTTGCCCTATTTAGGATGCCCCTCAGCTGACAAACTTATTGGTCTAACTATTTAGGAAAGAGTTAGAAATTTTGTGGGGTAAAGTTAATAATAGCATTTTATGGGCCGAGATGTAGGTTGATTGAAGCTCTATGTTTGTTGTTTTTACCCATGAAAGGGGGTTACCATGGATATTATGATGGGTTATGAGAAAATTTAGGTTGTGTGCTAATGTATAATTAATGAATAGATGACAGCGTATGTCGAGGTAGTTGAAATCACATAAGTAGGATTTACCAGTGCTTGACTTAGTATTAATTGCCATGGTTTTGCATTAAAGCCTTGATGGGGTTAATGGAATGGTAAGTTTAGAATGTACTTAGAACACAAGAATTCCAAAGTTATTTATACAATGTGATTTGATTGTGAGGCAATGTAGTTGAATTGAGTACTAGGAAGATTTTTGGTTCTAAAATCTCTGATTTTATTTGGGTGAGACCAATGTAATGGGCAATGCCTTAAGAGGTCAAAGAGTTTTGTTGCTGGGTTACTTTCAATATATAATTTTTAAGGAAATGCTTAGGATTTTGAGATTCTCAGGACAAGAATTATAATAAAGAAATAAATTTCTGGGAATGAAGTTTTTTAGGAATGATATTGATAGTATGGATATGGGGTTATGGGATTCCAGTCATGGAACGTTGAGGATGCGTATTAGGTATCTTTTACTAAGAATTGATGAATTGTTTGACCAGTTGAAAGGATCGTTGATATTTTCAAAGACTGATTTAAGGTTTAGGTATCATAAATTGAGAGTAAGGTAGGAAGATATTCCTAAGATAGTATTTAGGACTCAGTATGGTCACTACGAGTTCCTCATTATACCATTTGGGTGGACTAATGCTCTTACAATATTCATGAACTTAACGAACATGGTGTTTATAGATTATTTAAACAAGTTTGTGGTGGTGTTTATTGATGATGTATTGGTTTACTTGAAGTCAAAGGAAGAATATGAAGGACATTTAAGAACAGTAATCAAATTTGTATGCTAAATTGAGTAAATGTGAATTTTGGTTAAGGAAAGTGAAGTTTTGGGATACGTGGTTTCCAAAGAAGGAGTTGCAGTGGATTCGTCTAAAGTTAAAGCTGTGCTTGAATGGCTAAGACCAAAGACGATGTTTGAGATTTGTAGTTTGTTGGGATTAGTAGGATATTACAAGAGGTTTGTACTCAACTTCTCCAGGTTGGCCGCTCCTTTGACTTAGTTAACCTAGAAAGGAGCTAAATTTGTGTGGGATGAAGCATGTGAAAGATCTTTTGAAGAAATGGAGAGGAAATTGACTACGACGCTAGTATTGATCATTCCAGAAAGAGGAGCAGGCTTTTGATGTATTGCAATGCGTCTAAAGAAGGATTAGGATTTGTTTTGATGCAAAATAGTAGGGTGGCAACGTATAGATCAAGACAGTTAAAGATGCATTAGCAGAACTACCTAGTTCATGACTTAGAGCTAACAGTGATGATTTTTGCTCTAAAAAGTTGGAGGCATTACTTATATGGTGAAAAGTTTAAGGTGTTTTCTAATCACAAAAGTCGAAGCATATATTTACTTAGAAGGATTTGAAGTTGAGACAAAAGAGGTGGATAAAATACAAGGAGGATTATGGTTTTGATTTGCAGTACCACCCAAGAAAGGCTAATGTAGTTGTAGACGCTCTTAACTAAAAGACTTATTGTACCATAGCGAGTTTTGCTGTTAAAAAATAGGAGTTGATGAGGGATTTAGGGGAATTTGATTTAGAGTTTAAGGAGAATGGTGAACAAGCTATTTTGTATATTTCAGTTATTCAACCTATATTGAGTAGTAAGGTAATTGAAGCCCCAAATAACAGATAGGGAGACAGAGGAGATACGAGTAAGGATACATGGTGTAGTGGTTATACTAGGATGGACCATAGATGATAATGACGTGTTAAGATACCAGAGGGAAAATGTTTGTACCGTTATCTGTTTGAGTGGATGTATTAAAAGAATTTTATCATTCTAGACTGACAGTGCATCTGAGAGGTACAAAAATGTATCATGATTTGAAACGGCCATTTAATTGGCCCGGAATGAAGAAAGATGTAGCAGACTTGGTCAGCAGGTGCTTGACTTGTTAGCAAGTTAAGGCAAAACATTAGAGATTGGTAGGATTATTACAGTCGTTACCCACATTTGAGTGGAAATGGAAGAATGTGACTATGGATTTTGTGACAGGATTGCCAAAAACTAGAAAATGTTATGAAGTAATATGGGTGATTGTGGATCGTTTAACAAAGTCAGCTTATTTTTTTGCCAATTCAAAGGACAGACACAATGGATACTCTAGCCAAATTATATATCTAGAAGATTGTGAGACTCCATGGGACTTTGGTTTCCATCCTTTCAGACTAGGATTCCCATTTTATCTCCAAGTTTTGGCAAAGTTTTCATTTAGCTATAGGGACAGAATTGTGTTTCAGTACTAGTTATCATCTCCAATCAGATGGGCAGTCTAAGTGTACAATTCAGGTTCTAGAAGATATGCTTCAAGCAAATGTATTAGATTTTGGAGGTAGTTGGGAGGCTTATCTATCATTGGTGGAGTTTGCTTATAACAATTGTTACCAGGCCAGTATTGAGATGGCACCATTTAAGGCATTGTATGGTAGGCTGTGTAGGTCACCAATTTGCTAGACTCAAGTTGGAGAAACAATAATGATTGGGCCAGAATTAGTTTAGGAGACTAATAAAAAGATCAGAATTATTAGGTAACGATTGGAAACAGCACATAGTTGCCAACAGAGTTATGTAGATCGGAGGCATAAACCATTAGAATTTCAAGCAGGAGATCATATGTTTTTGAAAGTCTCACCACAAAAAACAGTTTCCATTTGGCTAACGAGGTAAATTATAGCCCAGATATATTAGACCATTTAAGGTTTTGGCAAGAGTTGGAGAGGTAGTTTACCGGATGGCATTACTGTCACAATTATCAAGAGTACATAAAGTATTTCATGTATCCATGCTTTACAAGCATGTTTCAGATCCTACACATGTATTAGATTGGATTGGACTAGAAGTGGATCTCGATGTGACATATGAGGTCGGACTAATCCAGATTCTGAATTCTCAAGATTATGTGCTCTGAAAAAAAAAAAAAAAACGATTCCATTGGTTCAAGTATTATAGAAACATCACGGTGTGGAAGAATCTACTGGGAACGTGAATCTGAAATGCGAGCTCAATTTCCTCAACTATTTATTTAGTTATAATGTTGTAACTATCCTTTTCAAGTATGGTGACTGTTTTAAAGTTTCAGGACGAAACTTCTATAAAGAGGGAAGAATGTAATGATCCATAAAAATAAAAATGAAATAAAATGTGGCACCTAAAGAAAATGATTGCTGGCACCTAAATTTCTTTAGCTTCTAATAGTCATCCTTTACCCCTTATAGCCTTCATGAGTCATCAACTTCCTTCCCTCCCCTTGTACACACCCCTCGGCTATATGTATATATATATGTTATGCTATGGAAAGAACGAAAATGACCAAGAAAAAAAAAGAAAAGAGGGGGAAAAAAAGAAAAAAAAAAGGAAAAGTTAGTACTGGACCCAAATTATTTTTTACTTTTTAATTAAACTTGTTTTACACGCACCTGCACTGTCAGATTAAGGAAAAGAGGTTTAGTTTGAGCATATGGTGAATTTTTGATCTTTCCACCAAAGAGTGAGGTAGGGAATTAATGTATTATTTACACTTTTTGTAATGTTTTCTTTGATTAGAAAATGACCATGAGAATAATTTTGACATGTTTTTAAAGAAAAATATTAAGTTTGTAAACCAAAGTAAAGTTTCTCGGCAATTGCAACTCCTCGGGTTGGTCGTTTTATTCTCTTTTTAGTTCTGAAATATTGTAGAAAATAATAATCTATAAATATATAATATTTTTTAGAGTTATAAGTATGGGTTAAAATTTATATACTATTAAATTAATATTAAGCTAAATTTTTCAGTGGCACTAGAATTTTAATTAGACCATTTTTTTTTTAAATTGTTATCTAGTGTTGAGTTTTGCTATGTTATGTTATATGTGTTGATGCAAAACATGTAATAATTAGAAAATAAACAGATTGTAGTGGTAATGGAAATATGAAATTGTAAGAGCTGACACAGTCACATTCCCAAGCTTTAACAAGCAAATGGTGAAACTTAAGAAAATGTTATTTTTGGGAAAAGTGAGGATACTATTTTAAGTAAGGAGAGTCATGAGATATCCTTTAGGTTGGAAGACCTTAAACCTATGCAAGGTTGAGTAATCGTGCCCGTGGACTAGTAATCCACAACGATGATGAAAATAGTAAGGCTCATCGTGGCCTTTAGATTCAGATCTATAAACGACGATGCACGGGTGTTTTGTGACTTGTATATACACATACAAACTAGCGATGATTTGGACTACCACTTTAGTTGTGAGATAGTCTTGCAAAGTATCATTCCCCACCTTGGGAAAAGAAAATATAAATAAAGAAGGTTGACAAGATAATAAAAGTTATGAATTAATGTTGTCCTATTTTGCTATGTGTTGATGTATTCGATGATTTCTTACTATATTCATTGTTTTTATATGATTTTTAAAATGCATTATAAAAAGTATATTTCTAAACATTGTAAGCATAAGTGGTTAGATGCTCATGTCCCTATAGACCGTATTGCAGGTGTAGAGCCCGAGATCTAGGAGGGCCGGCACAATGGGTAGGAAACCCTATAGTCTTATTAAGTAGCTTTTAAAACTCAGATATGATAACTTTAAAAATTTATGTATATAGGAATATTGCTTTATAAATAAATGAAACTTATGTTCCACAATTTTAATTTAATACAAGGTGTATATTTCATTAATAAAAATGATCATTACTATTATTTATATCAACAAATAGAATGTGTTAATGGTTCTGAAAAGTAAATAGTGAGACCGTAATGGATTAGGTGCATTAAATTTTATAATCTAACTCACTCCTCGAGATCTTAGGATTTTGGGGGCGTGACAAGTTTAGAATGATTTTTGTGAGTTTGGAACGAGATGAGTTTGAGATTTTAACTAAAAAAATACGTGGATTCAGAACGATAATGGTTAGTAGAAAATAAATGGGTTTAATAATGGGATTTGCTAATTAGGTGGGTACCCTGTCCGTTTACATTCCTAATAGTCGAGTAGAAAGTTGATTTGTTTAACTTGTTATATAATATGCATTATGTATATATACAAATTTAACAATAAACAAAAACAATTATTGAACTAAATTGAACAATGAATAGAACATATTGTTATCTTTGTTTGCTAGTTATGAATAAACCCTTTCTAGATTTATAAATAAACCTATTGTTAACACTATTATATATCTCTAACACTTTTCCAGTTCAATGTCATGAAACACATTGCTTGTCAATTTCAAGTCTAATCTTGCTTAGGTCAATAATAATGACATGAAACACTAAGTTGTAATATTTCCCTACAAATGTCTACATTAATCCCACTCTAATATTTTACATAACATATTCTGATAGAACTTAAATTCAATGCATTTCACGGATGTTTTTTTTTTTTTTTTATAACCTTCTTTCGATGCTTTTTTTGAATCAAATTAGTTGATTCTATTTTTTTTTCTTTTATAAATAGCTACTATGGATGCATTTTTATTGAAAGTAATTGACTTTATTTTGTGAGCTAGTACACTAACATCTTTAAATTAAAATCGTGGTAGATGGATAGACATCAAAATGAGGAAATGAATGAATTTCTTATTTGGGAAAGAAGTTGATAATTTGTTGTAGTTAAAGTAGTTTGTCATATGGTAAATTTTATTACATCTTATAAAAATTTTGTGGATCACCCTATTGGACAATTATATATAAAAAGACAAAAATACGAGATGAATTGATGAGATAACTTAGCACAAATGAAGAATACTATAATATTATTTGTAAGAAAGCATATACTTTTCCTAATTTATGTGATACTACAAAAAGATGGTGGCCTTTGACCAACTCAAAGAGCAACTGTAGAAGAGCAAGTTGTTAAGTTTTTTCACATCTAGGGATAATGTGAGAAATCATGCAATTTATTTTTTTTCCTTTCGTCACTCTAGAGAGGCTACAAGTCGTTATTTTCACAAAGTTTTGAAAGCAATAATATTTTGGAGGATAAATTTCTTCAACAACCTAATGGATCACAATTTCCCACAGAAATACTTAATAATAATAGGTTCTACACACACTTTAAGGTAGGTGAACTATCATTATATTCATTTTAGATTTTTTTTAATACACTTTCAAGTAATGTTTCATAAAAAGACATATGTGGCAAGATTGTGTGAGAATAATTGATGGAACTCATGTTTGTGTGAATGTGTCTCGCATTGATGCACTAAGATATTGTGGTAGAAAGGATTACCTAACACAAAATGTATTAGCCTCATGTACATTCAACCTAAAAATTATGTATGTCTTGTTAGGTTGGAAATGGACTGTATCAGGCTCAAGGATAATAAAAAAATGCACTTAAGAGAAAGGATAAGTTGGAAATCCCAAATGATAATTATTTAATAAATATAACTGATTTCTATAATTAAGTTTAATGGTATAATTCAGTAGTTATTTTCATTCTTAGTAGGTAAATACTATCTTGTTGATGCGAATTACATGCTAAGGTTTAGACTTATCACACCTTATGGAGGCGTACGTTATCACCTTAAAGAGTACTCTACTCATCCACTATAAAATCGACAAGAGTTATTTAATCTTAGACATGCATCATTACATAATGCGATTAAAAGATCATTTGGTGTATTAAAAAATGATTTCCTATCGTATAAAGCACAATTGAACCATATTACTTTGTTTACGGATAGTCAGAAATTATTTTAGCTTGTTATATCATAAATAATTATTTAATTGACATAGATCCTGAAGAAAGTGTTTTTTTTTTTTTTTTTTTGTATTAATGAGGTACGAAGAGATTTTAAACCAATCTCCCAATGACGATACTGTTCGTCCCCCAAGAGATGATGATGTAGATGTTGCTTGAGGAGAGTTTTTAAGGGATTCTATAGCAGTTGATATGTGGAATGATTATGCATCAAATGGTATTCCATAACTATTGTAATTTTATTTAATATGGATTAACTTATTGTGATAAGTGTTTGGTCATTGATATTTATAAGACATTTTTGTGGATTTATAAAATTTATTTTTAATTCGTATCTTAGTTCTCTTTTATTTTTTTATCTTATTTTTTATTATCATTGCTTTATTATGACTGATTATATAGAGATTGATAATGATCAAAGCTTCTAGAACTAAAAAGGAAAATTTAAAACAAACTCCTCGAGTGGATGAAACGTTTATTTAAGTATTACTTCATCAATTTACAAAGAAAATAGGATAGATGAAATTCTTAGCTCTACAACATATAATAACACTAATAATTGCTTGTGCCTAAAGGTACAAAATATAATTTATCGTGTAAATAACTCAATTTTAAATTTATAAAGCAAATCTACAAGAAAAACTATAAAAATAAAAATTACTAATGAAAAGAGATTAAGAGATTTATACAGTATTTAATAAAGGTATAAAATTTTATATTATTATAAATATTATCACATTTTTTAAAATATTAATTTAAAAACTTTTATATAAAAAGTATTCAAAAAATATAGGAAGAGTGAGAGAGTATTTTTTTATATGAATTGACCAAAAAGACAACTTGAGTAGATCGAAAAAGAAAAATAATCCGGGCCATTGAGCAAATTCAATGGTTGAAAATATCTCAAATTTAAAATTTTAAACTTCTTATTACATAAATGACACAAATAGTATAAAAATATATGTATTTGAAATTTAAGTTTTTAGCACACATTAAAATTAAAATTTTAATTAAAATGTTTATTTTTAATAAATTTTTAAAGAAAATTAAAGTTTAAATATAATTTTTTAAAATAAAAAAAATTAGTTGACTTTATCTAATAGGTATCTATACGTTGTTTAATAAATGTGTACAATTTTGTTATTTATTACAAATATTATCACATTTTTTAAAATATTAATTTAAAAATTTTTATATATAAAAGTACTCAAAAATATATGGAAGAGTGAAAAATTATATTTTTTTTGAAATGACCAAAAAGATAATTAAAGTGGAGAAAGAAAGAAGTAATCCTAACTATTGAATAAATCTAATGGTTGAAAATATACAAATACTAAATTAATGAGCTATATTATTATACAGAGGGTAAAGTACTTATGAGAAAAACTTGGTATAGCATTTACCAAGACTCATCTAAAGAATCGTATAAAAACTCCAAGGAACATTTTAACAAGTATTATGACTTATTTAAGGGATTGAGTGGTTTTGCTTGGAATGCTATGACAAAATTGAGATTTATTAAAAAAAAAAGGGTTTGTTTTGTAATGTGAGTTCTAATTTAGATGGGATGCTTTTAAGGTTTAGTGGATTCCCGAGTTTCAAAACCTTTATGTAGCAGGAAATAATGAGGGGGAGGGTTATCATACCAAGTGGATCATTTTATAATTTTGAGCACAGATAGTGGTGGCATTTTGTTATCGAGATATTTATTTCCACAAGGGATTGTAGAATGTTAATAAGAGAATTTATGTTCCAATTTGCTGACAAAGAATGAATGGGTATGGGGTGGTGCTAAAAATGAGAATTTCAATGTAATTTGTCCATTTTGTGGGGCTAATGGGAGGATTGAGGAATAACATTGGGCATATATTGACTTCTAACAATGATATATAAGTTATGGAGAGTATTATGGAGATTAAAAATTTCAAATAAATATAGTATTTTCTATGAAAAATATTACAAAATGATCTTTTTGTGGGTGTTAATTTGATCAAATGAGGAAAGTGCTTTGATGGAAAATGTTAGTGGTGTGGTGAATGTATGGAAACTCATAATTATATTTTTATGCATTAGCTAGAGCAGTTTTGTTTGGATCAAGTATGGGGATAAAATATTGGGAAGGGAGAATTTCAAACTTTGAAGAATGGATAAGAAAAGTTCTTGGAAATGAGTTAAGAGAAGAAGTAATTAAGAGATTGGCTGCTATTTGTTGGGCCCTGTGGATCATGAGAAATGAGAAATTTTTCAATGAATTGGATTTGGAACCACTATCTATTATTAAAATATTGATATTTATACTGACCTTTTAAATGTCACTAACACTTTTGATGGAAGTCAAATTGAGATTGAGGAAAAGGAGACAAAAAAAGAGAAAACAAGGATTTGAAAGAAATTTAGATGGGGAGTAGCGAGATAATATGGAAAGAGTTTCAACTATATCGGTTATAAAAGATGAAATAAGTCATATTTTATATCGAAACCAGAGAGGATTAACCATTTGCATTATTAATGGTAGAAGCGATTACATGTTCAAGAGCTTTAAGGTCAAGCATTTAAAGTGTTTTAAAGTCAATGTACTAATTTGTTGTAGCCTAATTATAATATATTGACAAAATACTAAGAATTGTAATTGGGAAGTTCGGAATATCATAAAGGATCAAGGGGGTGCCTGAAAGACCTTTTACTATTGTAGTATTAGCAAGGTTCCAAAGAGTTTAGTAAAGGAAGCTTATGTACTTGTCAAATTTGTAATTAATACTAGGTGATGTATTGTGGTGATATATTAAGTTAGAGTTTGGAAAGTAAAAAAAAAAAAAATTACTTTTTTTTTCTTTTTTGTGTTTGGGAAATGAAAAAAATGTTAGTTTTTTAAGGCCCCATTAGTAACGTTTTTATTTTCTATTTTTTTTGTTTATGCTTTCAAAATTTTGTAAACTAGTAATAGAAATATATTTGTTAAATCCGTTTACGTTTATTTGTTTCCCCAAAAAAAAAAAAAAAAACTTAAATAGCAAAATGTAAACAGAAAAAGTTGTCTTCACTCTATTTTTTTTTCTGT
Organism: Vitellaria paradoxa; assembly: GCA_019916065.1. Taxonomy (NCBI): domain Eukaryota; kingdom Viridiplantae; phylum Streptophyta; class Magnoliopsida; order Ericales; family Sapotaceae; genus Vitellaria; species Vitellaria paradoxa. Next base: position 22,569,291 of record CM034235.1, on the reverse strand, counting down.
TGCATACATTTTGTCAATTCTCATACTTTATCTATTTTTGTTACATCATATTAAAATAAATTATATTATTCAAATATTTATTAAACTAAAATTATTTTTAATAAATAATATAATTAAATTAAATTTATTAAATTATATGTAATATCTATTATTAATTTATTTCTAATAAATAATTAATTAAATTAGTTAATCTAATTACTAAGAAATATATATTATTAAATTATTTTAATAAAATAAAATAAATTATATTAATTTAATTTAATAAATAATTTAATTAACATAACATATTTTGTTAAATTATTTTTAATAAATATTATAATTAAATTATATTAATTTAATTTAATTTAATAATTAATTTAAATAATATTAAATATATTTTATTAAATTATTTTTAATAAATATCATAATTAAGTTAAGTTAAATTAAATTAATATAATTTATTTATTAATATGAGTTATATTTTATTAAATTATTTTTAATAAATATTGTAATTAAATTATTTAAATTATTATGAATATATTTTATTAAATTATTTTCAGTAAATAATATAATTAAATTATAATTAATATATTTTATATTTATTGAATTAAATGATATAATATTTATATTTTATTCAATTTTTTTATTAAATAATATAATTAAATTGAATTAATATAAAATATATTTATTAAATTCAATTAATTTTTAAAAAACTAATAAAACTAAATATTTTATGAAAATAAAAATTAGTAATTGTAAACAAAATTATATTTTCAAACACAGTTTCAGTTTTTATTTTAGGGAAAAAAAACAACAATAAAAACAAAAATTAAAAAAAAACATGAAAACGTAAATAGATAATGACAGCGTTACCAAATGACGCTTAGTAACTAGCTTTTTAGTTTTTTGTGATTTGACATTTTTACCTTTTATAATTTAAAAAAAGTTTAAAATGTAAAAGGATAAATTTGATCATGTTCAAAAAAGACAAAAAGCTGAATACTCTCAAGTATACACTAAGATTGAGTTTGAAAAAGAAAAAAGTTTTTTTTTTTTTTTTGGCAGGTGACTACTAATTAGTTACAAAAAAAAAATTACATTTTCTTGTATTTGGGAGAAGAAAAAGTTAACATTTTAATAGTTAACTTTCTAATTTTTTTGTTAATTAACTTTTTTTGTCGTTTACCGATTTAAAATAAATTTAAAATGGAAGCATATAATTTTAATCACTTAAAAAAAAAAAAAAACAAAAGCCTAATAGTTAGAAGGTTGAGCAGCAAGTTTGTGTTACATTCCACTCCTTCCAAACGAGATGTGTGATAAGGGATGTTTAACTTATCAAAATTTATTAAAATTTATCAAAATTATCTACTTTTATTAAATTTTTAATTTTTCTAATTAATTTTGTCGTATATTATTTTTTTCATCAACTTTTTGTACTTTTTTATACATTTATCATTCAAACACATATCTTTCACTAAAAAAAAAAATACATATCACTTTTATATTAACTTTTTATATATTTTTTTAATATCCAAACACCACTCTAAAATAGAGGCCGTTTGGATGTTAAAAAAAAATAAAAAACCTCAACTTTAAAATTTTTTGTGCGTTTTTTAGTTACATTTTTTTTGTGTTTTATGGAATAAATTGTAATTTTTAGTATTTTTTGCAATTTGTAGGTGTTTGGTAACTTTTTACTGTAGCAAATTAAAAAAGTGATAACTTTTTGTGTGTTTAGTAAGTTTTATTATAACAAGTAAAAAAGTGATAATTTTTGTGTAATTTAATAAAATTTTTGATTTTATTTTTTCCTATAACAAAGTAAAAAAGTAAAAAAAATTATGATTCAATCAAACGCTTGGTGATTTTTTTGGTTAGTTTTGAGCCTGCAAACGGGTTAGTTATCTTTCGCTCAAAAAAAAAAAAAAAAAGAATGAAATAAAAAAATAAGGGGGTGGTAGAGAGAGAGTAGACATCAGAGTTGGCCAGCGGGTTGCTTTCTCGTACCGACACGGGGCTTCTGGAAGATTTTCTTCTTCTCTTGCACTCAGATCCTTCGCGTCGTCACAGATCCTGTTACTACTGATAGATAGCTGGAGATACAGCGAGGTAGAGAATTGCTTCTGCGTTGAACGTCACCAAACCCATCCACGTCCAATAAACTAATGTGCATCGCTTGATTATCTGACTTCTACCGTTGACTCTCTCTTTCCTGTTCTTCGTGCCTCTTGGTCATTCTCCGCCCTCCCCCCTTATCTCGCTCGCTCTCTACTGGTGTTATCAATGGACAGAGAATCGTCTTCGGACGAAGAAGAAGATCACCAGAACCTTATCGATCAGAACGAACGGCTAACGAACAAGTCCCCCAAGCACTCGACCTTGCACATCGACGACCACTTCATCGGCGATGGTCGCCGCCGGAGACTCAGCAGTTTCACCTTCAATAAGAGGTACCTCTTCGCCATTTTCCTCCCACTTTTCATCGCCATTCTCTATTTACAACCGATTTCAAAATTTATTCCAAACTGGTGTTTCCAATCTCAAGTTCGATTCCTCAGTCGATCGTACGCGCGAGTCGGAATTGCGCGCTTTGTATTTGTTGAGGCAGCAGCAATTAGGGCTTTTCAAGTTGTGGAATAACACTTTTTGTGGCTGCTTCGAATGCCAATTCCACTGTAATTAATCACGTGAATTCTACTTCTAATCCCCTCGGAATCCAGTCCGGCGTCACACGATCTAGTTTCGCCATTGTCCTCTTCTGCGTTGGTTGAGGATTTTAATCTGCAGTGCTTAGTCAGATTTCACTGAATAAGCAAATACAACAAGAGCTTTTGTCATCCCATCAAGTGGGGGAATCGCTGGATTTGGAAGGTATTTTACGGATCCCAGCCTTGGCGGTTATGCCAGTCTCGATAGGTGTCGGAGGTTGATCAGAAGTTGAATCAAAGGAAAACAATTGAATGGAAGCCCCGATCGAATAAGTACTTGTTTGCAATCTGTGTGGCGGGACAAATGTCTAATCATTTGATTTGTTTGGAGAAGCACATGTTCTTCGCAGCTCTACTTAACCGCGTTCTAGTTATTCCTAGCTCCAAAGTTGATTATGAGTTCCATCGTGTGCTAGATATTGATCACATTAATAATTGTCTGGGAACAAAAGTGGTTGTCACATTTGAAGAGTTTGCAGAAGCTAAAAAGAAGCACGTGCACATAGACAAGTTCATTTGTTATGTCTCGTTACCAGAGCCTTGTTTTATGGATCATGAACGTCTTAGCAAGTTGAAGTCACACGGTATTTCCGTGAATAACTTGAGAGTCCTTGGGTTGAGGATGTTAAGAAGCCAACAAAGAACAATGCAAGATGTAATGGCAAAAGTTTTCTTCCAATGATGGGGTTATTGCAATCGGAGATGTCTTTTTTGCTGATGTGGAGCAAGATTTGATGATGCAGCCAGGTGGTCCTCTTGCTCACAAATGCAAGACTCTGATTGAGCCAAGCCGTCTTATCATGCTTACAGCACAGCGTTTTATTCAAACATTTTTGGGGGAGAGATTTGTTGCTCTTCACTTCCGGCGTCATGGCTTCTTGAAGTTTTGGTATCCCTTTCCTTTCCCTTGTTTGAACCTTGATATGATGTTACATTGGTCTAAAATCTCAGATTTAATAATTTTAGAAGCACAAACATCTGTGGCTATTCATCACAGATAATCTCATTTTATTGAATCGCTCTTGTTTGAAAAACTAAGAAAATTTATTTCTTTATTTTTTTTCAATATGATATTAACTTGAGCTATACAACAAACAATGCCCACTAGCATGGTTTGTATTACCAAGCCCTTTTAGACTGTGAGACTGTTACATTAGGAACTTGTGATCTGTTATACACAAACTTGTGATCAGTTATTTGTATATCTGTCTTGGATGGTTGTGTATCACCTGTGATCCTATTTCCTTGCCTTTATGTGTTGTATATCTCTTGCTATAGTGTTTTCTGAAAATGCTTCACTGGTGATAACTGCACGCTTCAGAATCTATCAACTATCTTTATGACATATTGCCATAACTTCTTCATAGAATGAATTATCTAGATCTTCTTGCTAGGAAAAGGATTAAAAAAAAATAATATCTTTGGTCATCCTTAAATGAGGGGTTACATGTATTGGTTCCAGCTTCTGAGCAAGTAAATCATATTCTGTGTTTGATTGTGCATGTTGCATGTGCCTGTTTGTGCTCACAGATAGAACTTTGAATCTACCTTCACGCACATAAAGCTGTGGCTTTGAAGTACCCCTCTAAAAATCCTTTTTTGTGTTGTCAGCAATGCTAAAAGCCAAGTTGCTTTTTTCCCATTCCCCAAGCTGCTGACTGCATTGGTCGAGTGGTTGAAAGGGCCAATACACCTGTTATTATCTATCCACAGATGCTGCAGAAAGTGAAACCAATTTGTTGCAATCACTAATCGTATTGAATGGGAAAGCTGTACCACTTGTTAAGCGGCCATCCCGCAATTCAGCTGAAAAATGGGATGCTTTGTTATACAGACATCACATTGAGGGAGACCCACAGGTCAGTTCATAATATTTCTGAAATGTTAAATTTGGGTTCGGTACATTGTGAACATTTTTTTATATCTTTTGTATGGACACAGTCCTAACTAGCATACATATATGGCGGCTTTATTCAAAACATCTTCATCTCCAATTACTAGGACTTTTAACCGTGCCACGCATGTCTCTTGCTCAATAAATTCTTCGAAAGTAGAGACGTGCTTCTCTAATTGAGTTTACATGGATTGGTAAGGGGACAGAGGTTACCAGGGAAGACTTATGGCTATCATTTTTGTATAATATCGCGTTTTTCAAAAATAGGGTGAAGTTTTTGAATTTTTCTGCATATTTTAGATATTTTTGAATATATTAACACCCATTTGACAAGTTATATTAAGTATGGTTGTGATAAGGAGTGAATAAAATAAAGACCATTGAGTTGCAAATAAGGGAGTCCTTATTTCCTTAAAGGCTGAGAAAATAGAAATTGTTTTTGAACTTACTTTGAAATGAGTCTTGTTAAATTGTGTTTTGAAAAGTTTTGTTCCTGTTAAACATGAATACAAAACCCTTGTTATTGTGGAGACTTTAACCAAGGGAGGATTTGAGCCTCTTGTGTTTTCATTTTGAGGGAATATTACATTTACTCCTACTTTAAGTTATTCAAGTTTGATTCACAATGACCCCATTAATTTTGTTTTGAATTCATGGTTGGCATTGTGAGTATGAGGAATACGAGCTCTTGAGTCTTATGTTGGATAAGTTAACCCTTAGAAATGATGCTAGGCTATCTTTGTGAAATTTGAGCTTTTTGACTTTCATTTGATTACATCATCCTTAGGAACCAACTTGGGCTAAAAAAAAATAAGTATTCCCATTTTTTTTAAGGCCAAATTAATTTCCCGAAGCCTTGAAAAATATAAGCCCATCCTTTAGTCTTGGAATATTGCTAAAACATACAAATGTATGTGGGATGTTTATAAAAAAAGGGTGGAGAAAAAAGTTTGGGTACACTCTAACATGAAAATAGCTAAGAGTTTGAAGAAAAAAATGCTGAGTGAAGAAAAATAAAGAAAGGAGAAAAAAGAAAAAGGAGCAAGCTGTAAAAGCTCTCAAGTAGTGGCTTGAAAAATGGTTCAAAAATGGTTAAAATGTGATATGATGTGATGAAGGTGAAAAATTCAAAAAAGAAGGTTGTGTGGGTTGACAAGTATTCCAAGACAAATTTTGAATATCTTTTCCCTTTCTTGGTACCTTTTACCCCTTGGACCCACTACAACCAAAATAAAGTCCTAATTGATCTTTGGGAAAACAAGTTTGATTTAAGATTTTGAGGATGAAATTGTTTATTATGCTCTAATATGCCAACAAATCATGAACTATTTCTTCGTGGGGTTTTGCCAAAGTCAATTTTTCACTGCCATTGCTGTCTTTGACTCTCAAAATTGTATCTAACTTTCATTTGAAAAACATTTAATCCTATAAAAGGTGCATTCCATGTGTGAACCAAGAGCTTCATATGTTGATGAAGAATTCTGGTGAGGTTTGCAGTTGAAGCTTTAAGGATACATTGTGTGTTATGTTTGATAAGAACTTTGCTCGAAAGTACACATCTATAGATGATTTGAAAAGGTTTGTTCAACTTCAATTTATTTTGAAAAATCTTAGTCCAAGGGAAGCTTCGATACATTTTATTTCTCACAATGTGGGTTATAACTAGAGGTGCAATGATTACCCAAATCCATTAATCCGCCCAATTTAATTCAAATTAAATGGGTTTCAACCCAATTAAAATTATTAGTAGATATAATTGGGCAAATAAGATAATACCTATTAGATTAATAGGTTTAAATAGTTGATGGCACAACCAATTAAACACTTAATTATTTTTCCACTAGTCAGAGAAAATATCCAATTTCAAATTTAATCTAATTTTGATAATACACAAATACTTTTCAAGGAAAAAAAATTAGAGTAATTTTTTTTTCAAGATAATTTTTTTTTTTCATGATAATACTCTGAATGAAAATTTCATTAAAATACAGTCTATTACAGGACTAGCACATCATTTTGATAGAATGTATATATTTACATGTCTATTACAGGACTGGCACATCAATTTGATAGAATATATATATATATATATATATATATATAAATTATATATTTCATAGGACAAACATTTCCTGCGAAAATACCTTTGGCCATTGTTTATATTCCAATAATTCAATATATTATTATTATTTAATAAGTATCAGTTCAATGCATGAATGCATATAAATATAAATATATATATATATATATATAGTATTACTTATTTTAAATTTAAGAATAATTAATGTTTTATTTAAGTTAATAACTTATCTTATTAATTTTTAAAAAAACACAAATTTATAATTCACAAAAATATTCAAATACAAAAAAAAAAAAAAAAAAAAAATCTCACACAACCCGTGTGTCCACAATAAACCAACATTTAATTAGGACCCATTTAGTAACGCTGTTGTTTTTTTGTTTACGTTTATTTATTATGTTTTTTTGGGTTATTTTTTCCCTGAAATAAAAACTGAATGGCGTTTCGAAATGCAAATATTTTTTTACAATAATTAATTTTTATTTTAATAAATAACTGTTTTAATTTTTTTTAAGACGTTAATTAATTTAATAAAATATATTTTATATTAATTTAATAATTCATTAAATTAAATAAATATATTAAATTAATTTTAATCATATAATTTATGAAAAATAATTTAATTTAATAAAAATAATAATATTAAATATAATTTAATTATATATTTATTAAAAATAATTTAATAAAAAATTTCTTATAATTAACTCAATATATTATTTATTTTTTAAATTAAATTAAATAATTAAATTAATCATAGTTATATAATTTAATTTAATGATTCAGATATATTACTTGTTTTTTAAATTAATTAAATTCATTTAATTTAATTATGTTATTTTTAAAAATAATTTTAGTTTAATAAAATATTTGAATAAAATAATTCATTTTAATGTGTTGCAACGAAAATGAACAAAGTGTTAAAATTGACAAAATATTTATAACAAGAACAAAAGAGAGTGAAAATACCTTTTTTTGTTTTTATTTTCTTGTTGATGTTTTCATTTTTTTTTTTTGGAAACAAAAAAGTAAAATCAATTTAACAAAAATGTTTTTGTTGCCTGTTTTCAAACATCTATAAACATAATGGAAAAACAGTAGATATAAATGTTACTAAACGAGACCTTAATGTCTCAAAAATTTTTAAATCAACCAAAATTTCTTTTTACCAAATTAAATATTAATTAAAAAAATAAAACATTATTAAATGGGTATAATTGGGTTCATGGGTTTGATATGACTCGTGTTCAACCTGCCCAATATTAACCCATTATTAAATAGGTATATAATTAGGTTTAACCCATTTAATTACAATCCGTTTATGACTTGAGACAAATCTGCCCATTTGCCAACTTGAGTTATTACTTTTGAAAGCTCTTATGAGCACCATTGTACTTAATTGTCACTTGTAAATATTTTGCATAAGCTCGGATTTGTCTCATTCTTTTGCAAATCTTTTGCTACGGACTAGCAAAATCTTAGTTGGGGGGTGTGTGATTGTGCTTCAAAAATGCATTCTATTAATTCTAGTTAATTTAACTAATTGAAATTTAATATAATTTATATAATTAGTAAACTTCTTTATTTCATGATATATGTAAGTGGATTGTGCAAGTTAATTGTGCAAGTGGAAAATGTAAGTTAATTGTGTAAGTGGATTATGTAAGTTGATTGTATGAGTGGATGATGTAAGTCGGAAATGCAACTTGATTGTGCAAGTGGATTAGGCATGAAAGAGGAAGATGCCTATAAGTACATACCATGGGTAAAGTAGAAAGATATGTAATCTTGTAGAGAAAATATGTTAGAGAAAGAAGAGTGTGTGAGCTAAGATTGTCTTTTACATTTGTTTTTATTCTCTTTCTTCTTCTTAGAACTCTTATCATCCTCATCTTTTTCAACATCTTGCTCAACATCCTGCATTTTCACATCATCACTCCCTTGTGGTCTCTCCTTCTCACTAGTTGTGGGCTTCTTAGGGTGAATGGTTTTATTTATGGTTTTTCCACTCCTCAAGGTGGTGATGGCTTGTACTGATCACGGTTGGAATTATCCATGGATGTGGACTCACTTATATGAACTTGACCCCTCGGGTTAGGATATAGTTGAGATGGAAGCCTACCTTTTTCCTGGACACTTAAGGCTTGGGTCAATTTAGTAAGTTGGCTCCTAATTCCTCTAATGCTCGGTTAGTTTGCTCTTGAAACCTTTGTACTTGAGTTTTAACACTACCTTGGGCCTGCATGAATTGTTGGAGTGTTTCTTCTAAGGATCTCTTGTGGGGAGGTTGGTGTGGTGCTTGCATAGGTTGTTGACATTGAGGTGGTGGGGTTGGTTGGCAAGCTTGTGGTGCCGAAGATCCCTCATTTCTCCACCCGAAAATTGGGTGATTCCTCCACCCAGGATTATAAGTTTCAGAAAACAGATTGCCTCCTTGTTTTTTAGTAGGGAAAGGTTTTCCAAGGCTGGTCATGTTGGGGTTTTGGGTGAAAAGAACTTCCTTAAGGGCTGTAACAGTAGAACAATCATTAGGACCATGACCTTTTTGCTCACATACCACACCAACTTCCTCTTCTACCTCGTTCAATGTGTGCACCTTTTTCACTTCAAGAGACTTAACTTTCCTGCTCAATTGTGCAATCCTAGCATTAAGTCCATCGGACTCCTTAAGTTGAAACCTACCATTGGCTTGAGAAGTATCCTTCACCTCAATTGGAGGTAAAGTAGTCTCCCACTGTTTAGTGTTTTCTGCCAATTGATCAAGCATCCTCAGGTTGTTTGGTAAGAGTCTCTGCTACACATGGTTGACATGAGTTGCTTAAGGTGTGGTGAGAGTGAGTCATATAAGAAACTTGCTACCCTCCACATCTCAAAGCCACAAGGAGGGCAAGCATTCAACAAATCCTTGAAACGCTCCCATGTAGCAAGAAAAGACTCCTGGTTTACATGAAAAAATTCATCATTGGACGTTGCAAGGTAGCGTCTTTTGTGCAAGGAAAAATTTATCTAGAAACTCATTTTACATTTCCCTCCATGTGCCTATGGACCTAGGATGCAAGGAATTCAGCCATATTTTGGCTTGACCTTTGAGAGAAAATGGAAACAATTTAACCTCAAGGTGTCCTCTATGCAATTTCTATCCATAAAAGTGTCACACACTTCTTCAAACTCACTAATATGTGTGTAAGGGTTTTCCGATTCTATGCCATGAAACGTGGGCAGAAGTTGTATCATCCTAGGTTTAAGTGTAAAAGTCTGTTGATTAAGTGGCAAAACAATGCAGGATGGAGTGGTTTTTCTAGTTGGATGCAAATAATCCCCAAGTGTTCTAAAGGGATTGCCATTTTGAGGTACTTCCCTTAACTATTCCTTTGTGAGTGGGAGTCTCAGATGTGAGTGTTATGGACTCTAGGAATGTAAGTGATGGTAGTTCAACCTCTTGATTAAAAATGAATGCTACAACACAACCAAATTTTAGCTGCATACAGTTAAGTTAATCAAAACTAAAAAACATTAAAGGAAAACAAAAGCAAAACAAAACACACAACTAAACTTCAACCAAAAATATTCACAACAAAAGATGGAGTGAAGTTATCAAGCAAAAGCTAGGTCTTTGTCGTTGAAGATGGTGGTGAAGTTTCTTCTCGCCTGGAAAAATTCCCAAAGTTCGTCTCCTTGTTGTTTTCTAGCTGTCCCCGGTAACGGCGTCAAAAAACTTGACTACTCAAAAAAAGTGTTGATTTTAAACTCTCAAGTGCAAGAGTGTGTTGATTAAGTTGTATTTACTTGGTGAGACCAAAGATTGAATCCACAGGGAATGCTTTATTAAAAATTTCAAGAAAAAACTTAGATTTGAAAAGGTTTTGCAAGTTTGAAATAAACCTTCACAAAGAATGTTTGAATTTGATTTAAAGCTTGAAATTGTGAAAGTTTTTGAAAGGAAGTCTTGTAAAAATAAACTTAACAACCAAAAGTAAACACAAGTAATTTAAACTACTTAAGAACTTAAAATGAAAGAACTTGGTTTAGTTAATGAAATGAATGACTTGGTTCCAAACCATTCCAAGTGTAGTACGTTGATGATTCATCCAATATAGCCTTTATAACTCAGTCCAAATTTAACAATTGTAAACTTGAATCGACGATGTTTCATTTAAAACTTTAAGAGAATAAGTTTTAGCTTTCACAAGAGATGTTGAAATGAATTTTTTTTTTTTTTTTTAAAGAGGGGAACTAGACCTAGAACCTTAAAACCACCTCAACAAACCTTTTTAGGTGACAGTTTTGGAAAGTTTCCAAGCTTTAACATTAATCAACATATAAACTTTGGATATCTCTCATACAAGCAAAAACTTACTGGATATTGGATTGGTTGTTATCATGGTATTTGAAGAACAACTTTGGATGATACATTGAATCAAACACTTAAATTACAAAAGCCAAGCTTTGATTATAACGTCATCCAAGTTTTAATCTAAAGACTATAACAAACTTTCTTCCATCCTTTATATTAAGAAATTATTTTGAACTTGTAACACCAATGGCTATATTGAATTGCTCATCTCAACTAACATTCTTCTTGGTTTGAAACAGGTTATTAAAATTAGCAAGACTGGTAAAGGAAAGTAAATTCATTGGAATTTAAACGATTGAAAACATGTTTTATATAAAAAGTACTTAAACAAAATTATAAGATTGAACTTTGAAAATAAAGAACAAGAAGAATAAAGAGAAGGAAGAGAAGACAAAGAAACGTAAAAGACATCTTAGTTCACACTCTCTTCTTTCTCTAATTTACTTTCTCTACAAGATTATCTTTCTTCTTTACCCATGGTATGCATTTATAGGTATCTTCCTCGTTCATGCCCAATCTACTAGCAAAATCAACTTGCCTTTCCCACTTGCATCATCCACTAGCACAATCAACTTGCATAGTCCACTTGTGCAATCAACTTGCATTTCCCACTTGCACGATTAATTTGCTTAATCCACTTCCATATTTCATGTAATAAAGAAGTTTATTAATTATATAGAGTAAATTAAATATTTAATTAGTTAAGTAAAATAATATTAATTACAAGGCCTAAAATACATTTTTGAAGCACAATCACGCTACACATGGATACATATGATAACTTGGGCACTAGAAGACCACAGGTTTGCAAGGATCGTTGACCCAAAATCGACCCAAACTTTTTGGTTCCAAATTTTTGGACCAAAATCGAACATACTTCAGAATCGAGTTGAACTAGCCCAATCTTGATTGGTTCATTTGTGGCCAGTACCATAGTATAACTACTAATTTCATGTGAAAAAAAAAAAGTATAGCAAATTTGGTGTAAATCGCAAGGTATGCCAAACCGAGAATCGAAACAAGTTGATTGGGTTGGCAATTTTTAGATCCATAACCAAACAGAAAATCTTGGCCTGGTTGGTTTAGTTTTTGGGTTTCTTAGGTATTTGTACACCCTACACGAGACCCATAATATCTGGTTAGTTTTTGGAAATGCACAAATCCGGATAAAGGAAGTCAATACGTTAATGGTCAACACAAAATATAGTCACTTCTTATAAACATAAACCAAATGAAAGTTCTACTGCTAGCAACACGTTGCATCAAATCTCAAGTGCAGTGAATAATGGGCAAAGGTTAAGAGTGTTGTTTCTAAGCGATGCACCAATCAGTGCTTGGGTTGAGAAGTAGGCAAGTGTTCCTGCACCAAAATTGATGGGGGTAGGCAAAGAAGCTAGCCCAGGAGATTAGGTTGCAGATGGCAACTTGGAATAAATACTCATTAACAGGAAACTAAGGAAAATAGCACATACTTTGGCTTGTAGAAGTGTAAATGTAGGCTTCTTCTTCTTTTTCTTTTTTTTTTTTTTTAACAAGAGATTAGGTTGATAGAGAAAAATCTGTAGAAATTGAAAATACTAATTTTAACCAATGGTATTCGAGGGAATTCTATCAATAAAAATAGGAGAGGAATAATATCAATAAGGATCTCAAAGATCAGATTGTTAGTGTCAAGAGTATATAAGAAAGGGTAATGTCTATAAAACTAATGTTTGTTGAAGAGACGATAAGAGTTATTAGTGCTTACGCTCCTCAAGTAGGACTAGATAAGGCAAAGAAATAATGCTTTTGGTAATATATGGATGGGCTAATTTAAGAGATATTGAATGAAGAAAAAATCTTTATAGGAGAGGATTTGTATGGCTTGTGGGAGGATTTTTGATTGCACAAGGGTGTTATGGACTTGAAAGTAGAAATGAGGAAGGTAAATCAATTCTAGAAATGAGGAAGGTGAATCAATTTTAGAGTTTGTTACGGCATATAAGTTAGTAATCATAAATACTTGTTTTAAAAAGGGTGATACTTAATAACCTTTAAATAGGCTATATGGTCAAATAGATTTTTCCGTACTAAAAAGGTCAATCATGCTTCATGTAAAGATTGTAAGGTAATATTGGGTGAGAATTTAACTACACATCTTAGAGAAAGAACAGAGAAAATACACTTTCAAGAACTATATGGTGGGACCTAAAAGGAAAAAAATCAAATGGTATTTAGAGAAAATGAAATTTAGATGATTACGTAAATATCATGTTGAAATAAATGACTAGATGCATTAAAGGAGTAGCTATAGAGATATTAAGCATGTTTAAGGGAAAAGGATCATCTTCAAAGGAGACTTGTTGGTAGAACGAGGAGTTAGGTACAAAGATAGAGATAAAGATATCCATAAGTTTGCTAAAATAAGAAAAATAAGTAAAGATTGTATTAGGTTAAGTGTATAAAAAATGAGAATAAAAAGTTTTGGCAAAAGAAGAGGATATCAAGGAGATGTGGAGAAGTCATTTTGACAATGTATTTAATAGTTGCTACAAACAGAATTTGGGAGACCTTGGTAACCCTGTGAAAGATAGAAAATTAAGTTTATATTTACAATTTTATTAGCAAAAGTAAAAGAGGCTATGGATAAGTTGTAGGTGCAAATAGCATTCCCATTGAAGCATGGAAGTGCCTAGGAGATGTTGAAATAACCTTATTGACAAAACTATTTAATAAGATTTAGCATACGAATAAGATGCTTAACGAATAAAATAAAAATATATTAATGCCTAATGGAGGGGGTTCCCGACCGGCCAGTTGGGCTGGGTTTGGGCGATCAATCAGAGCCCTGTTTGTCCGAGTGATTGATCGTTTGGGACCGAAGCATTGTCTCGGCTAGGATACCTATGATCGAACTAACCATGTCGTCTCTGCAATATTCACGCCTATAATCACGCAATTCCCACAACTAGGGAGGTCATGGCCATTCTCGTATTTGTAGGCGAGCTGTAGGGCACTACGAAAGATCCCTTTTATGAAATCTCACCCGTAACAAATGGAATCTCCACGTGGCGACCCTAGCTGTATCTGATGACATATATAAGGAAGGGTCCAACAATCTAGGAGGTAAGAGAGAGATACTTTCTTTACAAAAGTTCTGTAAGAATATCCACAAAATCTCCTACTAACTTTATTGTTGTAGACTCTTTAGCAGGCACCACACCGGTGTTCTAGACCCACTTCCGGTGGCCATTATCAAAGGAGCATTGCATATGATTTGGGAGTGACCTCTGAATAAAGGAAATATATAAGAGTGTGACAATTATTGGGTCATTAAGCTTACGAGTCATACAATGAAATTTTGAATGAGAGTGATTAAGGCTAGGTTAAATGGTGCGACAAAAATAAAGGAGGTTATGGATAAGTTTTAGGTGCAAATGGCATTCCCATTGAAGCTTGGAAGTTCTTAGGAGATGTTGGAATAACTTGATTGACAAAATTATTTAATAAGATTTAGCATACGAATAAGATGCTTAATGAATTGAATAAAAATATATTAATACCTCTGTAACTTGTTTCTGTCTTTTTCAGCATCTCTTCGTTGCTATTAATAAAACTTACTTTTCTTTTAAAATATATATATATATATATATATTAATAGCTATTTATAAGAATAAAGGGACTACATAAAAGTGACAACTATTGGATCATTAAGCTTATGAGTCATACAATGAAAATTTGGAAGACTGGGTTAAGTGGTGTGACAAAAATATCAATAAAACGATTTGGCTTTATGCTTGATGGATTGACTATGGAAGCTATTTTCATGGGAAAATATATTGAAAGTAGGAAATATCTTTGTATGATTTTTATTGTTTTAGGGAAAAATAGGGTAAGAAACTTAATGGTGGATGTTGGACAAGAAAGGTGTTGCTATGAAATATATTAAAGTAATCAAAGACATCTATGCACTCAGTAGATACTAGCGTAAGAAATGTTGAAGGTGGTACAAATGATTTTCCAATTACAATTGATTTGCACCAAGGATTTGCTTTATGCTATTATCTTTCTATTTTGGTTATGAACAAACTTTCCAGGCATACTCAAGATGACATCCCTTTGTGTATGTTGTCCGCAATGAATATTGTATTGATAGATGAAACTAAGTCTAAATGTTAACTATAAGTTAGAGCTTTAGAGGCACAATTTAGAATCTAAAGATTTTAGAGTAAGTAGGACTAAAACAAAATATTTTATTGCAAATTCAGTAAAATTACAACTATGAATGGGAGCATAGTGAAAATTGAGGATCAAGAAATGCAAAAAAGTAATCATTTTTGGTATATTGGATCAATTATCCATTTAGATGGAGGGATTAAAGATGATTTTACCTAGGATTTGAGTTGAGTGGTTAAAATAGTGAAGTGTCTCGGGTGTTCTACGTGATTGTAGAACACCAATCAAGCTCAAAGGAAAAATTTATAGGACAACTATAAGGCTAACCATACTTTGTGGTATAGAATCTTGGCCATTAAGAGGCAACATTCTCATAAGATGATTGTAGTGGAAATGAGGATGCTAAAATGAATATATGGTAATACAGGAAAGATTGGATAAAAAATTGAATATATCAAAAAAAAGGTTGAGGTGGCATCGATATAAGAGAAAATGAGAGAATGTCGTTTAAAATAGTTTGGTCATGTCTAATGTAAACCTAGAGATGCACCAATAAAGAAGAGTAATTGGATCTAAATAGAAAAGGTAAAGAGGACAAAAAGTAAATATGAGATTATATGGATGTTTGAAAAAAAACATAATTTTAAATAGATAAATGGAGGAAAATGATTCATAGTAGACTCCACTAGTTTGGACTAAAGCTTTGTTGAATTGAGTACCACAACTTTCCACTTTAGCAACGCATGTGCGCCATGACGTTGTTTGTGAATTTCTAATATTACGCGGTATATGCACACAATTTTGTGTGGCTGTGGGTGATGGATGTATTTGGTTGTGGAGAAGGTCATGTAAAAATGTGTGTTGTGATTTGTACTTTTGCTTGAGGCCCATACGTGCATATGCTTGATGATCATGCAGATTTGCTCGTCATTTAATCCACAATTAGTAGATTTGTAGTTTGCTAGAGCCTCCTTTGCACCAACTGTTGTAAAAAATTTGGACATATAGCAATTGCAATTGCATAGGTAACTTAACTAGAAGAGACTTAGTTTGATACCATAATGATTTCATTACGAAAGCTTGAGAAATCGAGGTTTTTGACCTAAGAGGACGAACACTTCAAAATATGCGCCGCACCATATCCGACGAGGACATGATTGGATACGTATCGAGCACACTACACGGTGTGTCCTATTATTTTATTTATTTTTTTTTTTTTTTCAGACACGAGTTTGATACCATAATGATTTCATTAAGACAGCTTGAGAAATTGAGCTTTTTGACCTAAGAAGCACGAACACTTCAAAATATCTGCCAAACCATATCTAGTGGGGACATGGCTGGATGTGCATCGGACACATCAGTTGGCATATGTCCTATTATTTATTTATTATTTTTCTATCAGACACAAGAGACATGACAAGGATACGGAAGGGACGCGTGAAGGATATGGCTGGGGCCAAATGTAATTTAAAAATTTTTTATAGGGGTCATTATGTAATTTTAGTATTTATTCAAGGCCAAAATATAAAAAATAAAAATTGACTTCTAAAGAAATGATACATTTTCGATCAATAACTTACAAATAACTTGCAAGTTTACCTATTCAAATATATTTTTAATAAAATACATAATTTTATTTTTTATCATTTTTCATGTTCCTGCTATGTCTGTATCTTTATTTTTTCAAAATCACCATATCTTGTGTCCGTGCTCATATCCGTATCTATACTCGTGTTCGCATCCATGCGTCTTAGTTTTTGATCTTATGGAGGAAAGAACACTGCTAAGCAAAGAAATAATGGCAGATATTGGTAGGACCCGATGTTGAATGATCCCCTAGAACTTAGCTCATCCAAGGTAGGATCTCTTGGTAGGTTTTGCACCTTAGCTATATACGGAGGAAGGATAGGAAAGACTGAAGTGCTTCTTCCGACCCATCTCAGAAAATGGTTATGCTGTCATTGTGACTTACAGCCATACAAGTTCAATGGGCATTGTTTTGTGTACAGGCTGAGCGCATCTGCTTCTAACCATTTTTTATATTTTTATACATAGGACCTGTGTTTTTTATTTTTTCCAAAAAGAGGTGGCATTCGCTGACATTTATTTTGCAGTGGTACATTTTGATAGATAGTTTTAGTTGGTTACAACTGCAAATCCTTATTTGAAATTTGATTTTCATCTTGAAGGTGGAAGCTATGCTGGATAAAACAATTTGTGCTATGTCAACGGTGTTCATTGGATCTTCTGGATCGACTTTCACAGAGGACATTCTTCGGCTTCGGAAGGACTGGGGTTCTGCATCACTTTGTGACGAATACCTCTGCCAAGGCGAACTGCCAAATTTTATTGCAGATAATGAATAAAGACATGTAGAGGCCCCCCTCAGCATTCATATTAGGGATTTTGCTTTATCCATAGATGGTTGATTGCTGATGATGGTTGGTTCAGCCCGATTCATGTCTCACATGTATTCTAGTGTAGGATAGTAGCATTTGCCTCTGTGTACTGAACTTCTCTTAATTAATTATCTGAGCTATTGTTGAGCATTATTTGTTTGATTTACTAGATGTTCTGTTAATTTGGGCTCGAATGAATATAGGTAATCAATGTGCTGATGGCTACTTTCAACAGTTTGCATATTCCTATTTCCATGGAAAGTTTCACGGAACAGGTTGTATAGGTCAGGGTGGCTTTATTTACTGGAAGAAGCAGTTTTTGTCAGTTAACGTGGAAATTGCCTGGCAAAGAGGGTCACCACCTGATGCTTAGAATCAAGCAAGTGTTAACGGTCGTTTTGCTCTGTTTTCTGCTTGGAATAATTGGGCTAGTTAAAACAGCAGAACAGAATAGGAGATTCTAGTTCTTTTATTGATCAAGCGACATCTAGATTTGAACTGCTTTATGATCTCAGGTGCATTATTCTTACCCGACATGGGAAGCGGATTTCATTGATGAATGGTTATACAATGGCAATTCTAATTGTTCTACACTTTTTACTTGGTGTGACTTGTTATATGGGTCATGAATGGGAACTTAATTTCTGTTAGGGTATGGTTATGCAATGGTGGTCTTAATTGTTTTACACCTCTTAGTTGTTTTACAGTTTTTAATTGGTGTAACTAATTATATAGGTCATGAGTGGGAACTTAGTTTTCGTTTGGGTATGCAAACTTGGATTGAACTAATTGTTCTACACTTGTTCTACACTTTTTAATTGGTGTAACTTGTGTTCTATACTTTTTAATTAGTGTAAATTGTTGCCTATGTTGTGAGTGGAAGCTTAGTTTTCATTTGAGTATGCGAACTTGGATTGAACTAATTGCTCTAAACTTTTTACTTGTTCTACATTTTTTAATTGGTGTAACTTGTTACATGTCTCGTGAGTGAGAATTTAGTTTTCGTTTGGGTATGCAAACTTGGATTGAACTAATTGTTCATGAACCATTCCCTTGACTCGTATTTATGAGAATTTTATTCCATGAGAAATTGAAATTGAAATATCATACCACCTTGTCTTAATTGCAATGCTTTAAAGAATCTGAAAACATAGAGAACCAAGAAAAGGTTTCAGAAAGTCACTCAAGAATGTATTTATTTATTTATTTATATCAGTAAAGGCACTCATTGAAATTATAATATGGAAACTAAATAAAGAAGAACTAGTACCATGTTGCCTAAAATTGATTGATTGAGAGAGAGATGAAGAATGGACACTGTTCTGTAGAAGCAGGAACATCTAAATTTGCAGAACTGATGGACGACGACGACGAGGAGGGGCAGGGCTAGGGGAAATGTTCAAGCTCCTCTGAGAAACCACCTATGTTCAATTGTGTGAGGCCGCAGATCATCTTATCATCCAATTCCCTAAAACTCACCAATCTTGGACGATCCAAAATCATCAACTTTTGAAGCGATGAGAGTAATATTGCATCATCATCATCATCATCATCATCATCTGGATTATTTCCCATTACCATTAAATTCAGACAATTGTCTAAGGTTACTGCCACAAGGGTTTGTGGGGGCATTCCCTTGGGCAAACATGCCAACCTTTGGCAACACGTTATATTTAGGAGTTTTAGACAAGGGCTACATTTTTTTGTGGATATGTTGGACCATACTTGTCGGTTTGGCATATCTCTTACAATGAGCTGTTCTAGTGCAGAAAATACAACAGAAATGGTTCCTGCAATTGCTCCAACCCCACCACCACCACCATCATCATCCTGCTTAACAGCTTCACCATAGAATTCAGGACCAATACATTTTACACTATGCAATCCCTCTATTTCAATGACCTTCAGACATGGGAGATGCCCAAGTGGTGGGATATGTTCACATTTCTTGCAATTCTTCAATTCGATCTTCACCAAGTTTTGAAGCAAGAACGTGTCATTCTTCCTTGCTGTTGTCATCATCCACGATGCAAAACTTTCTCCCCAAAAGTTTTCAATAATTAGGTGTTTCAAATTCCCATGAGGCTTGAGCTCCTCCAACACATTCCCATCGATGTTGTTTTTGTCACCTTCTCGTTCTTCACTCCAGCATAATTTCAAGACACGAATCTTAAACAAATTTATTTTGATCTCTTCTTTGTTTCTCACTTTCTTAGGACCATATATCCTCAATTCACCTCTCAAGTTTCTTAAGCAACCAAGCTCTTTAATTGTACTTCCCTTGCCCTCGCCAACCCAAAAAAAAAAAAAAAAAAATGGCAATGTTTGTAAAGAAGGCATTTGCCCTATCATCACTAGCATCAATTTTCTACTTCCTTGACAATCACGAATAAAAAAATGCCACAAGTCTTTTTTTTTTGGTAATGGGGAAAATCGCCCGTTGGGCCCTTCGGACCCACTGAGCTACAAACCCTCGGGGAAACTAGTGTGTTCCACCACCACAATACCCCACTTAATTATTTGGCTTGCTCAGGAAGGGATTCGAACTCACGACCTGGGTACATTACTCAAGCATTGAGCTCGACCCCTGCTCCACTGAACCAAGCCACCACCGGTGGTAATGCCACAAGTTAACCAACTTATGAAACTCTTCTAGAAGCTTTTCAAACAACCTGGAAGTTTCAATGTTTGCAAATTGTAGAGCTTGGTGATAAAATTTGGAAGGATTTCAATTCTAGTCATCGAGAGATTAAGATATCTCATGTGTATGAATTTTCTTATTGAGCCCGAAAAAAAAGTCCGTATCATAAAAAGAGACGGAAAGCAAATATTTGGCACCTGTGATTTTTTTGGGGGAGTTTCTGATAAAAAGTAAAGTCCTTAGTCTTCCAACATTTTTTTTCAAAATTTTTGAGATACTATTGTTTTCATCCAAGTACAAGTGCAATGATAAATGTTAAACCTCCAAATGACCTGATTACTACGCGTTAAAGCCAAGCAATTACCTTTTGAGACAATCAATGCAAGATCATGTACAAGATTATGCATCATCTTGCGTCTTGCAACTTCTAATGTTATTGTACTTGTCCAATTCAACATCTTGAAGTAATGAATTGCGCAATAAAAAAACTAAAATAATTATCACCCACATCCTCCATTTCCAAATTATTGGAGGTTGAAGATATCCTTGACTCATCCAAAGTTGAATCAAGTCATTCTTCTTAATTTTCCAATCTTTAGGGAAAATAGAGCAATAGGCAAAACATTGTTTCAAAGAAGGAGATGGTAGGTAATCAAAACTTAGCCTAAACACTGGAAGAATTTCATTTTCACGTCCAAGAGAATTCCATAATTCATTGCCTTGGATTGACAACCATTCGTCTTCATGTTGCTTAGAGTGCATCAAACTTCCTAATGACCTTATAGCTAAAGGGACACCCTTGCACTTCTCCACCATTGATCGACCAATAACCATCAAACTTTGAGTCTCTATTAGACCTCCACTTGCCAATGCTCTTTTATTAAACATGGTCCAACTGTCATTATCAGATAGTACACTAATGCGATGAGTAAAAGATGGAGATATTTGCATGGTTGACACCGTTGACATACTGCGGGTGGTAACTACAATTTTGCTTCCCTTGGAACCGCCTACTCCTAGCAAAGAACTTCTCATAGACTCCCATTTGGCGTAATTTTCATTCTAGACACCATCAAGCACTAGTAAATATTTTTTTTTCGGGTGTTTTTTCACTAAGCTTTCTCACAATTTCTTCAATGGTTGGTTTGTCAGATTTATCTCCAGTGAGAGATTGAACCATCTCATTCAACAGTCTTTCAACTCTGAAATCGCCAGACACACAAACCCACATTCTTTGATCACCAAAGGTCTTCACAACCTTCTCATGATTGCGAAGTAGCTGGGCAAGGGTTGTTTTCCCTAGCCCACCCATTCCTACAATGGCAATGGTGGACAAAGGATCATCATTGGCATTAGAGCTCTCCTCCTCTAGTACCATTTCTATCACTTTCTGTACATCCTCATCCCTATCCATAACTAGTGAATCATCAACAAGGGGTTGAGTTAGCCTACATAGATCTCCCGTAGAAGGTAGTGGTTCATCATTAGTAATAGCTTTCATAATATGCTCACCAGGGTTAATTAGACGCAAGTCTTTGACTGCCTCTTTAAAAATTTGATCAAGCAGTGAATTGACATAGTTGACCTTTTGAGCCATCTAGAAACGGAAAGCCAGTGGGTTTGAGAGGGAGAAGAAGTTGCGTACCTTATTCTTCATTCGAGTTCCAACCTCCAACCTTGTTCGAAGATGTTCAGACCTCGAACTCGTCGAGCACATCCTCAGCCTTACACGATGCAGCCTCGACACTCTTCAGCCGAGCTTTCAAAGTTACTCGCCGGTTCTGAGCATCTATTAACAAAGCTTGAATGTTTGTTAACCTTCTTCGCAGCATTTCCATCTCACCCTTGAAACCCCATGCCTGGTTAATCTGCTGGCCTGCTTGAGAAATCAGTTTGTTTATGATTCCCTGTGCAGCAAAGGTGAGGTAATATCCTCCATCTGAAAGGAAATTTGATTAAACAGAAGAGAATTGTGTGTTACTAGCTAGACAGAGACAAGTACTTAATGGCACTTGGAGGCATTGAACTAAGTCTAAGCCAGCCTAGAGGCGAGTTATTACTCTCAAATACTTGATAGCGACTTTAGCTTCTGGAATTGCAATTATATGCTTTTTGAAGAGCACTTTGACGGGCCCTATACTTTTCCCATGTTCAATTAATTGAAAATGCATAATTTTCTCTCCTTTCTCGGTAGTATTTGGTTGGTCAAAACTTATTAAAATCTATTAACTTTTATTAATTTTATATTTTTTCTAATCAAAATTCGTTATATATTACTTTTATATTAATTTTTTGTATTTTTACTATATTTCTTAACTAACTTTAAATAACTACTATCTATATCTAGAAGTAATGTCTGATGTCCTATTAAATTTATTTTTAGTAGTTGTGATAATTTGCGTTTCATAATTATGCACTTGTGCTTGGATATTATGTTTAGGTTGGAGTCCTTTTTGGAAAGCACTTCCGCTCCTCTATCACTAAAAATTTTCCAAATTCGCAAGGTTCTTAAGAAAGTGGAGGTCCAGCTATGCAGCACTAAACCAGGGTGTGCATCGATGCTTGTTATTTTTAAACTAGAATTGATTGATAGATAAGTTTCGCTCGAGCTATAATGGGATATGATTAAATAAGATAACCTAGTTAATTATATTTATTTAGTTTTTTTTTGGAAAATCAAATGCGAGTTTGGCTTTTGTTTGAAGCTCCAAATTTGACGAAGATCTTTGCATGTTTCAGCCACTGCCTTTAAAGTCTTTCATCACACTCTGAATCAAGCACCTGCAAACATAGAATGTAAGCTTCAAAAATGGAACTTAAATTAACTAAAACCCCTATGATCAATAACTACCCCAAAAAAAAAAAAATAATAATAATAATAATAATAAAATAAATTGTGATCAGCATTCCCTGATTTTTTTTTTCCCAACCCAGTTAAAGGCTTCTGAGATATGGAGACCGGTACTGCAAAAATTTACTCATAAAACCACTTGAAAGATAACACAACAACAAAAACAGAAGCTGCAAAAGCAACAGCAAAAACTGAACCCACAAGGCATGTGATGTCATGTTTCCACGTAAATTTCAAATGAACAAAATACAGAGACATAAAATTTTGCTCCATTCGTTATGCCTTTTTTTGGTCCTGCTACCCATTTTAAAAGGCTTGTCAAAATATCGAACCAAGCCGGAGGACTTCACTGTTCCACCGAAGTGTATCCCCCTTCGAGGTCAAGCGCCCTCTTCGATGACATATCGATTGTCGAGCTGGAAAATATTCCGGCGACATATCGGTATGCAGCGGCTATTGAATAATTGAAGACTCATTTCCCTCTCTCTCTCTCTCTCCACAATTTTGTTCTTGCTGCATATCAATAGAAGACCCATTTCTCTCTGTCTCTCTCTGCAATTTTGCACGAATTTTTGATTTTGTATAGATTTGCCCAGATGAACAGTCTCCATGGTTGTTAGATGGTTGAGATCAATCAGCTAGTGGGTTTCCAGGCAGCAGAGATGGCCTCTGTCGGAAAGCCCCTCACGGCTTCCTCTTCCTCCACCGGAGTTACATGTACATGCATGCACCCCTGCCGCCGATTTAGTTCTGATTTTTTTTTATTGATAATTTATAAACAAATTGGGGAATTGCTAAAAAAAATAATAAAAAAAAAGTTTTGAAAGAATACCGATAATGAAAATGTAATATGATATCACATTTTCAGATGGGTTGAAACTAAATGAAATCACAAAATAATAATGCAGTTTTAGAGTATATTACAATTTTAACTAAGTGTGTATATATATATATTTATATATAACATTTTGGATATTTATATATTTATCTGATTCTATTTTTAAATATTTAAAAGGCTTTTATTCTTTAGTTTGATTGCTTCATAGTAATTTTAATCTATAGAATTTTAATTGGATTAGAAGTATGTTTATTCTGTAAAGATATATATATATATATATATATTTGGATTTTTTTTATATATTTATCTAATTCTATATTCAAATGTTTAAAAGGTTTTTATCATTTTAATTTTAATTGCATCAATAATGTGTAGAATTTTAATGGGATTAAAAAGACAGTGAATTAGAACGCGAAATGAAATTACATTTTGATATATTTATCTGATTTAATTTGATAATTTCTACTTTAATATATAGAATTTTAATCGAATTAAAAGTCTTGTAAAAAAATCTCACGACATGCTATCGAAATTTTAAATTTGTTGATGTTGATATATATATATATATATATATATATATATATTAATCTTATTTGATTTTCAACGAATTTTAAAAAATTTTATCTTTATCTTGCATCTGATCTTATTTTCACTTTAATTTCAATGGATAAGTTGATGTTGATATGATTTGATCTTCAATTGAAATCTCTTTTGCCTACCAAAACTGCTAAATGAGTTCACGTCTCCATATTTTACCCATCAATTGCGAAATTATATTACTGTTTAAACCTATTTAAAAATCACGGTATCATATTATGTTTTCATTAATTGCACATTCTTAAAATCTATTTTTTTCGACAACATTCACACAATTTGTGTATAAATTATCAATAAAACAAAAAAACGTCCTTCTCCTCTTCATATTTTTTTAAAACTTAATATGTATTATATAGTTTTCAGTTATTTCTATATTTTAATCACTCAATTCAAATCCAATGAATGTCTTCATCCTCAAAAAATAATTAATTTTTTACACTTTTTAATTTAATTTTCATTATATCCTCATTCATAATTTTTATTTTACTGAATTTTCAATACATATATTCTATTATAATTTTACTTATTGTAAACCTTTGGATTCTTAATTTTAACTTATGATTTATACCTGATTTAATTTTATTAATCAAATATAATACCATATATGAACAAATTGGACGCTTTTGTCCATTGCATTCACATAAAAACATGTACCTCTAACCTATTCACGGAAAAACAGTATTTCTTAATTCATACACTAACTATATTTGTTGTTTCAAAAAACTTATTTAATTGCAATTTTTATTCCTTTGTGTGCTGAAGTTGATGCAAACAACGGAATCTTTGAATAATTGCATAAATATGTTACTAAGGGCGGATTCAATGTCAAATATGTACCAAAAAAATAGCATCTTCTAATGTTAATACTAAAATTTGTATTAATTGGGAGATATCCTTTTGTAATTAAATCTGCTTTGATACACAGAGAAATATCTCTAAGATAATGTAAATTCTTTTTCATTAATTCAAATCATTCTTAATTATCAAAAAAGAAAAAACTATGCTTGAATGTTTGCGTTTAAGCTTTTGTGAAGCCTTTGAAGCTCATCATTGAGCCCAATGTCTGCCATCTAATCTTTCTTTCTTTGTGAAAGGAGCTAATTGGATTCAACAATAAACCGAGGGGTACCTCATCTGATAATATTTGAATTTACTCTTTAATGATCATTAGTTTGAATTTTTTTAAAGTCATCGGAGGTTTAACTCTAAGATTAGTCGAGATACACATAAATTAACATAAACGCTCTGAATTATCAAATATATATATATATATATATAATCGGATTTAACAAAAATAGGGCTTGGAAACAATTATTAATGAATCCAGTCGGGCATTGTTTGGAGTTGTAAAAAATTAATATAAATTTATAAAAGTTACAATTTTAGTATTGTGTAATGAATAAAAAATTTAAATTTTAAAGAGATTTGTAAAGATTTGCGGACTTCTATAGAACTCTACACGGAGATGACATAATTTATACTCTGTTTGAAAATACTCTTTTTTTAAAATTGGTTTGATTTTAAAATAAATGTTGAGTTGATTTGTTAAATAAAATTTTGTGTTTGTAACACATATTAGAATTTAAAAATTGTATTTAATTAATTTATGAGAAATGCAAAATTTTATCATGTTAATAAAAAATAAAAAATATGGTCGATATGAAATGTGAGACCAAATTTGTTCACTTTTTTAGTGGGCGCTTAGAGTTACGGAAAAATTAAAAAAAAAAATTGATGACACGAGGCGAAATTTAATTAAAGAAAATTAAAAAATTTTGGAGTTTTATAAAAAAAAATTTAAAGCTCCAAATAGTGTCTTAGGTGACTAAAGAAAATAATAAATTTTCATCAAATTTTATTATCTTGGGTTAAATTTCAAATGATATAGAAATTCTAAAATTTAAGTTTTGAAATGAAATCTAACTCATAAAATTTTATTTTAATTTCAAATATAAGAATTAATTAAAATTTTCACTAAATAAAATCAAATCTATCAAATTCACCATCTCAAATAAAGTGTTAAATTACTAAACAAAATAATCTTTTTTCCATTAAATAAATTGCTGCAATCAACGTTTTTAACTGAATACAAAATAAATTTTTGTTCGTTAATACGTTGTTTGTAACAATAGATTCAACCCCATTGTCATCCTTAAATACATGGTTACAAATGATAGATTTAGCTTTAATTAAGAAATATTTTATTTGCGTGACTGAAAAATAGTTAGATTTATCTAATTGCATTTGACAACAATCTCAATAACACACACTAAGGAATATCATCTTACTGGACCTGTTTTAAAATTAGAATAATTTTTTTGTTTTTTTTTTTGTTTTTTTTTTAATTCTCACAAGAACATCTAAACATAATGGAGTTATAAAGAAGGAAGAGAGAATTCAATGGTACTTGCATGCACAAGTTAAAGCCAAATATCTTTAAAATTTAAAATGCTACAAAAACAAGTTAATATATATTAGAACAATAAGTAGAACTCAACCTTAAAATCAAGGTTATGAGGTGAGGGCACTCAAGATTTGATTTGAACCCCAAAATCACAGTTATGAGGCAAAGATACCCAATATCTTATTAGAAGAATAGAATTTCTAAGTACGGACAATGTTGGACGGCATGGAAGTTAACACATCCCTTATGCAAAAGGTGGGTTACATGCCTAAAAGCATGAACCTAGCTTTGAATCATGGGTAAGACTTCACACAGGTTACACACCTATGTTAGAACTATGGGTAGAACTCAACCTCGAAATTAAGGTTATAAGATGAGGACACTTAAGATTTGATTTGAACCCCAAAATCACAATTATGAGGTGAGGATGCTCAAGATCTTATTACAATAATAGAACCTCTTAGTACGAGCGATGTGGGACGGCATCGAAGCTAACACATCCCCTTACGTGAAAGGCTGGTTACACACCCAAAAGTCACGAACTTAGCTCTGAACCATGGGCAAGGCTTCAGACAGGTTACACACCTATGTTAGGACTATGGGTAGAACTTAACTTCAAAATTGCAATTATGAGGTGAGAGTGCCCAAGATCTTATTAGAACCCCAAAATCACAGTTCTGAGACGAGAGTGCTCAAGATCTTATTAGGAAAATAAAACCTCTTAACCCGAATAACATGGAAGTTAACACACCTTGTTGTGCGAAGGGCAAGTTACACGCTCAAAGGTTATGAACCTAACTCTGATACCATGTTAGAATCATAGGTAAAACTTTGCACAGATTACACGCCCAAAAGTCACAAACCTAACTTTGATATTAGAACATGGGTAAAACTCAACTCTAAAATCACAATTATGAGGTGAGGATGCTCAGGATCTTATTAGAAGAATGGAACCTCTTGGTGACCTCTTGGTGCAGGCAATGTGCGAGAGCATGAAAGCAAACAATATATATATATATATATATTTATCATTTCTTTTTTTTTTTTATTCTTCCCTCTCCTTTATTTTTATATTTTTTTTAGTGTAAACAACTTTCTGCTCATCTTCAAGATTTTTACACTTATGTATCAAGCAACAGGAGGATATAAAAACAACATCAGTGGGAGGAAAAGAAAGTGAAAACCAAAAACATAGGATGCTTTTGGGGATAATTTTATAGATTAAAAAAAAAAAAAAAAAGAAAGGCAAATCCGTGGAAGTATAGTCATAACGAGTGCTTGAACTCATTCCCAAATGTTTCTCCTGCTCATCATGGCAAGTAGTTGAACTCCTTCCCAAATGTTCTCCGGCTCATGCTTGACCGCTGCAGCAGCATCACCAACGCTTGGACCACTTCTGACATAGATGGTCGGAACTCAGGCAGAGTCTGTCCCAAAATAGAGAGAATGGAAATTTGAATATTGCACGGTAGATTAAGGAAGAGCACAAAGTTGTTAGATAAATATTATGTTATGAATCCAAATTAGTTGGTTAGGATCCCAGATTAATTAGTTCGGATCATTGTTAGCTAGTTTAATTGTTGTAATAAAGTCTATAGTTAGGGAGTACTGTGAGAAAAAAAATACTATAAAAAAAGAATTTTTATTTTGGGATTAACTTCTTATTTATTTGGGAGAGAATGTTTGCTCTCGAATCAAACCTGATTGTTTTCATTCGCTTTTATTTTCTTACTTTTCAATCAATAAGAAGTGTGTACACTTAATGCTAAAGGCTGCAAATATGAACTCATCACCTGTAGACACAGAGCAATGACATCGGCGAAGTGAGAGAGAGATTTAACGGGATACAGGCCTTCGAGTGCAGAATCAACCATCTTCAACAGAGCATCAATGTCGTGGAGCTGAGGTGTTGCCCACTGAACCAAAGATTGCTCAGTTCTTGGTCTTGAGCTGTATCAAAAATTACTTCCAACAATCAGAGCAGTGGCAATATGTCTCGATCTCTTATCCCTTTTTCGAAAGTTTAGGCATATAGTTTACCTATCAAATGGTTTTCGTCCAGTAAGAAGTTCCAACATGACAACTCCAAAGCTGTAGATATCGCTCTTAATGGTATATTGACCAGACATGGCAAGCTCGGGTGCACCGTATCCAGGCCCAGCATTGTAGTTCAGTGCCTGCAAAAGAGAGAAACAGGAGGCAATAAAGTTGAGGGGTTTAGAAATGTCAGCTGCAAATTTCATAAATTGTCTTCCATGGTAAACCTGACAAATTTTAGTACCGGATGACACAAGAAACCCCAATGGACATTTGCTGAACATAATTCAGCATACTGTTGAGTCTGTATTTCATGTTTAGGCTCGCGTTTGTTTCAACGCAAAATGTTTTTGGGAAAATACTCTCTCTTATTTTGAAAAAAATAATTTCCAAAAACATTGAATAATTGCGTTCCCCCCCCCCTCAAAAAAAATGTTTTACATTGAAATAAACTGAACCTTGGTGATAATTGCAATGACAAATCTGATGTAATATTTTGTTTTATTTAGTTTTGAATTAGACTTAAGCAAGAGAAAGCAAGGTGGGGGTGTGCAGTGTCTCTTACCTTTCTAGGTTGGCAAACTCTTGTATTCAACAATGTTTATAATAGGTTTATTTTCAAGGGGTGGTCGCCTTAAAGAGACCTGAGGTTTTTGCCTAGATACAGTTCGAGGTTTTTTGTCAATATACCTTGTGTTCCTTCATTTCTGTAGTCTGTTGATTGTTATTTACCATATAATTAATTGGTTTAATTTTGCGGATTACCTTGTCATAATAATAAATTAGGGTGTTGTTTTATACGCACTCATTTTTTTCATACCTTTTGACATCTAAATCTTGACCCAAAAAAAAAAAAAAGGAAAAAGGAAAAAAATTATGCAAATTGTTCATACAACTAGCCCCGAGTTGGAAAGCTTGTAATGCGCTCAATATCAGAATAAATGGTCACAGAAGGAACAATGCAAATACTTTTGTCCCAATTTCAATTTGCATTGGTTACTGCCAAACTATAATAAATTGGCACTGCAATGCATCTAACAGACAAAAACTTGCCCCTCATTCCACATAGATTGTCAGATAAGTGAGATGCACGACAATTATTATCTAAATTGAGTAATTCCATTTCTTAGCATGAAGAAAACCCAATTAATACCAATAAAAAATAGTTATAAATTCCATGAATTGGTAAAAAGACTCGGCAGGATCTACCTGATCAGCATCTGAAACCAAGCTCGCCAATCCAGAGTCTGACAGGAGAGGATTCAGCTCTGCGTCCAATAATATGTTGGCTGATTTCAAATTTTTATGAACCACTGATGGTGAGCAAACTTCATGTAAATACCTGAAAGAAGCCTTTAGTGAGCACCCTAAAATGAATGAAAACTTTATATTGCAAAAGGAAATCCACCAAAGTTCAACAGGCAGTTCATCTTTTCCAATATGTGTATGTAGACAACACTATATATTTATAGGGTTGGTAACCAACATTAACTTTATTTGGTGCATCCTAGGCTTTTAAGCTCAGATCTTCCCTAAAAACAAGACATAATAATCGATCCTCGTAGAAGACCTTTGCATAGATGATGCTGAACTAAATAAAACAGCATAGAATCTAATCAACATTGTCAAAAAATGAAAACGAAAACCATTGACGGAAATGCCACTTGTCTTTAACACATTATTGGTAGTGTTATATTTTGTGAAATAAAAATAATGCAAGCATAACTAGGAAATCTCAGACTTGAATTCAAATTATAGAGAGAAAAACAAGCTTTCAATCCCCTTTTTTGGCTATCAACTTACTCTAGTGCACGTGCGATCCCCAAAGCAATTTTGACACGAGTGTTCCATATTAATGGCCTTCTATATTCATTAGAGAGATGCAGCCACTCATGCAGGGAACCATTTTTATGGAACTCATAAACAAGGAAGTTTTCTCCATGCTCTGAACAATAACCAACTAGCTTTGTTATGTTTGGGTGATGCAATTGTGATACGTGTGAAACTATATCCTTAAAATCTTCAGACAAGTGATTGGAAAGAGCTGATGGAATTATTCTCTTCACGGCAACAACCTACAGTATCACCAAAAGACAAAATAAAGGAGAAATCATTGAACAAATTGTTTTGATAGTGAGAGCCAAATGAGGAAAATCTCATAGAAACATAAAAATATGGTTTTTCAAAGTGCTTTAGTTCGAATGTCAGTGGGAGTTGCAGATCACAAAGAAAGAAGGAATATTTGTGTGTGTGTGTGTGTGTAGACTGTTCCTATGAGGTCAGCTGTTGCAGATACTGGTGAATTTCCTATATAGGTATTCATCAATGTTCTGCATCAAGTCCCTTTTTTTTGCTTTAGCTCTGGACAAATTGATTAGACATACACAAGAAGAAGTCCATGGTGTATGTTGTTCGTTGATGATATAGTTTTAGTAGACGAAACAAAAGAGAGATTAAATATTGACTTAGAAGAGACAAGGGTTAGAATCACAAAAATTTCGAATCATGTTGTGAAATCCAAACCTAACCTTATTAGGGGCTCGTTTGGAGTAAGAAAAAATAAGATAAATTGAGATAAAATGTGGTTTGGAGTTAATTTTGGCGCCGTTTTTTTCTGAAAAATCGCAAATCGTGGGAACGATTTTCCAAATCCGTTCCCACGGATTCAAAAAAAATTTAAAAAAATAGCGACAATGGTACTCATTTGAAAGCTTTCGACGCGAAAATATGATTGTATAAAAAATTTACACATTCGGTTAACCTATTTTTAGATTTTTTTGTTTTTTTAGTGAAATATTGAAATTTTTTGAAATTAGTGATGGCGGGAAAATTAGAGGTAGAGGAGTTGTTAGAGATTTATAGAGTTTTTTGGAGATTTTTTTTACTCCAAACAAGCCCTAGATCAGTCAATACACTAATCAAGAGGAGTGATAGAATTCAAATTAAGGGTAATACAAGAGAGCAGGTTAGACCGAAACTAATATGGGTAAAAATAACAAAGAAAGATATGGTTCATATGCTGTTGATAGAGGAAGTAGCCCTGAACTGAGTGAAATGAAGAAAAATGATCTGTGTATCCAACTCCATTTAGTTGGGAAAAAGACTAACTTGAATTGAAGTCGAAACATAAAATTATTTGTCACGAAAGAGAAAACCATTCATTATCAGATTAAGAAAATGTAAACACTAATCTCCAGTTGGAAAACAGAATTATTGAGGTTCAAACTGCATGAAGACAAGTTCATAGTGAAGCAAAACCGGTAACTGAACTACTGTATGTAAAGCAATACCTTTCCATCACCAAAATGAGCCTGAAAAACACGTCCATTGGACCCATCACCTATAAGATTTTCAGTATTGAAGTTGTTTGTAGCCAACTGCAGATCTGCTATCGAATATAATACAGCATCAATTAAAGTTGTGTTGACTTTCTTGGTAACCACTGATTTCCTTGAGAAGTTATCTTCATCAAATGATTTGTGAGGATCAATAGGTGGATCTCTAAGATTTATTGAGGCAGAAGTTTCATACATTTTTGTGTTAACTCTGGATGAAGTTTGAATAGACCTCGTTTCTGCAAAATGATGCAGTAGGTTTATAATCAAATAATGTACTCAAGTAGTTTCAAACTAATGTTGTGTTCTTACAAGACCAGACTGAATGAAGTTATTCTTTCTTTTTTCCCATATGTTTCAGGTTTAGCTCATTTACGAGGTGTACAGAAAGCCTTTAGGCTCAACAGTGAGCCTCTATTAAGAAAAGGTAGTATTTTTGCCTGAGTTTGAATATGCAAATTACTTGTAACCTACAGTATATCATCAGTTCAAAGAATGGTTTAAATAACGTAAACTGAGATACATTGTAGGAAATAGACCATGGAGACCTGCATCAACTGAGTACTGCATTATGTATTTGAGGTCAATTTGTTAGCATCGTGAACT
The DNA here is from genome assembly GCA_019916065.1 of Vitellaria paradoxa. NCBI lineage: Eukaryota > Viridiplantae > Streptophyta > Magnoliopsida > Ericales > Sapotaceae > Vitellaria > Vitellaria paradoxa. The sequence continues at coordinate 22,536,410 of CM034235.1, read as the reverse complement.
TTCACATCCTTTTACCATAAACATCATAGCCAGATTTTGAATGTAATTTTTTTGAAAATTTTTGGTATCTTTTTAATAAGTATTATGACTAAGGGAAGTTATTTTCAAAAGCTAAAATTAACAGAAAAACCAAATAATATAGCTCTTATAAGCTTTTGGGAGTCAGTTAAATAACATGAGATACGATAGAAGTCGTATGCAAAAATAACACACAACAGAAACATAATGATTTTCACAGTTGAAAAATGTTCTATGAAGAGGCATGCTAAAAGATGTTATCTACTTGTACTCTCTATCTACTTGTTCTCTCCACAAAAGAAGAAAATTGTTAAGTTATATTTTGATAGATTAGCAATACTCTCCAGAAAAGAAGATTGTTAGGTTATATTTTGTTAAGTTAACAACCTATGGTCAAAAGATTGTTCTAATCAATGTATACTCAGACATAAACTAAGGCGTCAAAGTTTAAGGTTAGAATGGAGAGTTTGGAGTCTCAGAAAAGTCAGAAAATCTTGCATACGTGGGATGGTTCATGAAAAAATGCTGAGAGCACTGCTGGATGCAGGCAGTAAACTGCAGGTAAAGGCAGAAAGCTCTGCAGGATCCCGCTGGATCACAGCCAGAAGCACCGATTGTGATTTGACAGTTTTTAAGAATGTGTTCGGAAGTCCTATTCACTTAGGAATTCAGTCTTATATATTGTGGGACATTTTTAGGGTTTCTAAAAAAGAGAAACGCTTTTAGAGAGCAATTAAAATCGACAGATCAAGGTTTTTGCTCATGCTTAGCCAACAACAATTGATCTTCTTCATTCGTTGGTGATACGAAGAAGTTTGGTTTCTTGTGTAGAGTGGGTTGGCTTCACTGTGGATTCAACAAAGTGCCATTGATTTTGGTGGATCCTTCACTCAGGATTGGTGCATTGGGGATTCGAGCAAGGAGTCAACAATATAGTTTCATAGATTCGAAACCATTGAGAAGTTGAGTCTTCGTGATAAAAAATGTTCTATAGTAAAAGATCCGAGATCTTGCCCTGGTTTGGTTTTTCCACGTTAAAAATCTTGTGCTGATTTATTTCACCTTTGGTATTGCTTTTTTTGCAATTGATTGCTTGGTTGTTTGGAACATCTAGTATACCGTGTCCCCCCCTCCCCCCCCCCCCCCCCCCACCCAAAACAAAAAAAGAATGAACCCCAAAAATAGCTAAGTGCAAGGAGCAGTTCAAAATTAAATACATTTTCTGACCAAGATATCTCAAACTATCTGGTAAACTTAGTTTGAACTAAGTCCCATATGCTGTGGTGCTGCTTTCTAGGCACACAAAGCTTATGAGCAAATATGTCATATGTAAATTAAGCTGAAGACTTAGCTATCACAGAATAGATCTGTAGAAAATTCAGTTGAAGAAAGAAGCCCCCAAAATTGGAATGCCAAGTGATCAACTAATGGTAGAGACTCCATCAACAAGTTCAGGCCACAGGAAAATTGAATTGGGCAAAGTAAACAAAATATTGCAACTGGAAAGACCACTGTTCAAAACTCATATCATCTTCTTCTATCAAAATTACCTTATTTTACCTGGCTGGCTCTACTTAACCGCGTTCTAGTTATTCCTAGCTCCAAAGTTGATTATGAGTTCCATCGTGTGCTAGATATTGATCACATTAATAATTGTCTGGGAACAAAAGTGGTTGTCACATTTGAAGAGTTTGCAGAAGCTAAAAAGAAGCACGTGCACATAGACAAGTTCATTTGTTATGTCTCGTTACCAGAGCCTTGTTTTATGGATCATGAACGTCTTAGCAAGTTGAAGTCACACGGTATTTCCGTGAATAAACTTGAGAGTCCTTGGGTTGAGGATGTTAAGAAGCCAACAAAAAGAACAATGCAAGATGTAATGGCAAAGTTTTCTTCCAATGATGGGGTTATTGCAATCGGAGATGTCTTTTTTGCTGATGTGGAGCAAGATTTGATGATGCAGCCAGGTGGTCCTCTTGCTCACAAATGCAAGACTCTGATTGAGCCAAGCCGTCTTATCATGCTTACAGCACAGCGTTTTATTCAAACATTTTTGGGGGAGAGATTTGTTGCTCTTCACTTCCGGCGTCATGGCTTCTTGAAGTTTTGGTATCCCTTTCCTTTCCCTTGTTTGAAACCTTGATATATGATGTTACATTGGTCTAAAATCTCAGATTTAATAATTTAGAAGCACAAACATCTGTGGCTATTCATCACAGATAATCTCATTTTATTGAATCGCTCTTGTTTGAAAAACTAAGAAAAATTTATTTCTTTATTTTTTTCAAATATGATATTAACTTGAGCTATACAACAAAAATGCCCACTAGCATGGTTTGTATTACCAAGCCCTTTTAGACTGTGAGACTGTTACATTAGGAACTTGTGATCTGTTATACACAAACTTGTGATCAGTTATTTGTATATCTGTCTTGGATGGTTGTGTATCACCTGTGATCCTATTTCCTTGCCTTTATGTGTTGTATATCTCTTGCTATAGTTGTTTTCTGAAAATGCTTCACTGGTGATAACTGCACGCTTCAGAATCTTATCAACTATCTTTATGACATATTGCCATAACTTCTTCATAGAATGAATTATCTAGATCTTCTTGCTAGGAAAAGGATTAAAAAAAAAATAATATCTTTGGTCATCCTTAAATGAGGGGTTACATGTATTGGTTCCAGCTTCTGAGCAAGTAAATCATATTCTGTGTTTGATTGTGCATGTTGCATGTGCCTGTTTGTGCTCACAGATAGAACTTTGAATCTACCTTCACGCACATAAAGCTGTGGCTTTGAAGTACCCTCTAAAAATCCTTTTTTGTGTTGTCAGCAATGCTAAAAAGCCAAGTTGCTTTTTTCCCATTCCCCAAGCTGCTGACTGCATTGGTCGAGTGGTTGAAAGGGCCAATACACCTGTTATATATCTATCCACAGATGCTGCAGAAAGTGAAACCAATTTGTTGCAATCACTAATCGTATTGAATGGGAAAGCTGTACCACTTGTTAAGCGGCCATCCCGCAATTCAGCTGAAAAATGGGATGCTTTGTTATACAGACATCACATTGAGGGAGACCCACAGGTCAGTTCATAATATTTCTGAAATGTTAAATTTGGGTTCGGTACATTGTGAACATTTTTTTATATCTTTTGTATGGACACAGTCCTAACTAGCATACATATATGGCGGCTTTATTCAAAACATCTTCATCTCCAATTACTAGGACTTTTAACCGTGCCACGCATGTCTCTTGCTCAATAAATTCTTCGAAAGTAGAGACGTGCTTCTCTAATTGAGTTTACATGGATTGGTAAGGGGACAGAGGTTACCAGGGAAGACTTATGGCTATCATTTTTGTATAATATCGCGTTTTTCAAAAATAGGGTGAAGTTTTTGAATTTTTCTGCATATTTTAGATATTTTTGAATATATTAACACCCTATTTGACAAGTTATATTAAGTATGGTTGTGATAAGGAGTGAATAAAATAAAGACCATTGAGTTGCAAATAAGGGAGTCCTTATTTCCTTAAAGGCTGAGAAAATAGAAATTGTTTTTGAACTTACTTTGAAATGAGTCTTGTTAAATTGTGTTTTGAAAAGTTTTGTTCCTGTTAAACATGAATACAAAACCCTTGTTATTGTGGAGACTTTAACCAAGGGAGGATTTGAGCCTCTTGTGTTTTCATTTTGAGGGAATATTACATTTACTCCTACTTTAAGTTATTCAAGTTTGATTCACAATGACCCCATTAATTTTGTTTTGAATTCATGGTTGGCATTGTGAGTATGAGGAATACGAGCTCTTGAGTCTTATGTTGGATAAGTTAACCCTTAGAAATGATGCTAGGCTATCTTTGTGAAATTTGAGCTTTTTGACTTTCATTTGATTACATCATCCTTAGGAACCAACTTGGGCTAAAAAAAAATAAGTATTCCCATTTTTTTTTAAGGCCAAATTAATTTCCCGAAGCCTTGAAAAATATAAGCCCATCCTTTAGTCTTGGAATATTGCTAAAACATACAAATGTATGTGGGATGTTTATAAAAAAAGGGTGGAGAAAAAAGTTTGGGTACACTCTAACATGAAAATAGCTAAGAGTTTGAAGAAAAAAAATGCTGAGTGAAGAAAAAATAAAGAAAGGAGAAAAAAAGAAAAAGGAGCAAGCTGTAAAAGCTCTCAAGTAGTGGCTTGAAAAATGGTTCAAAAAATGGTTAAAATGTGATATGATGTGATGAAGGTGAAAAATTCAAAAAAAGAAGGTTGTGTGAGGTTGACAAAGTATTCCAAGACAAATTTTGAATATCTTTTCCCTTTCTTGGTACCTTTTACCCCTTGGACCCACTACAACCAAAATAAAGTCCTAATTGATCTTTGGGAAAACAAGTTTGATTTAAGATTTTGAGGATGAAATTGTTTATTATGCTCTAATATGCCAACAAATCATGAACTATTTCTTCGTGGGGTTTTGCCAAAGTCAATTTTTCACTGCCATTGCTGTCTTTGACTCTCAAAATTGTATCTAACTTTCATTTGAAAAACATTTAATCCTATAAAAGGTGCATTCCATGTGTGAACCAAGAGCTTCATATTGTTGATGAAAGAATTCTGGTGAGGTTTGCAGTTGAAGCTTTAAGGATACATTGTGTGTTATGTTTGATAAGAACTTTGCTCGAAAGTACACATCTATAGATGATTTGAAAAGGTTTGTTCAACTTCAATTTATTTTGAAAAATCTTAGTCCAAGGGAAGCTTCGATACATTTTATTTCTCACAATGTGGGTTATAACTAGAGGTGGCAATGATTACCCAAATCCATTAATCCGCCCAATTTAATTCAAATTAAATGGGTTTCAACCCAATTAAAATTATTAGTAGATATAATTGGGCAAATAAGATAATACCTATTAGATTAATAGGTTTAAATAGTTGATGGCACAACCAATTAAACACTTAATTATTTTTCCACTAGTCAGAGAAAATATCCAATTTCAAATTTAATCTAATTTTGATAATACACAAATACTTTTCAAGGAAAAAAAATTAGAGTAATTTTTTTTTCAAGATAATATTTTTTTTTTCATGATAATACTCTGAATGAAAATTTCATTAAAATACAGGTCTATTACAGGACTAGCACATCATTTTGATAGAATGTATATATTTACATGTCTATTACAGGACTGGCACATCAATTTGATAGAATATATATATATATATATATATATAAATTATATATTTCATAGACAAACATTTCCTGCGAAAATACTTTGGCCATTGTTTATATTCCAATAATTCAATATATTATTATTATTTAATAAGTATCAGTTCAATGCATGAATGCATATAAATATAAATATATATATATATATATATAGTATTACTTATTTTAAATTTAAGAATAATTAATGTTTTATTTAATTAATAACTTATCTTATTAATTTTTAAAAAAACACAAATTTATAATTCACAAAAATATTCAAATACAAAAAAAAAAAAAAAAAAAAAATCTCACACAACCCGTGTGTCCACAATAAAACCAACATTTAATTAGGACCCATTTAGTAACGCTGTTGTTTTTTTGTTTACGTTTATTTATTTATGTTTTTTTTGGGTTATTTTTTCCCTGAAATAAAAACTGAATGGCGTTTCGAAATGCAAATTTTTTTTTACAATAATTAATTTTTATTTTAATAAAATAACTGTTTTAATTTTTTTAAGACGTTAATTAAATTTAATAAAATATATTTTATATTAATTTAATAATTCATTAAATTAAATAAAATATATTAAATTATTTTAATCATATAATTTATGAAAAATAATTTAATTTAATAAAAATAATAATATTAAATATAATTTAATTATATAATTTATTAAAAATAATTTAATAAAAAATTTCTTATTAATTAACTCAATTATATTATTTATTTTTTAAATTAAATTAAATAATTAAATTAATCATAGTTATATAATTTAATTTAATGATTCAGATATATTACTTGTTTTTTAAATTAATTAAATTCATTTAATTTAATTATGTTATTTTTAAAAATAATTTTAGTTTAATAAAATATTTGAATAAAATAATTCATTTTAATGTGTTGCAACGAAAATGAACAAAGTGTTAAAATTGACAAAATATTTATAACAAGAACAAAAAGAGAGTGAAAATACCTTTTTTTGTTTTTATTTTCTTGTTGATGTTTTCATTTTTTTTTTTTTGGAAACAAAAAAGTAAAATCAAATTTAACAAAAATGTTTTTGTTGCCTGTTTTCAAACATCTATAAACATAAATGGAAAAACAGTAGATATAAATGTTACTAAACGAGACCTTAATGTCTCAAAAATTTTAAATCAACCAAATTTCTTTTTACCAAATTAAATATTAATTAAAAAAATAAAACATTATTAAATGGGTATAATTGGGTTCATGGGTTTGATATGACTCGTGTTCAACCTGCCCAATATTAACCCATTATTAAATAGGTATAATTAGGTTTAACCCATTTAATTACAATCCGTTTATGACTTGAGACAAATCTGCCCATTTGCCAACTTGAGTTATTACTTTTGAAAGCTCTTATGAGCACCATTGTACTTAATTGTCACTTGTAAATATTTTGCATAAGCTCGGATTTGTCTCATTCTTTTGCAAATCTTTTGCTACGGACTAGCAAAATCTTAGTTGGGGGGTGTGTGATTGTGCTTCAAAAATGCATTCTATTAATTCTAGTTAATTTAACTAATTGAAATTTAATATAATTTATATAATTAGTAAACTTCTTTATTTCATGATATATGTAAGTGGATTGTGCAAGTTAATTGTGCAAGTGGAAAATGTAAGTTAATTGTGTAAGTGGATTATGTAAGTTGATTGTATGAGTGGATGATGTAAGTCGGAAATGCAACTTGATTGTGCAAGTGGATTAGGCATGAAAGAGGAAGATGCCTATAAGTACATACCATGGGTAAAGTAGAAAGATATGTAATCTTGTAGAGAAAATATGTTAGAGAAAGAAGAGTGTGTGAGCTAAGATTGTCTTTTACATTTGTTTTTATTCTCTTTCTTCTTCTTAGAACTCTTATCATCCTCATCTTTTTCAACATCTTGCTCAACATCCTGCATTTTCACATCATCACTCCCTTGTGGTCTCTCCTTCTCACTAGTTGTGGGCTTCTTAGGGTGAATGGTTTTATTTATGGTTTTTCCACTCCTCAAGGTGGTGATGGCTTGTACTGGATCACGGTTGGAATTATCCATGGATGTGGACTCACTTATATGAACTTGACCCCTCGGGTTAGGATATAGTTGAGATGGAAGCCTACCTTTTTCCTGGACACTTAAGGCTTGGGTCAATTTAGTAAGTTGGCTCCTAATTCCTCTAATGCTCGGTTAGTTTGCTCTTGAAACCTTTGTACTTGAGTTTTAACACTACCTTGGGCCTGCATGAATTGTTGGAGTGTTTCTTCTAAGGATCTCTTGTGGGGAGGTTGGTGTGGTGCTTGCATAGGTTGTTGACATTGAGGTGGTGGGGTTGGTTGGCAAGCTTGTGGTGCCGAAGATCCCTCATTTCTCCACCCGAAAATTGGGTGATTCCTCCACCCAGGATTATAAGTTTCAGAAAACAGATTGCCTCCTTGTTTTTTAGTAGGGAAAGGTTTTCCAAGGCTGGTCATGTTGGGGTTTTGGGTGAAAAGAACTTCCTTAAGGGCTGTAACAGTAGAACAATCATTAGGACCATGACCTTTTTGCTCACATACCACACCAACTTCCTCTTCTACCTCGTTCAATGTGTGCACCTTTTTCACTTCAAGAGACTTAACTTTCCTGCTCAATTGTGCAATCCTAGCATTAAGTCCATCGGACTCCTTAAGTTGAAACCTACCATTGGCTTGAGAAGTATCCTTCACCTCAATTGGAGGTAAAGTAGTCTCCCACTGTTTAGTGTTTTCTGCCAATTGATCAAGCATCCTCAGGTTGTTTGGTAAGAGTCTCTGCTACACATGGTTGACATGAGTTGCTTAAGGTGTGGTGAGAGTGAGTCATATAAGAAACTTGCTACCCTCCACATCTCAAAGCCACAAGGAGGGCAAGCATTCAACAAATCCTTGAAACGCTCCCATGTAGCAAGAAAAGACTCCTGGTTTACATGAAAAAATTCATCATTGGACGTTGCAAGGTAGCAGTCTTTTGTGCAAGGAAAAATTTATCTAGAAACTCATTTTACATTTCCCTCCATGTGCCTATGGACCTAGGATGCAAGGAATTCAGCCATATTTTGGCTTGACCTTTGAGAGAAAATGGAAACAATTTTAACCTCAAGGTGTCCTCTATGCAATTTCTATCCATAAAAGTGTCACACACTTCTTCAAACTCACTAATATGTGTGTAAGGGTTTTCCGATTCTATGCCATGAAACGTGGGCAGAAGTTGTATCATCCTAGGTTTAAGTGTAAAAGTCTGTTGATTAAGTGGCAAAACAATGCAGGATGGAGTGGTTTTTCTAGTTGGATGCAAATAATCCCCAAGTGTTCTAAAGGGATTGCCATTTTGAGGTACTTCCCTTAACTATTCCTTTGTGAGTGGGAGTCTCAGATGTGAGTGTTATGGACTCTAGGAATGTAAGTGATGGTAGTTCAACCTCTTGATTAAAAATGAATGCTACAACACAACCAAATTTTAGCTGCATACAGTTAAGTTAATCAAAACTAAAAAACATTAAAGGAAAACAAAAGCAAAACAAAACACACAACTAAACTTCAACCAAAAATATTCACAACAAAAAGATGGAGTGAAGTTATCAAGCAAAAGCTAGGTCTTTGTCGTTGAAGATGGTGGTGAAGTTTCTTCTCGCCTGGAAAAATTCCCAAAGTTCGTCTCCTTGTTGTTTTCTAGCTGTCCCCGGTAACGGCGTCAAAAAACTTGACTACTCAAAAAAAGTGTTGATTTTAAACTCTCAAGTGCAAGAGTGTGTTGATTAAGTTGTATTTACTTGGTGAGACCAAAGATTGAATCCACAGGGAATGCTTTATTAAAAATTTCAAGAAAAAACTTAGATTTGAAAAGGTTTTGCAAGTTTGAAATAAACCTTCACAAAGAATGTTTGAATTTGATTTAAAGCTTGAAATTGTGAAAGTTTTTGAAAGGAAGTCTTGTAAAAATAAACTTAACAACCAAAAGTAAACACAAGTAATTTAAACTACTTAAGAACTTAAAATGAAAGAACTTGGTTTAGTTAATGAAATGAATGACTTGGTTCCAAACCATTCCAAGTGTAGTACGTTGATGATTCATCCAATATAGCCTTTATAACTCAGTCCAAATTTAACAATTGTAAACTTGAATCGGACGATGTTTCATTTAAAACTTTAAGAGAATAAGTTTTAGCTTTCACAAGAGATGTTGAAATGAATTTTTTTTTTTTTTTTAAAGAGGGGAACTAGACCTAGAACCTTAAAACCACCTCAACAAACCTTTTTAGGTGACAGTTTTGGAAAGTTTCCAAGCTTTAACATTAATCAACATATAAACTTTGGATATCTCTCATACAAGCAAAAACTTACTGGATATTGGATTGGTTGTTATCATGGTATTTGAAGAACAACTTTGGATGATACATTGAATCAAACACTTAAATTACAAAAGCCAAGCTTTGATTATAACGTCATCCAAGTTTTAATCTAAAGACTATAACAAACTTTCTTCCATCCTTTATATTAAGAAATTATTTTGAACTTGTAACACCAATGGCTATATTGAATTGCTCATCTCAACTAACATTCTTCTTGGTTTGAAACAAGGTTATTAAAATTAGCAAGACATGGTAAAGGAAAGTAAATTCATTGGAATTTAAACGATTGAAAACATGTTTTATATAAAAAGTACTTAAACAAAATTATAAGATTGAACTTTGAAAATAAAGAACAAGAAGAATAAAGAGAAGGAAGAGAAGACAAAGAAACGTAAAAGACAATCTTAGTTCACACTCTCTTCTTTCTCTAATTTACTTTCTCTACAAGATTATCTTTCTTCTTTACCCATGGTATGCATTTATAGGTATCTTCCTCGTTCATGCCCAATCTACTAGCAAAATCAACTTGCCTTTCCCACTTGCATCATCCACTAGCACAATCAACTTTCATAGTCCACTTGTGCAATCAACTTGCATTTCCCACTTGCACGATTAATTTGCTTAATCCACTTCCATATTTCATGTAATAAAGAAGTTTATTAATTATATAGAGTAAATTAAATATTTAATTAGTTAAGTAAAATAATATTAATTACAAGGCCTAAAATACATTTTTGAAGCACAATCACGCTACACATGGATACATATGATAAGACTTGGGCACTAGAAGACCACAGGTTTGCAAGGATCGTTGACCCAAAATCGACCCAAACTTTTTGGTTCCAAATTTTTGGACCAAAATCGAACATACTTCAGAATCGAGTTGAACTAGCCCAATCTTGATTGGTTCATTTGTGGCCAGTACCATAGTATAACTACTAATTTCATGTGAAAAAAAAAAAAGTATAGCAAATTTGGTGTAAATCGCAAGGTATGCCAAACCGAGAATCGAAACAAGTTGATTGGGTTGGCAATTTTTAGATCCATAACCAAACAGAAAATCTTGGCCTGGTTGGTTTAGTTTTTGGGTTTCTTAGGTATTTGTACACCCTACACGAGACCCATAATATCTGGTTAGTTTTTGGAAATGCACAAATCCGGATAAAGGAAGTCAATACGTTAATGGTCAACACAAAATATAGTCACTTCTTATAAACATAAACCAAATGAAAGTTCTACTGCTAGCAACACGTTGCATCAAATCTCAAGTGCAGTGAATAATGGGCAAAGGTTAAGAGTGTTGTTTCTAAGCGATGCACCAATCAGTGCTTGGGTTGAGAAGTAGGCAAGTGTTCCTGCACCAAAATTGATGGGGGTAGGCAAAGAAGCTAGCCCAGGAGATTAGGTTGCAGATGGCAACTTGGAATAAATACTCATTAACAGGAAACTAAGGAAAATAGCACATACTTTGGCTTGTAGAAGTGTAAATGTAGGCTTCTTCTTCTTTTTCTTTTTTTTTTTTTTTTAACAAGAGATTAGGTTGATAAGAGAAAAATCTGTAGAAATTGAAAATACTAATTTTAACCAATGGTATTCGAGGGAATTCTATCAATAAAAATAGGAGAGGAATAATAATCAATAAGGATCTCAAAGATCAGATTGTTAGTGTCAAGAGTATATAAGAAAGGGTAATGTCTATAAAACTAATGTTTGTTGAAGAGACGATAAGAGTTATTAGTGCTTACGCTCCTCAAGTAGGACTAGATAAGGCAAAGAAATAATGCTTTTGGTAATATATGGATGGGCTAATTTAAGAGATATTGAATGAAGAAAAAATCTTTATAGGAGAGGATTTGTATGGCTTGTGGGAGGATTTTTGATTGCACAAGGGTGTTATGGACTTGAAAGTAGAAATGAGGAAGGTAAATCAATTCTAGAAATGAGGAAGGTGAATCAATTTTAGAGTTTGTTACGGCATATAAGTTAGTAATCATAAATACTTGTTTTAAAAAGGGTGATACTTAATAACCTTTAAATAGGCTATATGGTCAAATAGATTTTTCCGTACTAAAAAGGTCAATCATGCTTCATGTAAAGATTGTAAGGTAATATTGGGTGAGAATTTAACTACACATCTTAGAGAAAGAACAGAGAAAATACACTTTCAAGAACTATATGGTGGGACCTAAAAGGAAAAAAATCAAATGGTATTTAGAGAAAATGAAATTTAGATGATTACGTAAATATCATGTTGAAATAAATGACTAGATGCATTAAAGGAGTAGCTATAGAGATATTAAGCATGTTTAAGGGAAAAGGACCATCTTCAAAGGAGACTTGTTGGTAGAACGAGGAGTTAGGTACAAAGATAGAGATAAAGATATCCATAAGTTTGCTAAAATAAGAAAAATAAGTAAAGATTGTATTAGGTTAAGTGTATAAAAAATGAGAATAAAAAGTTTTGGCAAAAGAAGAGGATATCAAGGAGATGTGGAGAAGTCATTTTGACAATGTATTTAATAGTTGCTACAAACAGAATTTGGGAGACCTTGGTAACCCTGTGAAAGATAGAAAATTAAGTTTATATTTACAATTTTATTAGCAAAAGTAAAAGAGGCTATGGATAAGTTGTAGGTGCAAATAGCATTCCCATTGAAGCATGGAAGTGCCTAGGAGATGTTGAAATAACCTTATTGACAAAACTATTTAATAAGATTTAGCATACGAATAAGATGCTTAACGAATAAAATAAAAATATATTAATGCCTAATGGAGGGGGTTCCCGACCGGCCAGTTGGGCTGGGTTTGGGCGATCAATCAGAGCCCTGTTTGTCCGAGTGATTGATCGTTTGGGACCGAAGCATTGTCTCGGCTAGGATACCTATGATCGAACTAACCATGTCGTCTCTGCAATATTCACGCCTATAATCACGCAATTCCCACAACTAGGGAGGTCATGGCCATTCTCGTATTTGTAGGCGAGCTGTAGGGCACTACGAAAGATCCCTTTTATGAAATCTCACCCGTAACAAATGGAATCTCCACGTGGCGACCCTAGCTGTATCTGATGACATATATAAGGAAGGGTCCAACAATCTAGGAGGTAAGAGAGAGATACTTTCTTTACAAAAGTTCTGTAAGAATATCCACAAAATCTCCTACTAACTTTATTGTTGTAGACTCTTTAGCAGGCACCACACCGGTGTTCTAGACCCACTTCCGGTGGCCATTATCAAAGGAGCATTGCATATGATTTGGGAGTGACCTCTGAATAAAGGAAATATATAAGAGTGTGACAATTATTGGGTCATTAAGCTTACGAGTCATACAATGAAATTTTGAATGAGAGTGATTAAGGCTAGGTTAAATGGTGCGACAAAAATAAAGGAGGTTATGGATAAGTTTTAGGTGCAAATGGCATTCCCATTGAAGCTTGGAAGTTCTTAGGAGATGTTGGAATAACTTGATTGACAAAATTATTTAATAAGATTTAGCATACGAATAAGATGCTTAATGAATTGAATAAAAATATATTAATACCTCTGTAACTTGTTTCTGTCTTTTTCAGCATCTCTTCGTTGCTATTAATAAAACTTACTTTTCTTTTAAAATATATATATATATATATATATATATATATATATATATATATATTAATAGCTATTTATAAGAATAAAGGGACTACATAAAAGTGACAACTATTGGATCATTAAGCTTATGAGTCATACAATGAAAATTTGGAAGACTGGGTTAAGTGGTGTGACAAAAATATCAATAAAACGATTTGGCTTTATGCTTGATGGATTGACTATGGAAGCTATTTTCATGGGAAAATATATTGAAAGTAGGAAATATCTTTGTATGATTTTTATTGTTTTAGGGAAAAATAGGGTAAGAAACTTAATGGTGGATGTTGGACAAGAAAGGTGTTGCTATGAAATATATTAAAGTAATCAAAGACATCTATGCACTCAGTAGATACTAGCGTAAGAAATGTTGAAGGTGGTACAAATGATTTTCCAATTACAATTGATTTGCACCAAGGATTTGCTTTATGCTATTATCTTTCTATTTTGGTTATGAACAAACTTTCCAGGCATACTCAAGATGACATCCCTTTGTGTATGTTGTCCGCAATGAATATTGTATTGATAGATGAAACTAAGTCTAAATGTTAACTATAAGTTAGAGCTTTAGAGGCACAATTTAGAATCTAAAGATTTTAGAGTAAGTAGGACTAAAACAAAATATTTTATTGCAAATTCAGTAAAATTACAACTATGAATGGGAGCATAGTGAAAATTGAGGATCAAGAAATGCAAAAAAGTAATCATTTTTGGTATATTGGATCAATTATCCATTTAGATGGAGGGATTAAAGATGATTTTACCTAGGATTTGAGTTGAGTGGTTAAAATAGTGAAGTGTCTCGGGTGTTCTACGTGATTGTAGAACACCAATCAAGCTCAAAGGAAAAATTTATAGGACAACTATAAGGCTAACCATACTTTGTGGTATAGAATCTTGGCCATTAAGAGGCAACATTCTCATAAGATGATTGTAGTGGAAATGAGGATGCTAAAATGAATATATGGTAATACAGGAAAGATTGGATAAAAAATTGAATATATCAAAAAAAAGGTTGAGGTGGCATCGATATAAGAGAAAATGAGAGAATGTCGTTTAAAATAGTTTGGTCATGTCTAATGTAAACCTAGAGATGCACCAATAAAGAAGAGTAATTGGATCTAAATAGAAAAGGTAAAGAGGACAAAAAGTAAATATGAGATTATATGGATGTTTGAAAAAAAACATAATTTTAAATAGATAAATGGAGGAAAATGATTCATAGTAGACTCCACTAGTTTGGACTAAAGCTTTGTTGAATTGAGTACCACAACTTTCCACTTTAGCAACGCATGTGCGCCATGACGTTGTTTGTGAATTTCTAATATTACGCGGTATATGCACACAATTTTGTGTGGCTGTGGGTGATGGATGTATTTGGTTGTGGAGAAGGTCATGTAAAAATGTGTGTTGTGATTTGTACTTTTGCTTGAGGCCCATACGTGCATATGCTTGATGATCATGCAGATTTGCTCGTCATTTAATCCACAATTAGTAGATTTGTAGTTTGCTAGAGCCTCCTTTGCACCAACTGTTGTAAAAAATTTGGACATATAGCAATTGCAATTGCATAGGTAACTTAACTAGAAGAGACTTAGTTTGATACCATAATGATTTCATTACGAAAGCTTGAGAAATCGAGGTTTTTGACCTAAGAGGACGAACACTTCAAAATATGCGCCGCACCATATCCGACGAGGACATGATTGGATACGTATCGAGCACACTACACGGTGTGTCCTATTATTTTATTTATTTATTTTTTTTTTTCAGACACGAGTTTGATACCATAATGATTTCATTAAGACAGCTTGAGAAATTGAGCTTTTTGACCTAAGAAGCACGAACACTTCAAAATATCTGCCAAACCATATCTAGTGGGGACATGGCTGGATGTGCATCGGACACATCAGTTGGCATATGTCCTATTATTTATTTATTATTTTCTGTCAGACACAAGAGACATGACAAGGATACGGAAGGGACGCGTGAAGGATATGGCTGGGGCCAAATGTAATTTAAAAATTTTTTATAGGGGTCATTATGTAATTTTAGTATTTATTCAAGGCCAAAATATAAAAAATAAAAATTGACTTCTAAAGAAATGATACATTTTCGATCAATAACTTACAAATAACTTGCAAGTTTACCTATTCAAATATATTTTTAATAAAATACATAATTTTATTTTTTATCATTTTTCATGTTCCTGCTATGTCTGTATCTTTATTTTTTCAAAATCACCATATCTTGTGTCCGTGCTCATATCCGTATCTATACTCGTGTTCGCATCCATGCGTCTTAGTTTTTGATCTTATGGAGGAAAGAACACTGCTAAGCAAAGAAATAATGGCAGATATTGGTAGGACCCGATGTTGAATGATCCCCTAGAACTTAGCTCATCCAAGGTAGGATCTCTTGGTAGGTTTTGCACCTTAGCTATATACGGAGGAAGGATAGGAAAGACTGAAGTGCTTCTTCCGACCCATCTCAGAAAATGGTTATGCTGTCATTGTGACTTACAGCCATACAAGTTCAATGGGCATTGTTTTGTGTACAGGCTGAGCGCATCTGCTTCTAACCATTTTTTATATTTTTATACATAGGACCTGTGTTTTTTATTTTTTCCAAAAAGAGGTGGCATTCGCTGACATTTATTTTGCAGTGGTACATTTTGATAGATAGTTTTAGTTGGTTACAACTGCAAATCCTTATTTGAAATTTGATTTTCATCTTGAAGGTGGAAGCTATGCTGGATAAAACAATTTGTGCTATGTCAACGGTGTTCATTGGATCTTCTGGATCGACTTTCACAGAGGACATTCTTCGGCTTCGGAAGGACTGGGGTTCTGCATCACTTTGTGACGAATACCTCTGCCAAGGCGAACTGCCAAATTTTATTGCAGATAATGAATAAAGACATGTAGAGGCCCCCCTCAGCATTCATATTAGGGATTTTGCTTTATCCATAGATGGTTGATTGCTGATGATGGTTGGTTCAGCCCGATTCATGTCTCACATGTATTCTAGTGTAGGATAGTAGCATTTGCCTCTGTGTACTGAACTTCTCTTAATTAATTATCTGAGCTATTGTTGAGCATTATTTGTTTGATTTACTAGATGTTCTGTTAATTTGGGCTCGAATGAATATAGGTAATCAATGTGCTGATGGCTACTTTCAACAGTTTGCATATTCCTATTTCCATGGAAAGTTTCACGGAACAGGTTGTATAGGTCAGGGTGGCTTTATTTACTGGAAGAAGCAGTTTTTGTCAGTTAACGTGGAAATTGCCTGGCAAAGAGGGTCACCACCTGATGCTTAGAATCAAGCAAGTGTTAACGGTCGTTTTGCTCTGTTTTCTGCTTGGAATAATTGGGCTAGTTAAAACAGCAGAACAGAATAGGAGATTCTAGTTCTTTTATTGATCAAGCGACATCTAGATTTGAACTGCTTTATGATCTCAGGTGCATTATTCTTACCCGACATGGGAAGCGGATTTCATTGATGAATGGTTATACAATGGCAATTCTAATTGTTCTACACTTTTTACTTGGTGTGACTTGTTATATGGGTCATGAATGGGAACTTAATTTCTGTTAGGGTATGGTTATGCAATGGTGGTCTTAATTGTTTTACACCTCTTAGTTGTTTTACAGTTTTTAATTGGTGTAACTAATTATATAGGTCATGAGTGGGAACTTAGTTTTCGTTTGGGTATGCAAACTTGGATTGAACTAATTGTTCTACACTTGTTCTACACTTTTTAATTGGTGTAACTTGTGTTCTATACTTTTTAATTAGTGTAAATTGTTGCCTATGTTGTGAGTGGAAGCTTAGTTTTCATTTGAGTATGCGAACTTGGATTGAACTAATTGCTCTAAACTTTTTACTTGTTCTACATTTTTTAATTGGTGTAACTTGTTACATGTCTCGTGAGTGAGAATTTAGTTTTCGTTTGGGTATGCAAACTTGGATTGAACTAATTGTTCATGAACCATTCCCTTGACTCGTATTTATGAGAATTTTATTCCATGAGAAATTGAAATAGATTCTTCTAATGATGGAGTATGGGCGCCTTCCTTCATAGAAAATAGTATCAATCTTCCATTGCGATATGGATGGAATATAATGAAACAGAGCCACTTTGAGGTTTCCCATGAAATAAGGCATGGAAGAGGCCACTACGAAGAAGTTTTGGGAGTTACGAAAGAAGCTTTGAGCTCATATTGGTCATGGGTTGAGAACTCAGAGCATACCATTAGGAAGCGATTCAGTAACTAAACCTTCATGAATCCATTTTTGCCCCTTCATTCTAGGTAAAACCAAAGTGATCAAAGAATAGTAACTCATATCATAGGAGGAAATTTTGCACAGAGTTCCATTACTACTAATGGGTGGCTCTGTAATTTTTTATGGGCACAGGTTGAAAGGCATAGTCGATGGACAATAGGTGAATATTCTTGTACTACATGTTGTTGGTCCAAGGGACGAAAGAGGTTAGATTAGCCGAAAGAGATGGTTATCGGTTCAAGGACGTAAGGTGACCAAGGTGACCAAGGTGACCAAGGTTTGGCACCTCGATGTCGACTCTTCTCCACTTGGGGCTATAGTATGTTCCAAGGGTTGGCTATTCGCTCAAGAACTTAGTTTTCGTTTGGGTATGCAAACTTAGATTGAACTAATTGTTCTTAACTTTTTATTTGTTCTACACTTTTCAATTGGTATAACTTGTTACATGTGTTGTGAGTGGGAACCAAATTTTCGTTTTGGTATGTGAACTTAGATTGAAGTGCTGTTACATAAAATGTACCTCTAAGTAATTGCTCCATACATTCTATATCTATTTAAATCATGTAAGGAATGGAATTGGCATATATCCTATATCTATTGAAATCATGTAATGAAGGGAATTTGGTAGAAAAATTTAAAAGATAAGTATTGTTAATTTTTTCATGCCTATTCTAAGTTCAAAGTATCATTTGTATAAATGATTGGCTAGCTTGGCTAGTGCCATTCGTTTGCTTAGGGGGCTGGGCTTAATTTAGTATCATGTTATGTCGACTTGGCTTATTGTTTTCTTTTTTTTTTTTCAATTTTTTTTGTTAATTTAATTGCATATTATCTTTACAATTGTATATTATTAAGGGTTTCAAAAGTTTTCTTTGTAGTAACAGTAAAAGATTGGAATTTTTGTGTATCATTATCATTATCATTATTATTTTTATTTAAACTGGTGTCAACACGCACACGTACTATTTTTCCCCCTTATATCACAAAGTTTTTTTCTACTTCAACTTTTCACTTTTTTTTTTCTATTCCAAAAAAGTTGAAAAAAATGAAATTGCTTGAGGTTAGATGAAGTTAAGGGAAGTTAACATGACACCAAAAAAATCCCCAATTTATATATTAATATAAATATATAAAAGTATATATTCATTCATTAACGAGTCATAATATTGTTTAAAATGTGTATTGATGGGTTGATGTCATATTGTATCCATGTTCATATTGTTTAAATTCACATAATTCATGTGTTCAAATAAATCATATCCAGTATTAACCATCCAATGCTAGAAAAGAAGTAGAGAATAAAGATTCATTGGTGAATGATGCTGGATTTGTCTGGCAAAGCATACAAAGGTAACAAAATGCTTTCCCATGATTTCTACCACCATGTTTTCTTATGTTTAATCTATTATGCTTTGACGTTAGTTTTGATTTCGGCCAAATTGAAATTTGCGAAAATAAGTGGAATTAGCATATCTGTCCAACATTCTTATCTCTCCTAGTTTTACTCTTGTGCATTATCTTGATAAGGCTTATCTAAGAAACAACAAACACTGACTAATAATAAATACACTTATTCAACGATTTTCAAAAAAATTGAGATAGAATACGGTAAGACTCAACAAAAAATATTTTTGGCTCCGTTTGAAGCTAAACAAAATAAAATAAAATCCTACAAATCTCTACAAACACGAATTACGAGATAACAAAATTTAAATTCTTCACTCATTGCACGAATTACGAGATATTTACTTTTACAATTTTATTTTATTTTAAACACTTTTATACAATTCCAAACACACCCTTTATACGACCTAGAAATTAATATTGTATTTAAATACAACAAAAATTATGTAATATAATAACTTACATTAAAAATTATGTATTTTATAACTTAAAAATTAATAAATAAAGTTGTATAATTAATGATTGCTTTCCATCAAAATGATAACAAATTATATTAACATAACTTAAAAGTAAATAAAAGATTATTAAAAAAATAATTTTTTTAAGATAAGTTCGACGCATGTCTAAAATAAGTCTGTAACATGCTCAAGTTATGTCTTATAAAAAAAATAACAAAGTAAAAAATAAATCTGCCATGAGTCTAGAATGTGTCCAATGCCTTAACGAATTCATATAGCAAATGGCACATATGTGCTTGCTAGATGACCCCATAACTCATCTTGAGAAATAAGATGATCTCTGCCTTGACAAGTTTGTCCAACTTTCTCATTAGTTCTAGAAGATTGCACCTTTCTACTCCTACTTCATTGATGTTGCCAAAGTCAATATATGCATGATTAAGTCCTACAGAGTTACAAAAGGAGGAGAAGGAGAGTTGGATGGCCCTAATTAGTTCTTTTTATGAAGTTACTAAAATGTAAAGTTTAAGAAAGACAAATAAATAAATGAAAAAGTCAGCCTTGACCTGATACCTAGACAAGCATAAGCCTTCTCTAGGACTCCTGAAGAAAGGAATGTATCATCATGTATATCATCAAATCTCTAACGGAACCTCTAGAAAAACATATATATGGAAAACAAATCTAAGTTGTAAGTTAAAAAATGGAATTCCAACAAAAAAGAATAGAAAGTAGACTGAATATTTAAGAAAGTGAAAAAAATCAAACCCTACCTTGGTAATATTTGAATCCTAGAATAACTCAATAATGTATGGAGTACATGGTAGAAAGAGACCGAGAGGATTGGTGTTTATCTGTGAGTTGACTTCATTCTGAATCATTTGAGGTAGTCTCCATAACTTTTATAATACTTTCATCCCTATTTCTGATTTTGTTTATTCTTTGTCTGTAATATACTGTAATACTTG
This sequence comes from Vitellaria paradoxa, assembly GCA_019916065.1. NCBI lineage: Eukaryota > Viridiplantae > Streptophyta > Magnoliopsida > Ericales > Sapotaceae > Vitellaria > Vitellaria paradoxa. The sequence continues at coordinate 22,516,065 of CM034235.1, read as the reverse complement.
AGTTGATGATCTCTGCCTTGTAATGTTCCCTCAAATCTTTCATTACTTCTAGAGGATTGTAATGTGTTTCTACTTGTATTGATATTTTTCCTAAAAAATTAGGTAGGGCTTGATTTACATCTGCAGGGTCAGGGATGAAAATTTGTTAGATGGAGGCTCAAGTTCTTTTGATGACAAGTTATAATTGATACATTTTTAAAGAAAGAAAAGAAAATAATAATTAAAAAAAAGCAGACAAGTTAAGACGAATTACCTGGATGGACTCTAAGGTACTGGAACGCATCATTCTCCTCTTTGCTCATTGTGTACTGTGCAGGTGGTATGTGTGCCCTGTTGGACTCCTTCTCCTACAAGTGCAATGGGGTTCTCAATCCAATCTCTTGCAAATCACGTCGAGCATTGGCACTGTCCTTTGACTTTCCTTTCACACCAAAGATGGTTCATAATATATTATCACAAATATTTTTCTCGATGTGCATGACATCTAAGTTGTGCCTCAGTAGGTTATCTTTCTAGTAAGGCAACTCAAAGAAAATACTCTTATTTTTCCAATTACGACATTGGTTCCTATTTGCACCAAGAATAGACGCCAGCGGGGGGCTAATAGATCCTAAAAGTCAGACACTGTTCATATTTGCTCCCGCTTGATCTGGGCCAACAAATCAATTCTGGTCATTGTCCGTGGTGTTGGACCGTACTCTTGAGTGCCATCAAATGAGACTCTGTCCTTCCTGAACCTATGCAATGAAGGTAGGAAGCGTCTATGACCCATGTATGCCCACTTTCTACCGTGCTTTACTCAGGTTGATTTCTTGCTTTGGTTGCAGCAAGGATTTGCAAACTCTCCTTTATGCTCCAACCAGACAAGTTAGCATACGTAGGAAAGTCGTTAATTGTCCATAGTAATGCTGCTTGGAGCCTAAACATTTCATTTCTTGTAGAGTCAAACATCATCACACCGTCGGCCCATAATTCATTAAGCTCTTCAGTTAAATGTTGCATATACACGTCTATTTTATCTCTAAGACCTCTAGGTCAGTCAATCAATGTCGATAGGACGAGGAAAGGTTGTCTCATGCACAGCCAAGGTAGAAGATTATATGGAACCAACTAATTATAGGCCATATACTGTGAGTTGCCCCAGTCATGGCTCCAAATGGGTTGAATCCATCTGCAGCCAAGCCAAGCTGCACACTGTGAGGATCATCAGCAAATTGAGGTTGTCTCCGATAAACATCCTTCCATGCCTAGGAGTCTACTGGATAGGATAAGTTCCTGTCCTCCCCACTATTCTCGGCATGTCATCTCATCAGTTTAGAAATCTTGGACAACATGAAAAGTCTCTTCAACCTTGACTTAAGTGGGAAGTAGCGCACTTGTTTTGCAGCCACACGCTTACTACGATTTAAAACATCCGAACTGTTCTGACGACTTTGGACATTGCCAATATCTTTCTACTGCGAAGTCTAACACACGGTACATGTATTGAGGTGGGCATTCTCATTCCGAAACAGCATACAACTGTTGGGACATGCTTCTAGAGTCTGGTATATGAATCCCAAATTTTTAGTTAACTTGTGTACCTGATAGTACGAATCAACAAGCTTAGCTCTTGTTGGTAAAACTCTGTGCAACAACTACAGTAGCATATTGAAAGATGTATTTGACCAGTGATTCAACACCTTCAAATGTAATAGTTTAACGATGAATGACAATTTACTGAATTCCTAGCACCAAGGATACATTTCTGTCTACGCATCTTCGAGTACTTCAAAATATCGCAAGGCTTCATCATCTGCACCCGAACAAGGAATAATTGCACCCGTCACATCAATATCACAACCTCTGTTTTCAGGTGCCAATCCACACATGATATCAACTAGCATCGCGAGCATGGATTGGCCTCCTCCGTAGCCTTGGCCTCCACCTCAACGGTTTCCTATCGACAAGAGGGGTATACTCTTCCCCATGAAGAGTCCAATATTTATACTGGTTCAAAAACCCATTACGGATCAGATGCTTCCTGACAGGCTCCTGTGTATAGTAATACCAGTTCGCACACTTTCTACAGGAACAACTAATATACTCACTGGGAAACCTGTTGGTGAATGCGATGAATTGATTAATCCCCTTCATATATTCTCTAGACATCCTATTTGGTAAATCAATCCAACTCTTGTCCATCTCGATAATTTTTTCTGTAGAGTCCCAAAATGAAAATGAACATTTACCCTAAACAATCGTGCAATATGCAAAGTAGCTAGTCTTAAACTTCACCTTCTTATTATAGGGTGGTTGTACCTATCCCATTCAAGAAAGCACGATTCAACTTGTACTCAACAACTCGATGCCCTTGTCCCCTAATTAGATAAAATTTCGACAGCATATCCACATGGTTCTCCAAGTACACAACATAGACACGACATCATTCGTACTATGCGTATGCACTCACAGAACAACAGGACGTCTACCGAAACTCCTTCTAATATCGGGCGTTGCATAAGTTATTGAAGGCAAGATAGATAGTTGCATTTTCAAATTGTCCAAACTGGACAAGTCAAGAATCTTGTACGTTAATCCCTGCATGTTTATCGAAAAACGACAAATCTGGTTGAAGACCTAATCTGTCGCCTAAGGATGACCAAACAGGTGGCGTACAAGATTCTAGAACGGGTCTAAGTGTCACTAATGCATGCAAATGAATAAAGTAAGAGATTTGTAATTTCTCTTTGTTTCTTAACTTAGAATAAAGTAAAAGAATTCTAAGTTTCTCTTTGAATCCTAACTTAGAATAAATTAGGATTTGAATTGGAGTTGGATTTGATAGTATAATATACTATTACGTAATTGGGGATTTACATATTAATTATTGAATTTACCTAAATATAATATTACAATATTATTATTTTACTTAATTTTCTCATAGTATCAATAATCGATTGGATTGGACTCAAAAAAGACATTATAGTGAGCCCAAGTAAGATTAGGAATTTGTGTATTACCTATTAATTCAACTAGTTAAATATTATTAATTAGCTATTACTAAATACCTAATTATAAATATTATTAAATTATTAGTTAGTAATTTAACTAGTTAAATATTATTAATTAGCTACTATTAAGTACCTAATTATAAATATTATTAAATTATTAATTAGTAATTTAACTAGTTAAATATTATTAATTAGCTACTATTAAGTACCTAAGTATAAATATTATTAAATTATTAATTAGAAATTTAACTAATTAAATATTACTAAATTATTGAATTTACCTAAATATGATATTATAATATTATCACAGATTTGTGTATTACTGATTAATTTAACTAGTTAAATATTATTAATTAATTATTACTAAGTACCTAATTATAATATTATTAAATTATTGTAATTTAAATAGTTAAATATTATTAATTAGCTACTATTAAATACCTAATTATAAATATTATTAAATTATTAATTAGTAATTTAACTAGTTAAATATTATTATTGACTTTACCTAAATATAATATTATAATATTATTATTTTACTAAATTCTCTCATAGGGAAGTTGTGTATTAGTTATGAATTTAACTAATTAAATATTATTAATTAGCTATTACAAATTAACTACTTATAATATTGTAATCTTATTATTTTACCTAATTTTCTAACTATTACTAATATTAGATTCGATTGGGTCCAAGATTTATATTGAATTGGGCTTAATTAAGATTCAGAATTTGTATATTATTATCTACTTAATTACTATTATTTAATTAGTTAACACTTAAATAAACTATCTAAAAATAAAAATCTACAACAACTAAAATATACGATACAAAATAAATAAATTAACAACAAATAAATTAACTAATCATTATTTCGTTATTATACCATTAATTGAATCACTATATAGTATTTAATATTTTTAATATTATTATTTCATATTACGAAGATCGTACATAATATAATTTAATTTATTTAATGTAATATTAATTAAATTATTTTTAAAAAATTAAATATTTACATATTTATAATTCCAAGTATGGTAGTTTAATATTTTTCCCATTTAAAAATAATTTTATAACCGTTTAATCAATACTTTATCAAGCATCACATTAAATATTATTTTTATAGTTCACTTAACGAGTGATGATAATATTTATAAATTAATAAAAAAAATCTTGATAATTTATTCCGTCAGGAATTAGTTTCTAACTAATTTTTGAATTTAAATATATTTTTGAATTTAACAAATTAAACATTGACGTACTTATAATTTCTAATTTTTAGCTCAAAAAAATAACATAATTTGTTGAAACTTCCTTTTATTTATTTCATATTTTTTATAATTGTCTTACTAAATGATAATAATATATATAAATTATTTAATAAATTATATTTTCTTGGTAAGAGTTAATTTCAATTTATATTTTTCAATTTAAAAAAATTAAGCATTTTTGAATTTAAAAAAAAATTTAACATTCAATCCTTTATAATCTCAAATTACTTTACTTCAATAAAATAACATATTATGTTCAAAAATATTTTAATACTTAAAAATTATTTTTATAATTGTTTTAATAAATTGGCTATAAAAAATTACTCTTTTCTATATATTTAAAATCATTTTGATAGTTGCTTTAATAAATGGTAATAATTTATATAAATCATAAGAAAAATAAAATATATTTGTTAGTAGTTAATTTAAATTTAATTTTTGAATTGAAATAATTTTAAATTCAAAAAATTAAATATTTGCTCCGTTATAATTTCAAATTTTTAGTCCAACAAAATAAAATATTGTTCAAAATTACTTTTCATAATTGTTTTAATCAATATTTTGTCAAAATTTACTTTTTTATTTAAAATTATTTTTATAGTTGCTTTAGTGAATGATAATAAAAAATATAAATTAACAAAAAAATTATATTTTATTATATTTTTTTTGTTATGCATTAACATTATTTCAAAATTTTTAAATTAAAAATATTTTAAATTTCAAAAAAATTAAACGTTCCTCAATAAAATTGAAAAAATTTATTATTTTAAATCCATTTGGAATTGCTAAAAAAATAACTTAAAAAATAACTCCCACCTCTCAACAACATTGCCATAACCAAAAAAGTCTTCCAATACATCTTTCACTCCCATCCATTAATACAAAAATATATATATACATGAAGCAGTGCCTAAAAAACAGAAAAACATATATATGTCTTTAACATGCCACAACAACCAAAAAAAAAAAAAAATAATTTCAGTAAACAAAAAAATAACAAATTAACAGTAAACAAAAGATCCAGCCACAATCAACCAAAACAATAACAAAATTCAGCCAACATCCATAAATATCACTATATAAAAATAGTAATAGCAGTAACGAAAACAAAAAAATAAATCCACAGAAAAAATAAAAAAATCTATACATAACAATACAAAAAAAAAAAAAAAAACCAGATTCATAACATCAGTACATTAACATCCAGATTCATCAGTGGCTCCAACATGCAAACGGGAAAAAATATCGACATAAAGAAACAGTAAATAAAAAAAAATAGTAAATAGAAAAAAAGATTCATACCTATGTCCAACTGTTAGAGCAAGGAATGTGGTGGATTTGAGAGCCCAAAACAACCTTGATCAAAAAATATATATACATATATATATTAACCCAAAATATATATAGAGAGGGGGTAGAGAGAGAAAAGAGAAGAAGAACTTACACGGTAGGCGGCGGTGGCCTGGCGGTGGCGCACCTAGCAGAGAGGAAAGAGCGCATGAGAGAGAGAGAGGGAGAGGGAAAAAGAGGGAGGGAGGGAGAGGAAAAAGAGAGGGCGTTCCGCCCGAGTATGAAGGACTATTAGGCGGTCGCTAATTCTGTCGAGGCAATCATATTAGCGGTCGCCCAAATTTTTTCGTCACCGAAAGCTGTAGCGCGATGAGATTTTCAGAAACGGTTGCTAATAATGTAAAAGTGATTGCCAAAAGCAGTCACCCAATTTTTGGCCACGCCAATGCCACAATCTTTAGTAGTGTCGTTTGGGTTTGTGACACTCTATTTTAGGTTTTCCCAAATAGTCTTATCATGACTCAAACTCATAGAGACTTCCCTAATATCAAATGTTAAAAACTTGACAATACGCAAAAAAAATCAAGTTTGATGGAATGCGTAAGGTCAATTCTTATATTCCATCTCATATTGAAATAGCTCAATCGATGTCCCATATCAATGGTGAGGCTCATCAAGACCGTAACAAGTTTAGGTATAAAATGTATTGTGAATATCAATTTGATTAGTTTTTTTTATCTCTTTCTCAATCAATAATGACAGCTCTTCATTAATGAAAAAATTATATAAAATTATTAAGGATTCGTTTGCGTGCACCTCAACTAATCCCGGACAGATATGTCCTCCAGTGACCATAATAAAACTCAAACTAATGATATATTGGAAGTAAACCCATTATCTTATTGGTTGAACTATGACTCAAGTGGGATCACACTTACCTCTAAGAAAATCATTAAACGCATAATTCCAAAGTGTATGTGATGCCAATATTAGTGACTTTTTTTTTATTCCAAAGTGTTTCACGACTCTCACTTTGCTAGTCACTATTATTCGTAAGAACGCAGCTATCACAGTGCTCAATTGCAATTACATAATTTATAGATTATCCCATATGAGTGAAATTTATAATAAAATTTATTATTTAACATAGGTCTTATATACAATGACCAATAGCGTGCCACCTACATTTGATTTGTTCTTACTAGAATATAAATGAATTGAATTGGGTGGAGCAAATAAATATTTCATGCATGTGATATAATGAATATAATTAAGCATATTGCTATCTAAATTATGCATGTTTGGCTAGGTTCCCAGCAGAAAATTTTGTAATTAACATTAGAATAGAATATAAATGAATTGAATTGGGTCGAACAAATAAAAATTTCATACATGTGATATAATGAATATGATTAAGAATATTGCTATCTATATTATGCATGTTTGGGTAGGTTCTCAATAGAATATTTTGTAATTAACATTAGAATAGAATATAAAATAATTGAATTGGGTTGAGTAAATAAATATTTCATGCATGTGATATAATGAATATGATTAAGAATATTGCTATCTATATTATGCATGTTTGGGTAGGTTCCCAACAGAATATTTTGTAATTAACATTAGAATAGAATATAAACGAATTGAATTGGGTCGAGCAAATAAATATTTCATGCATGTGATATAATGCATACGATTAAGAATATTGCTATCTATATTATGCATGTTTGGGTAGGTTCCCAACAGAATATTTTGTAATTAACATTAGAATAGATTATAAAAGAATTGAATTGGGTTGAGCAAATAAATATTTCATGCAGGTGATATAATGCATACGATTAAGAATATTGCTGTCTATATTATGTATGTTTGGCTAGGTTCCTAACAGAATATTTGGTAATTAACATTAGAATAAAATATATATGAATTGAATTGGGTCGAGCAAATAAATAATTAATGTATGTCATATAATGAATACGATTAAGAATATTGCTATCTATATTATAGATATTTGGATAGTTCCTAATAGAATATTTTGTAATTAACATTAGAATAGAATATAAATGAATTGAATTGGGTCAAGCAAATAAATATTCCATCCATGTGATAAAATGAAAACGATTAAGAATATTGTTATTTATATTATGCATGTTTGGGTAGGTTCCTAACAGAATATTTTGTAATTAATATTATAATAGAATATAAATAAATTGAATTAGGTCGAGTAAATAAATATTTCATGCATGTGATATTGCATGTTTGGGTAGGTTCCCAACAAAATATTTTGTCATTGGCGTTAGAATAGATTTATGATTTCTTATTAAATACAGATCGTTCACTTTTGGAAAGAACTGGGGGCATATTATATATATTCTCATTTAGGGTGTGTTTGAAGTGATAAAAAGTGAGATAAAATGAGATAAAGTGAGATAAATTATGGATTCGTAATTCATGCAATGAAAGAAAAAGTGAATAATTTTAAAATTTTTTTTAGTATTTTTCATCGATTTTTAGAATTTTTTGTCATTCCAAATGAAACCTTAATTAGTTGAGTTAGAAAATAAAAAATAATTAAATAAATGTTTTAATTAACAAATTTTCTAATTTATTTTCTTTCATTTCTCAAATTCTTTAACCTTCCTCCATTCATTTTTCATTACATTTAACCTAAGGGTGCTATCATTCAACATGGTTTAAACACTTTCAAGATAAATATTATAAAGTTGATGGGTGAAAATACAAACACAAATATGTTAATTTAAAATTGATATAATTTAAATTGATTTTAAAATAAATAAATTAAATATAAATTAACATGTTAATTAAATTTTAAAATATTTGAGTATAAATACGAATTAACAATTTAAATAATATAAAACTAAACTCAAAATCACATCAAATTTTGATTGTTTTGATATATTCTATTAACTTCTAACCGTTAATTTAACTAAAAAGGGCAATGTAATAACATTTTAAAATAAAGAAAGTAAGTAAAATTTTTAAATATTGAGAGATGGTAAATTTAATTACTTAAATATTAAGAAAAAAAGGGGGTAATTTACCATTCATTTTAAAATAGGAATGGATTTGTATTGTTGCGATGGGAATTGAACTTAGACCGAATTATTTAAATTTCAGCCCGGCCCAACCCAATAAACAATGAAAATCATTCAAAACCCGGTCCGAACTCGGCCGAACCCGCCCATTATGGAGAGCCTTTAGTCCCCCACACACAAGCCGTCAGACTGCAAATTGGGCCGATTAGACTGAAATAGCCTGTGACCCATGATCACGCGCATATCACGTGCTTCTCGTCATAAGAGGTTGAAGGTTAAGGATGAAGATGTATTGCTTCGCAAGAAAAGCTGTTCGAAGAACAGTTCGCCATTTCTACGTTGAGAGAGAGAGAGAGAGAGAGAGAGAGATTTTGATCGATGGCGCCTGAGCCGGATGACGAGATCAAGGACGAGAAGAACCCTCCACCTCTCGACGAGGATGACATCGCTCTTCTCAAAACTTATGTAAATTCTCTCCTCTTAAACCCTAACTTTTGTGCTCGATTGACTCGTCTGCAATACATTGAACCCATCTAATCAGAGAATACTTCATATATGAATCTATGCTTTTTTTCCTTTTTAATCTTAACTTCTGGTTGGTTGGTTGCGGTAGAAAACTGAATAGATATAGCGACAAATCTTAACTTTCGATCTCATTGCTAAACTTTTATAAGACTGAAATAAGCTATGCAGATTTTGTGTGAGAAGTGATTTTGCTTTCAGAGAGACTAATGGAAGTTGTGGGGGTGTTGCCCGTTCAATATTTGACAATAGGCTTTTTCAGATTTTTGCTATTAATTGTAGGGTTTACTGTTCAGCCTAATCTATCAACTGATATTGTCTTTGCCTCCTTTTGTTTTAATTATCGTTAAACGTCTTTATGCTACAAAAGTTTATTGTATCTTGACTACAAGTGAACCAATGGATTGATTTATTCAGGGTTTGGGACCTTATTCTACCAGCATAAAGAACGCGGAGAAGGAAATTAAGGATATGGCTAAGAAGATCAATGATCTATGTGGTATGTTTTCTTGTGCCATCTATACAATTCACCAATTTGCATAGTCTGGATTACATAGACTTATAGGGCTAGATTTAATGAGCTGTAATGTTCATTTGTTTTAACCTGTTTCTAATCCTAAAAATAATTTTTGATTGGGACTTTTATTCTCCTTTCAAAGATTAAATATTGGTCTCACATTTTCTTTGAATTGAGCTCTTCTTAAAAGAGGTAATCTTGTGGAGTTGAATATTGTTTATCTTTTTTCTACTCTTTTATTTTTCTTTTGTTTGCATATATTTTGTTTATGAAGGTCTCCGAACTTGTACGGTTGTACCTCAATATTCTGGAACTAAAGTGTCGTTCTCCATTTTTCCTTAGGTATCAAGGAGTCTGACACTGGGTTAGCTGCACCCAGCCAATGGGATCTTGTTTCTGATAAGCAAATGATGCAGGAGGAACAGCCTCTTCAGGTATGGCTTCTGAATGTTGTTGAACTAGTTTTTCTTTTGTTGATAACATTTCATTTTTTGAACATTAATGTTTTTGTTGACCAGGTGGCAAGGTGTACAAAGATCATCAGCCCAAACACTGAGGATGCAAAATATGTTATAAATGTTAAGCAAATTGCAAAGGTATTTTTGTCTTGAGTACTCCGTGTCAGTCTATTGACATGCACACAGATGCTCATATAAAATTGCAACAATTGATTCATTTTGACAGTTTTGTAGAAATTTAATGCTATATTATTTTGTCATCTCCCAAAGATGTCAGAAATTTCTTAGTATGAAAACATTTTCTTTGACATGTTTTGTGCCAGTACGTACAGAACAAACATGATGCAATAAATACAGCATCTCAGCTAACTTTTTGCTTCAATTGCAGTTTGTTGTTGGTCTGGGTGACAAAGTTTCCCCAACTGATATTGAAGAAGGCATGCGCGTTGGGTAGGTTTCCTTATTGCATGCTTTAAGTTTTTGAGCTAATGTGCACTTTGAAGTGATCCATTGCAGATTCTCTCGCAATTTCTAATATTTTACTTTTTCTTTCATAACTGATGTATTAATTCTTTTTCTTTTGATTTTTTTGTACTTTTGTTTGTAAATGCTTGTGCTTTAAGTTTTAAAATAATCCACAATCAGTATGTCTTGCCACTGGTGATTTGACCTGGAGGCTGGAGGCTGGTGATTTGACCAAAATTTGCAACTTATGCTCAAGATGGGCATGTCTTTGTGAATTGTGTCTGAAATTTTGGTTCAGTGCCTGTGGTAAATACGACCTTGTATTTTAGTGAGGTGACTATGACTCCTTGTTTTGCTGTTGAAACAGAGTTGATAGGAACAAGTATCAAATTCAGATTCCATTGCCTCCGAAAATTGATCCAAGTGTAACCATGATGACAGTGGAGGAAAAGCCAGATGTGACATACAATGATGTTGGTGGATGCAAAGAGCAGATTGAGAAGATGCGAGAGGTTTGATATATTTTTCTTGTCTTACATCTATGTTATCTTTCCTCCTTTCTCTCGGTGACTTATCTAGATTTGTATTATGTATATATAGATGACATTATCTCGTCGGCAAGCTGTTACTCAGAGCTGGATTTGGTCACTTATCTTTAACTCTAATAAAAGCTGTCTATTGTAATGACAACTATAAATTTTGATGCAGGTTGTTGAGCTGCCAATGCTTCATCCTGAAAAGTTTGTCAAGCTTGGAATTGACCCTCCCAAGGGTGTTCTATGCTATGGTCCACCTGGTACTGGGAAGACACTTTTAGCTAGAGCTGTTGCTAATCGAACTGATGCATGTTTCATCCGTGTTATTGGAAGTGAGCTTGTCCAAAAATATGTTGGAGAGGGAGCCCGTATGGTTCGTGAATTATTTCAGGTACTAGCTGTCACTTGTATTAGGTTTAGTACAACAAAACATGAGTTGTAACCATTTTAATATTTGATGGGTTATTCTGTTGTGACAGATGGCACGCTCCAAAAAAGCTTGTATTGTGTTTTTTGATGAAGTAGATGCCATAGGAGGTGCTCGTTTTGATGATGGTGTGGGTGGAGACAATGAGGTTCAGCGCACAATGCTTGAAATTGTGAATCAGCTTGATGGTTTTGATGCCCGAGGAAACATCAAAGTTCTGATGGCAACAAATAGGTTAGTTGGCTCCCTGTTTTCTGTTTACTCGACTTTTTATATTGCTGCATGTCATGGTACTATTTCCATTTATGGATGCAGATGATGTTCTGAAAGTATTTTGTTGCTTTAGGGCATACTTGTGGGGGTGAGGGGGGGCTGCAGTCGCGTGTTCAACTGCAGCGGCTGCAGTCGGGTGAAATGGCACTGTTTTGCCCCAAAACTTATTAATTAGGCGAGATGTGTCCGACGGAAAGGCTGAGTGAGGAGTAAAACAATTATAAATAAAAATAATTAATTTTTTATTTGATTAGGTTAAAAAATAAAATAAAATAAAAAATATTTTTAACGTAATTAAGTATCCTTTAACAACTTTTTAGTATTTGGTAAAACAAATATAAATTTTTAGTAACGTTCAACAATTTTTGTGTGTTTGGTAAAAATTTTTGAAACTTTTGAATGGGGTTAAAGTGAAATGATGATTATACTTCTCACTAACTCATCAAAAAATTGATGTGTTGACAACTTGGCACATAAGATTATTAACAATATAAAATAAAAATATTTTTAATATGATTAAGTAACTTTTAGCAAATTTTAAGTGCGTAGTAAAACAAATAAAAATAAAAATAGTTAATTTTTGTAAATCGTTAATTTTTAATATGCTTGTTAACAATATAAATATAAATAAATTTTAATTTAATTTACTTTAATTTAATTTAATTTAACAATATAAAATAAAAAATATTTTTAACATGATTAAGTAATTTTTAGTAAATTTTAAGTGTGTAGTAAAACAAATAAAAACAAATAAAAATAAAAATAGTTAATTTTTATAAATAATTAATTTTTAATATGCTTGTTAACAAAATACATATAAATAAATTTTAATTTAATTTACTTTAATTTAATTTATAAATTTAGTTAATAATCCTATGTGGCAGATTGTCAACACATCAATTTTTTGATGAGTTGGTGAGGAGTATAATCATCATTTCACTTTAACCTCATTTAAAAGTTTCAAAAATTTTTACCAAACACACAAAAAATTGTCAAATGTTACTAAAAATTTATATTTGTTTGACCAAATACTAAAAAGTTGTTAAAAGTTATTTAGTCACGTTAAAAATATTTTTTATTTTATTTTATTTTTTAACCTAATCAAATAAAAAATTAATTATTTTTATTTATAATTTTTTTTACTCCCCACTTGGCCTTTCTATTGGACAAATCTTGCCAAATTAATAAGTTTTGGGGCAAAACGGTGCTGTTTCACCCGACTGCAGCCGCTGCAGTTGAACGCACAACTGTAGCCCCCCCTTACCCTACTTGTGGTGCTTGGTATTATTTATTATCTTGGAAATGCAAATTACTTACCTTTGTCTTTTGTTACTTTTTACGATTTTGATACTGTTTGCCTGCTTACACTGGACACTCTTGCTTTTCAGACCTGACACACTGGACCCAGCGCTGTTGCGTCCTGGAAGGTTAGATCGCAAAGTTGAGTTTGGCTTACCAGACTTGGAAAGTAGGACTCAAATATTTAAAATCCACACTCGAACAATGAACTGTGAAAGGGATATTCGTTTTGAACTTCTTGCTCGCCTCTGTCCAAATTCGACTGGTAAGTTCTACCAAAAATTCTGTTAAATGTTTATTTAACCTCTTTTTATCAATGACATTATTGTGCTGATAAATTTCTTTTGTTAATATTGGAAATGGCATAATAAAGAGTTCTAGTGGTGGACCATGCGGTCTATTTATAGTGATCACTTTTGTTGTCTAAGGCATGTGAATTGTTGTCTGTCAATTATGATGTGTTATATAACTATTACATCATCGACGCGTGGGGGCAACCAAAAGTATGAAGTCATAATGACATTTTTGCTCTGATTAGTTTATATTTTACTAGTGATTAGGTCCTTGCATTGCATGGATTTGTCATATTATATTTTTATTTTAAATTTTAGTTGAAATTTATATTAAAAATCATTTAAGAAATTCTTTTTTATAAATCTAGTTAAATCAATAATTTTAACTCATTATAAATGAAAGGGGTTTTTAAAACCTTTGGGCCTAGCTTAGCGGGTGACCCTCTGATTGTGGAGGGCCGAGGCAACAAACCCGCAAGGGATTGAGTCTCCGCTGGTGAAATCCAGTCTCGTTGAGTTATCCCAAGGGCCACCCACCACACGTGCAAGCGTGTGACTTAAGCTGTTTGGCGGGCTTGTGGGGTGTTTGTCGACCCCCGGTTTACCGGTTGGCTACACGGTCCGTTGAGGGCTGTAATAAACCGGCCGGGTTCCGGGTCACCAAAAAAAAAAAAAAAAAAAAAAAAGAAAGGGGTTTTTAATAAGCAACCAGCATTTAGGGAAAAAGTACTAGAGGAAGACGTTTGGACGGTAAATAAGAGTGCAAATATTATGTGGGATAAGGTGGCAAAGTGTATTAGGAGGGTAGGGAAATAAGTCTTAGGAGAATTCAAAAAGAGTGCTTCGGCACAGAAAGAGGCATGGTGGTGGAACGAGACCGTCCAAGACAAGATAAGAGTTAAAAGAGTGTGTTTTAAATCTTGGTAAAACGACTGAAATGAAGCGAATTTGGAGAGGTATAGAGAAGCTAGAAGACAAACCAAAAAGGCAGTTAGTGAGGCTAAGGCAAAGACATTTGAGGATTTATATAGGCAGCTTGGCACTAAGGAGGGCGTAAGAGAGATATTCAAGCTTGCTAAATCCAGAGATAGACAGACCAAGGATTTAAACCAAGTTAAATGCATTAAGGATGAGGATGAAAAGGTATTAGTAAAGGAAGAGGAGATAAAGGAGCATTGAAAGAGCTACTTCTACAAGTTGTTTAACGAAAGCAGTAGTAGTGACATACAATTGGGGTAGATTATCACTTTTAGGGAAGAATTAAATCTTATGTTCTATAGAAGAATCAGTAGGGAAGAAGTAAAAGAAGCATTAAAAAGGATGAAGAATGGGAAAGCGATTGGGCCAGATGGTATCCCTATTGAGGTTTGGAGGTGCTTAGGAGAGGATGGCATAAGTTGGTTGACAAAACTTTTTAATGTAGTGCTAAAGAGCAAGAAGATGCCTGATGTATGGAGGAAAAGTATTCTTATACCCATATACAAAAACAAAGGAGATATTCAGAACTGTGCGAACTACTATGAGATTAAATTGATGAGCCATGCGATGAAATTATGGGAGGGAGTTATTGAGAGAAGATTAAGAAGGACAACAAACGTTTCAAGGAATCAATTTGGTTTCATGCTTGGAAGATCAACCATGGAGGCTATCTTTCTCTTGAGGAGGTTAATGGAATAGTATAGAGAAGGTCAAAAAGATTTACATATGGTGTTCATTGATTTAGAGAAGGCATATGACTGAGTTCCTAAGGAGATTCTATGGAGAGTATTAGAAAAGAAAGAAGTGTGTATCGCATATATTGAGACGATAAAAGATATGTATGATAGAGCCATGACATCTATACGGACGACTGGTGGAGAGACTAACGAATTCCCTATCGCGATTGGTTTACATCAAGGCTCGGCATTAAGCCGGTACTTGTTTGCTTTAGCTATGGATGAGATTACAAGACATATTCAGGATGAGGTGCTGTGGTGTATACTATTTGTAGATGATATTATTTTAGTAGATGAGACGAGAGGAGGAGTGAATGCTAAGCTAGAATTGTGGTGGGAAACGTTAGAGACAAAAGAGTTTAGGCTAAGCTGATGCAAGACGGAATATATGGAATGTAAGTTTAGTCAAAATAGGATAACGAGTAGTATAAAAGTAAGTTTAGGCACACAAAAGATTGTAGAGAAAGTTAAATTTAGGTACATTGGATCTATGGTGCAACAAGATGGAGGGATTGATATTGATGTAAGTCACAGGATTCAAATCGGGTGGACCAAATGGAGGAGTGTTTCGGGGGTCTTGTGCGACCCAAAAGTCTTCCTCAAGGTGAAAGGAAAGTATTATAAGGTGGCAGTTAGACTAGCGCTGCTATATGGATCAGAGTGTTGGACAGTAAAGTATAATCATGGTCAGAAGATGACAGTTGTAGAGATGAGAATGTTCAGGTGGATATGCGGGATTACAAGGAAAGATAGGATTAGGAACGAGGAGATTAGGGGCAAAGTAGGAATAGCACCGATTGAAGATAAAATGAGAGAAAATCGATTAAGATGGTTTGACCATGTTAGAAGGCGTCTAGTGGAGGCACCTGTTAGAAGGTGTGAAAGTATGGAGATTGCCAGGAGTAGGAGAGGTAGAGGAAGACCTAAGAGAAGTTGGAAAGAAACTATTAAACATGACCAGACCTACTTAGATTTATCGGAGAACATGGTCCTAAACAGATCTAATTGGCGTTGACAAATCCATATAGCCGACCCCACCTAGTGGGAAAAGGCTTGGCTTGGTTTGGTTTGGTTTGGTTTATAAATAAAACGGGTTTTTACTAGAAAGATATTCAAATATATAGATTTTACCAATATAATATCAAAATTTAGAAAATTCCCATTATAGTATACTACATCAACTTTTTGGTTTTGGTTGACCAAACAACCTGTGCTAATGAATGATTGTGATTTCTTGTAATCCGATTTGGAAGAAAACTTTTCTAATTTATGTAATTTTACAATTGTATGATTTCTTGTAGGGAAAAATTTTATTTGTTTCTCTAAAGTGAAAATCTTACTTTTTGCAGATGCATTTTTTTTGGTTGAAACAAATGGTGAAAAAATCCCTTCACTTTGTCATTTTGCTGACAAGTTTGTTTATTTGTACATATAAGGGCTAATTTGTGTAAATTGAAGATAAAATAACGTAATTCTATTTATGAAGATGGAGATGTTGAAGCCATCATGGTTCTAAAAACTATAACACAAGTCAATTTTGTTCAATAAATTCACAAGATTGTTACATCCAAGTCCAAATGATATAATTCTAAAAATTCAATACCCTGTTTATCTTCTTAATCTTATTGAACATTGATCTTGGAATGTAATCACGTGTTAATGGCATCATTATTTGTATTGAAAAGTGTGCATACAAACCCAATGATCAAGAAGTTGCTATAAAAAAATCCAAAGCAAGTAATTATTAACAATATTTCAGAGACAAATCTCGAATTGCAATAATTAGAATATGTATTGAAATGGGTAAATATGTCTTAAAATGAAAGTAATGAGTATTTACATTATAATGGTAATTTTCTCAATTTTGATACCATATTGGTAAGATCTATATATTTGAGTATTTTTTAAGTAACAATCCCTAAATAAAAATATAACTAATTTATTTTATTAATTAATTATATCATATGATAAATAAGTTATGATCATCACTTAATTATATGTTTGATATTTTTATCTTATGTCCTCTTTATTTAATTATAGAATCGTAGTTAATGTAAAATTAATTAATTAATTAATTTACATATCAATAATTCATGAAGAATCCAACTTAGATAAAAATATCCCACTTATATTCAATTCACAGGAGAAAAATATTTTTTTTTGAAAAAAAATTATAATAAATAATATGTTTAATTTGATGTTTAAAATAATTGAAGTTAAAAAATTAACTTATTGCGTTAATTTTTATTTTACTTTTTTGTTTATAAAAATTATTAAATTTGTCTTTATTTTATCTCATTAATCAAAGTAGAATGAGATAAGATAATAATAGTGCTTGAATAGGACTATAATTCTAAAATTCCTATTATGATTAATGTAATATAATAGAATAGAATAGAATTATTATTAGAATTAATTTTAAACATAAAACTATATGATAAAATCATAAGATAATAATAAATGTATTTATTATCAAAATTATAAATAATGCAAAATAATATAGATTTAAAACTAACTAATTAATTATAAGTTTTTATTTTTAGTTTTTCAATATAATTAAATCTAACGTTAGTTGATACAAAAATTCGGTTAACAATCTTAATATATTTTTATGATATTAAAATTAAATGAACACGACTTTAAAATATATAAATGAATATAATATTCATCATTTAGTAAGGAGACACATGACAGTTTTAAAATAAAGAAACAAGTGATAAAACTTTTTAAAACTGGTTGAGGTCTTCTAAATAAGAAACTTCAATGTTGTAATTATTTTTATTTGAATTCTAATTGAAGAAAAAGAATAACATTTTTGAACAAAAAAATTGACTATTAAATTAAAGGAAAAATAGAGTAAAATCTGAATAATCATACGTTGAATATTTGAGTGAACAAATTGAACAAATAAATGAATGTTTAGAGAATGAAGCAGTTCTGAGAATTTGATACACAAGAAAATAAAATAAAATAAATAAAACATAATTTCATTTGAAAAAAAATCTAATAATAACAACTATAGCATGAAAGTTGAGTTATGCAAGTTATATGAGAATGTTGTGAGATATTGTATAATTTTATAATACCCAATTAGGTGCCATATGACACAAATGTGTTTCTCAGGACACTTTTATATTTATGATTTGCATGGGTGCACATGCATGCACTTTTGAATGTTTAGGGCTCGTTTAATAAAATTGTCAATGTTCAGTTTTTGTGTTTAGTTTTTTATTTTTGTTTTTCATTTTTATAGTAGGGGGGAAAAAGAACTTGAAAATACATTTAGTAGCAATAGTTGTTGGTTGGTAGTTATAATATTAGGAGGGTAACTGATGGCGACAGAGGTGGTGGGTGATGGTTGTGATTGGTGGTGGTGGGGGTGGTTGTAGAAGAAATAAAAATTCAAGAAAACACCTTTTTTATGTTTCCATAATTTTTATAAATTTTGAAAATAGTTTTCTTTTTTTGGAAATTGAAAACATATTTACAAATGAATTTCGTGTTCGATTATTTAAAAAAAAAAAAAAAGAACCGAAAATTGGAAGTTTTGTTGTCAAACGGGCCTTAAAGTTCTCCATTGGCATGACATGCTTTGGTGATTTTGAGCTTTATCACGATGTGTCAAAGCGTTACAGTTCTTGTTGATATGATCCGTGGAACTTCGGTTAACCTATTCACATGAAAGAGGATTTTAAACGTTTGGATCTTATTTATTCTTCAGGAGCTGACATAAGGAGTGTGTGTACGGAGGCTGGAATGTATGCTATTCGAGCGCGGAGGAAAACAGTGACTGAGAAAGACTTCCTTGATGCTGTGAACAAAGTCATCAAGGGGTACCAGAAGTTCAGTGCCACACCCAAGTATATGGTCTACAATTGATTGAGCTCTGCTGTTTTCGTTCCTGAGAGAGATTTGGTTGTGGTCACCACTGCAACTAACTTGGGGGATCTTACTTGTTTCATCCTCTCGACGGATCTAGAAATTGTTTGTGTTGTAGCTCTGCCTACTAAATGGGGGGTAGAGATTGCGTTGAATGAATGCTCTTGAACCTTTTGAATTTCAAAATGATGGGGAAATTCTATTCCATTACAAACTTGCTTGTGTTATTTGACGATGGAACTTTGCTTGGACAGCCCACAAAATTTGAAATGACAGGTTAGAGATTCATGCAAGCGTTGTGATCTAAATATCAATGAAAATTCCGTTCACGGACTGAATAACTATTATTGTTGAATCCCTGCTAATGCTTTGCAATATTCTTGGAGTTTCAGTGATTTTGACGTAAACTCTTCCAATTTTTTTTTTTTGGTTGTTTTTTTTTTTTTGGGGGGGGGGGGGGGGGGGGGAGATGGAAGCATACTTATTTCCTAGTTAATGCAACTGTGTCTGAATGAGTACTAGGTGATGTGTAGGCTATGGATGACATCTCTGGAAGATCTGTCCCTTCTCTGTTGTTTTTATTGTGTCCCTTCTTGGTTGTTTTTATTGTGGGGAAGGTTAAGTAAACAAGTTCCTCGCCCGGGCTTGTAGTTTTACCATTGAGGCAACATGTGATTCAATTCAATAAAATCCTAGTTTCAAATTACTTATGGTTAAGTAGGTGAATTCTATTTCTTTATTTCTGTCTCGAGTAATATATTATTTAAGGTTATGTATTTTGTACTTTAGTCTAAATTCTGAGGAAGTTAAGTTTCCATTCTTTTTTTGTTTTTTGTGGGATAAATTATTAATCGAAGCACGCTATAAAATTAGTACTTCAAGGCATGAAAAAGGACATGAAAAAAAAAAAAAATTTGAAAAATGAGGAGAGGTCCCACTTCATGACTTGGCATTCAATAACTGTGGGGTTTGTTTAGGATCGCCATAATATTGTTTCAGGTTCAGGATCTAAGAAGGAAGAGAAGTCCCTATTATTGCTTTTGGTACGAGAAAGAAGAAAAATCCCCATCCATCACTATTGGGATGTAGTGATTGGTGAATTGTTCGTTCATTAATATATTTGACTAAAGGAGAAGAGATTAGATTGAATCATTAATTATGTGGATGCTTTCCTTTTTTGTTATTTTTTTTGAAAGGTGGATGCTTTCGTTTTGATGTTAATGTTTCATTTATTTAGGAATATTGATTGACTTTTAATGGTATATAACTTAAAATAACGGTATTTAATTACGTGGTGTTGTATATTTTTATTTTTAGATTATTTTTTTTTGGTTAAGATTCAAAAATTTAACATTATTTTATATCAAAACTTATATCAAATTGCATATTTTATTTCATTTCCTATTTTACTTTTAAAATACTAAAAAAATTAATTCTATGAAAAAAAATGAATCTTATATTATATATGCATAACCAACATTGTATATACTAACATGATATTACTTATTTGTTAGTGTTCCAATTCCTCTAATCAGACCTCGGCTGAATGAGGTACTATATTACTGCTTCCGAGTGTAAAAGGCAAGCCAGCACAACTTCTTTATTAGTATACACATTGAGAGTTTGTTAAAAGATTAAATAAATACTTTAAGATGTAGCTAGCAACATATTATAAAAGAATACTTAGGAAAACCCTTATATATATATATATACACTAGAAATTAGCATACAAGTTTTGTTAAATTATTATTTTATTAAAAATAACATTATAAAAAAATTAACAAAATTGGCTCAAGTATTAGTTATAATAAGTAGTTAAGGGATACTTAGATAGACAATAACTAATTAAAGAACATTTAAAAACAAAATAAAAAAGTTACAAAAGTAATGGGTGATTAAAGAGTACTTAAACTATGTAAGACAAAAATATAAATAAGTAAAATTATTTAATTTTGTGATAGTTATTTCTAATAAGATTTTAAAATTGTGAGTCAAGGCTTCTGAATTCATTATATAGCTTTATTTATGCTCCTTCTAATTCTTTTATTTGATATACTGTTAGTGAAGTGGGGAACAAGTTTTACTTTATTCTCTTGTGAAATTATGGAGAGAGTTTTTATTTTACTCTCTTGTTTAATTGTTTTGATTCCATTTATGCTATACTCTGGCCTATGTATTTTAAGTGGGAATATAATTTTTACTTTATTCTCTTGTAAAATGATAGAGAGAATTTTACTTTATTCTCTTATTCAATTATTTTGATTCCATTTGTTCTATATTTTGGTATGTGTGGCATATATAGAATACCATTTTTACTTTATTCTCTTATTTAATTGTTTTGATTCCATTTGTTCTATACTATGCTTTGTGTGGCCTATACTTTGACTGAGAATACAATTTTACTTTATTCTCTTGTTTAATTGTTCTTATTCCATTTGTTCTATGCTTTGGTATGTGTGTCTATACAGAATACTTTTTTTTACTTTATTCTCTTGTTTAATTGTTTTGATTTTATTTGCTCTATGCTCTGGTCTATGTGGCCTATACTTTAAGCGAGAATACAATTTTTACTTTATTCTCTTGTGAAATGATGGAGAGAATTTTTACTTTATTCTCTTGTTCAATTGTTTTGATTCCATTTGTTCTATGTTTTGATATGTGTAGGCATATACAGAATACCTTTTTTACTTTATTCTCTTATTTAATTGTTTTGATTCCATTTGTTCTATATTATGCTCTGTGTGGCCTATACTTTAACTAAGAATATAATTTTACTTTATTCTCTTGTTTAATTGTTCTTATTCCATTTGTTCTATGCTTTGGTATGTGTGTCTATACAGAATACTTTTTTTACTTTATTCTCTTGTTTAATTGTTTTGATTTTATTTGCTCTATGCTCTCGGTCTATGTGGCCTATACTTTAAGCGAGAATACAATTTTTACTTTATTCTCTTGTGAAATGACGGAGAGAATTTTTACTTTATTCTCTTGTTCAATTGTTTTCATTTCATTTGTTCTATGTTTTGATATGTGTGGCCTATACGGAATATTATTTTTACTTTATTCTCTTGTTTAATTGTTTTGATTCTATTTGTTCTATGCTTTGGTATGTGTGGCCTAATCAGATGGAAAACAAAAGTACCTTGACAAGTTAAGTTTGAGTGAAAGTCAATTTTTTAAGCATTTTTTTTTTCATTTTGTTTTACTCTTTTTTTTATTTTGTTTACTCTTTTTTTTTTGGTAAAATTGTTAACATGCTTAAAAAAGTTTGTTCGAGCCTACAAAGCATACGAATTATTCTTCTCAAAGGGATAAATATTCATAAATAATATTTTGAGAATACCATAAATTGGCTATTTAAATTGGTATAAGATGACACAAGAATTCCCCGGCTGTTAAACATAATTTCAAATTGAACTATGAACTATTAATGTAATTTGCTGATATTCCTTTTTCTCTTCCCATTTTTTGAATATTAGTTTGTTTAACATGAAGAATGTATCACAGAGAAAATTTCTTACTAATTCTGTATTTGTTTACCAAAATGAAAGCCTGTCCCATATTTAAACATCAAACCATTTTGAACGCCATTTGATTGTAGAAATTAGTAGATATATCACTCAGCTGACTAATAACACTCACAAAACAACTTAGGAAGTATAAGACCTTTGAAAACCTATTTCTTCTCTCTTCTTCTTCTTCTTCTTCTTCTTTTACATTTGGATTCATACCACCTTGTCTTAATTGCAATGCTTTAAAGAATCTGAAAACATAGAGAACCAAGAAAAGGTTTCAGAAAGTCACTCAAGAATGTATTTATTTATTTATTATATCAGTAAAGGCACTCATTGAAATTATAATATGGAAACTAAATAAAGAAGAACTAGTACCATGTTGCCTAAAATTGATTGATTGAACGAAGTGAGAAAATATGGCTTACTAAAAATGCTATGGCTTTTGTCCAGATTCTCAAGAAAATAAGTTATTTTGCATTGTTTCAAATGTCTCAACGGCAGCTGAGCTGATCAGGCATTGAAGCCCTCAACCAAAAGCTTCACCTTGAGTTGCTTCTAGGAAAATTGATTGAATCAACAACCACCTTTGCATAAGAAGGTTTGCAGTCGTGGACAATTAACAATACACTTGCAAAATATAAATTCTTGAACATTCTCAAAGAAGATGGAAAAACAAATTGAAGACTTGTAAACAAGCAGAGTTTAGTTTGGTAGCAAATGAATACACAACATTGGGGTAAAGGGAAAATGGATTACAAGTGAAAAGAGAGAGAAGGAAATAAATTTACCTATTTCTGGAATAATAATCATCAGTCTATCTATGGAATTAGTTGCCGGGGGATCTAGCAAATTGTTTCAGATTTTATATTTTGCTGGTCGTTTCTGATCTTTGTGGTTAAATCTGTGAAGAAAGAGAAATGTATAAATGAGATAATTACCAAATATGAGAGTATACTTCTCTTTATTAAAAATGAAGAGAGGAAAGAAAAATCAAGTGAGAGGAAATCATAAGGGGTGGTGATTTTTGGATAGAAGGTATTTTCAAGAATTCATTCAGGTAAGGGAAAAAAAGAAGGAAAGAAGAAATAAAATAGAGTGATTGAACATTTTGTAAAAATTATGGCATACCAATTAGATTATCAGGAGTGATGGAATATGGGAAATCTTATGCTCCTTTGGTCCGCTTCATTTTCTGCAACTTCCCCCGAGAAGGGCACACATGAGAATCTCTAGACTTCTTAGATTGGTGAGACATTGCATCGCTTGCAAGGCAGGCATCTTCTTCAGTTTTTTGTTCCAGCGAAGGCACAGGGATTAAAGAGAGGTAAGGTTACCCAGCCAATCCGGCAAAACTTCCAACCCATCAAAGCTATGTATTTCCAAATCTTTCAAAGCATCACAAGTAGCAATACAGGGCAGAGGCTGGAGTTTTGGCCAACCAATCAATGTTAGAGACTGGAGAGAGATGAAGAATGGACACTGTTCTGTAGAAGCAGGAACATCTAAATTTGCAGAACTGATGGACGACGACGATGAGGAGGGGCAGGGCTAGGGGAAATGTTCAAGCTCCTCTGAGAAACCACCTATGTTCAATTGTGTGAGGCCGCAGATCATCTTATCATCCAATTCCCTAAAACTCACCAATCTTGGACGATCCAAAATCATCAACTTGTGAAGTGATGAGAGTAATATTGCATCATCATCATCATCATCATCATCATTATCATCATCATCTGGATTATTTCCCATTACCATTAAATTCAGACAATTGTCTAAGGTTACTGCCACAAGGGTTTGTGGGGGCATTCCCTTGGGCAAACATGCCAACCTTTGGCAACACGTTATATTTAGGAGTTTTAGACAAGGGCTACATTTTTTTGTGGATATGTTGGACCATACTTGTCGGTTTGGCATATCTCTTACAATGAGCTGTTCTAGTGCAGAAAATACAACAGAAATGGTTCCTGCAAGTGCTCCAACCCCACCACCACCACCATCATCATCCTGCTTAACAGCTTCACCATAGAATTCAGGACCAATACATTTTACACCTATGCAATCCCTCTATTTCAATGACCTTCAGACATGGGAGATGCCCAAGTGGTGGGATATGTTCACATTTCTTGCAATTCTTCAATTCGATCTTCACCAAGTTTTGAAGCGAGAACGTGTCATTCTTCCTTGCTGTTGTCATCATCCACGATGCAAAACTTTCTCCTCAGAAGTTTTCAATAATTAGGTGTTTCAAATTCCCATGAGGCTTGAGCTCCTCCAACACATTCCCATCGATGTTGTTTTTGTCACCTTCTCGTTCTTCACTCCAGCATAATTTCAAGACACGAATCTTAAACAAATTTATTTTGATCTCTTCTTTGTTTCTCACTTTCTTAGGACCATATATCCTCAATTCACCTCTCAAGTTTCTTAAGCAACCAAGCTCTTTAATTGTACTTCCCTTGCCCTCGCCAACCCAAAAAAAAAAAAAAAAAAATGGCAATGTTTGTAAAGAAGGCATTTGCCCTATCATCACTAGCATCAATTTTCTACTTCCTTGACAATCACGAATAAAAAAATGCCACAAGTCTTTTTTTTTTGGGTAATGGGGAAAATTGCCAGCTTGGGCCCTTCAGACCTACTGAGCTATAAACCCTCGGGGAAACTAGTGTGTTCCACCACCACAATCCCCCACTTAATTATTTGGCTTGCTCAGGAAGGGATTCGAACTCACGACCTGGGTACATCACTCAAGCATTGAGCTCGACCCCTGCTCCATTGAACTAAGCCAGCCGATGGTAATGCCACAAGTTAACCAACTTATGAAACTCTTCTAGAAGCTTTTCAAACAACCTGGAAGTTTCAATGTTTGCAAATTGTAGAGCTTGGTGATAAAATTTGGAAGGATTTCAATTCTAGTCATCGAGAGATTAAGATATCTCATGTGTATGAATTTTCTTATTGAGCCCGAAAAAAAAGTCCGTATCATAAAAAGAGACGGAAAGCAAATATTTGGCACCTGTGATTTTTTGGGGGGAGTTTCTGATAAAAAGTAAAGTCCTTAGTCTTCCAACATTTTTTTTCAAAATTTTTGAGATACTATTGTTTTCATCCAAGTACAAGTGCAATGATAAATTTTAAACCTCCAAATGACCTGATTACTACGCGTTTTTTTTTTTTTTTTTTTGAAAGGTGTACGCGTTAAAGCCAAGCAATTACCTTTTGAGACAATCAATGCAAGATCATGTACAAGATTATGCATCATCTTGCGTCTTGCAACTTCTAATGTTATTGTACTTGTCCAATTCAACATCTTGAAGCAATGAATTGCGCAATAAAAAAACTAAAATAATTATCACCCACATCCTCCATTTCCAAATTATTGGAGGTTGAAGATATCCTTGACTCATCCAAAGTTGAATCAAGTCATCCTTCTTAATTTTCCAATCTTTAGGGAAAATAGAGCAATAGGCAAAACATTGTTTCAAAGAAGGAGATGGTAGGTAATCAAAACTTAGCCTAAACACTGGAAGAATTTCATTTTCACGTCCAAGAGAACTCCATAATTCATTGCCTTGGATTGACAACCATTCGTCTTCATGTTGCTTAGAGTGCATCAAACTTCCTAATGACCTTATAGCTAAAGTGACATCCTTGCACGTCTCCACCATTGATCGACCAATAACCATCAAACTTTGAGTCTCTATTAGACCTCCACTTGCCAATGCTCTTTTATTAAACATGGTCCAACTGTCATTATCAGATAGTACACTAATGCGATGAGTAAAAGATGGAGATATTTGCATGGTTGACACCGTTGACATACTGCGGGTGGTAACTACAATTTTGCTTCCCTTGGAACCGCCTACTCCTAGCAAAGAACTTCTCATAGACTCCCATTTGGCGTAATTTTCATTCTAGACATCATCAAGCACTGGTAAATATTTTTTTTTCGGGTGTTTTTTCACTAAGCTTTCTCACAATTCCTTCAATGGTTGGTTTGTCAGATTTATCTCCAGTGAGAGATTGAACCATCTCATTCAACAGTCTTTCAACTCTGAAATCGCCAGACACACAAACCCACATTCTTTGATCACCAAAGGTCTTCACAACCTTCTCATGATTGCAAAGTAGATGGGCAAGGGTTGTTTTCCCTAGCCCACCCATTCCTACAATGGCAATGGCGGACAAAGGATCATTATTGGCATTAGAGCTCTCCTCCTCTAGTACCATTTCTATCACTTTCTGTACATCCTCATCCCTATCCATAACTAGTGAATCATCAACAAAGGGTTGAGTTAGCCTACATAGATCTCCTGTAGAAGGTAGTGGTTCATCATTAGTAATAGCTTTCATAATATGCTCACCAGGGTTAATTAGACGCAAGTCTTTGACTTGCCTCTTTAGAAATTTGATCAAGCAGTGAATTGACATAGTTGACCTTTTGAGCCATCTAGAAACGGAAAGCCAGTGGGTTTGAGAGGGAGAAGAAGTTGCGTACCTTATTCTTCATTCGAGTTCTAACCTCCAACCTTGTTCGAAGATGTTCAGACCTCGAACTCGTCGAGCACATCCTCAGCCTTACACGATGCAGCCTCGACACTCTTCAGCCGAGCTTTCAAAGTTACTCGCCGGTTCTGAGCATCTATTAACAAAGCTTGAATGTTTGTTAACCTTCTTCGCAGCATTTCCAGCTCACCCTTGAAACCCCATGCCTGGTTAATCTGCTGGCCTGCTTGAGAAATCAGTTTGTTTATGATTCCCTGTGCAGCAAAGGTGAGGTAATATCCTCCATCTGAAAGGAAATTTGATTAAACAGAAGAGAATTGTGTGTTACTAGCTAGAGAACAGAGACGAGTACTTAATGGCACTTGTAGGCATTGAACCTAAGTCTAAGCCAGCCTAGAGGCGAGTTATTACTCTCAAATACTTTATAGCGACTTTAGCTTCTGGAATTGCAATTATATGCTTTTTGAAGAGCACTTTGACGGGCCCTATACTTTTCCATGTTCAATTAATTGAAAATGCATAATTTTCTCTCCTTTCTCAGGTAGTATTTGGTTGGTCAAAACTAATTAAAATCTATAAATTTTATTAATTTTATATTTTTTCTGATCAAAATTCATCACATATTACTTTTATATTAATTTTTATATTTTTACTATATTTCTTAACTAACTTTAAATAATTATTATCTATATCTAGAAGTAATGTCCTGATGTCCTATTAAATTTATTTTTAGTAGTTGTGATAATTTGCGTTTCATAATTATGCACTTGTACTTGGATATTATGTTTAGGTTGGAGTCCTTTTTGGAAAGCACTTCCGCCCCTCTATCACTAAAAATTTTCCAAATTCGCAAGGTTCTTAAGAAAGTGGAGGTCCAGCTATGTAGCACTAAACCAGGGTGTGCATCGATGCTTGTTATTTTTAAACTAGAATTGATTGATAGATAAGTTTCGCTCGAGCTATAATGGGATATGATTAAATAAGATAACCTAGTTAATTATATTTATTTAGTTTTTTTTTTTTTTTTTTTTGGAAAATCAAATGCGAGTTTGGCTTTGTTTGAAGCTCTAAATTTGACAAAGATCTTTGCATGTTTCAGCCACTGCCTTAAAGTCTTTCATCACACTCTGAATCAAGCACCTGCAAACATAGAATGTAAGCTTCAAAAATGGAACTTAAATTAACTAAAACCCCTATGATCAATAATTACCCAAAAAAAAAAATAATAATAATAATAATAATAAAATAAAATAAATTGTGAACAGCATTCCCTGATTTTTTTTTTTAACTGAACCCACAAGGCATGTGATGTCATGTTTCCACGTAAATTTCAAATGAACAAAATACAGAGACATAAAATTTTGCTCCATTCGTTATGCCTTTTTTTGGTCCTGCTACCCATTTTAAAAGGCTTGTCAAAATATCGAACCAAGCCGGAGGACTTCACTGTTCCACCGAAGTGTATCCCCCTTCGAGGTCAAGCGCCCTCTTCGATGACATATCGATTGTCGAGCTGGAAAATATTCCGGCGACATATCGGTATGCAGCGGCTATTGAATAATTGAAGACTCATTTCCCTCTCTCTCTCTCTCCACAATTTTGTTCTTGCTGCATATCAATAGAAGACCCATTTCTCTCTGTCTCTCTCTGCAATTTTGCACGAATTTTTGATTTTGTATAGATTTGCCCAGATGAACAGTCTCCATGGTTGTTAGATGGTTGAGATCAATCAGCTAGTGGGTTTCCAGGCAGCAGAGATGGCCTCTGTCGGAAAGCCCCTCACGGCTTCCTCTTCCTCCACCGGAGTTACATGTACATGCATGCACCCCCGCCGCCGATTTAGTTCTGATTTTTTTTTATTGATAATTTATAAACAAATTGGGGAATTGCTAAAAAAAATAATAAAAAAAAAGTTTTGAAAGAATACCGATAATGAAAATGTAATATGATATCACATTTTCAGATGGGTTGAAACTAAATGAAATCACAAAATAATAATGCAGTTTTAGAGTATATTACAATTTTAACTAAGTGTGTATATATATATATATTTATATATAACATTTTGGATATTTATATATTTATCTGATTCTATTTTTAAATATTTAAAAGGCTTTTATTCTTTAGTTTGATTGCTTCATAGTAATTTTAATCTATAGAATTTTAATTGGATTAGAAGTATGTTTATTCTGTAAAGATATATATATATATATATATATATATTTGGATTTTTTTTATATATTTATCTAATTCTATATTCAAATGTTTAAAAGGTTTTTATCATTTTAATTTTAATTGCATCAATAATGTGTAGAATTTTAATGGGATTAAAAAGACAGTGAATTAGAACGCGAAATGAAATTACATTTTGATATATTTATCTGATTTAATTTGATAATTTCTACTTTAATATATAGAATTTTAATCGAATTAAAAGTCTTGTAAAAAAATCTCACGACATGCTATCGAAATTTTAAATTTGTTGATGTTGATATATATATATATATATATATTAATCTTATTTGATTTTCAACGAATTTTAAAAAATTTTATCTTTATCTTGCATCTGATCTTATTTTCACTTTAATTTCAATGGATAAGTTGATGTTGATATGATTTGATCTTCAATTGAAATCTCTTTTGCCTACCAAAACTGCTAAATGAGTTCACGTCTCCATATTTTACCCATCAATTGCGAAATTATATTACTGTTTAAACCTATTTAAAAATCACGGTATCATATTATGTTTTCATTAATTGTACATTCTTAAAATCTATTTTTTTCGACAACATTCACACAATTTGTGTATAAATTATCAATAAAACAAAAAAACGTCCTTCTCCTCTTCATATTTTTTTAAAACTTAATATGTATTATATAGTTTTCAGTTATTTCTATATTTTAATCACTCAATTCAAATCCAATGAATGTCTTCATCCTCAAAAAATAATTAATTTTTTACACTTTTTAATTTAATTTTCATTATATCCTCATTCATAATTTTTATTTTACTGAATTTTCAATACATATATTCTATTATAATTTTACTTATTGTAAACCTTTGGATTCTTAATTTTAACTTATGATTTATACCTGATTTAATTTTATTAATCAAATATAATACCATATATGAACAAATTGGACGCTTTTGTCCATTGCATTCACATAAAAACATGTACCTCTAACCTATTCACGGAAAAACAGTATTTCTTAATTCATACACTAACTATATTTGTTGTTTCATAAAACTTATTTAATTGCAATTTTTATTCCTTTGTGTGCTGAAGTTGATGCAAACAACGGAATCTTTGAATAATTGCATAAATATGTTACTAAGGGCGGATTCAATGTCAAATATGTACCAAAAAAATAGCATCTTCTAATGTTAATACTAAAATTTGTATTAATTGGGAGATATCCTTTTGTAATTAAATCTGCTTTGATACACAGAGAAATATCTCTAAGATAATGTAAATTCTTTTTCATTAATTCAAATCATTCTTAATTATCAAAAAAGAAAAAACTATGCTTGAATGTTTGCGTTTAAGCTTTTGTGAAGCCTTTGAAGCTCATCATTGAGCCCAATGTCTGCCATCTAATCTTTCTTTCTTTGTGAAAGGAGCTAATTGGATTCAACAATAAACCGAGGGGTACCTCATCTGATAATATTTGAATTTACTTTTTAATGATCACTAATTCAAATTTTTTCAGGACTATTGGAGGTTTAACCCTAAGATTAGTTGAGATACACGTAAATTGACGTAAACCCCCTGAATCATCAAATATATATATATATATATATAATCGGATTTAACGAAAATAGAGCTTGGAAACAATTATTAATGAATCCAGTAAGGTGTTGTTTGGTGTTGTAAAAAATTAATATATATTTATAAAAGTTACAATTTTGGCATTCGTGCAATGAGTAGAAAATTTAAATTTTAAAGAGATTTGTAAATATTTGTGGAGTTCTGTAGAACTCTACTCGGAGATGACATAATTTACACTCTGTTTGAAAATATTCTTCTTTTAAAATTGATTTGATTTTAAAATAAATGTTGAGTTGATTTGATAAATAAAATTTTGTGTTTGTAACACATATTAGAATTTAAAAATTAAATTTAATTAATTTATGAGAAATGCGAAATTTTATCATGTTAATAGAAAATAAAAAATATGGTAAATATGATATGTGAGACTAAATTTGTTCACTTTCTTAGTGAGCACTTGGAGTTACGAAAAAATAAAAAAAAAAGTTGGTGTTAAAATGAAGTGAAAGCGACACGAAGCGAAATTTAATTAGAGAAAGTTGAAAATTTTGGAGTTTTATAAAAAAATTTTAAATCTCCAAATAAAGTCTTAGGTGACTAAAGAAAATAATAAATTTTCATCAAATTTTATTATTTTAGATCAAATTTCAAATGATATAAAAATTCTAAAATTTAAGTTCTGAAATGGAATCTAACTTATAAAATTTTATTTTAATTTCAAATATAAGAATTAATTAAAATTTCCACTAAATAAAATCAAATCTATCAAATTCATCGTCTCAAATAAAGTGTTAAATTACTAAGCAAAATAGCTTTTTTTTTTTCTATTAAATAAGTTGCTGCAATCAACGTTTTTAAGTGAATACAAATTAAATTTTTATTCGTTAATACGTTGTTTGTAACAATAGATTCAACACCATTGTCATCCTTAAATACATCGTTACAAATGATAGATTTAGCTAATGCGCATTAATTAAGAAATATTTCATTTGCATGAATGAAAAATAGTTAGATTTATCTAATTGCATTTGACAACAATCTCAACAACATACACTAAGGAATATCATCTTACTGGATTTGTTTTAAAATTAGAATAATTTTTCTATTTTTTTTTTTTCTTATTCTCACAAGAACATCAAAACATAATGAAGTTATGAAGAAGGAAGAGACAATTCAATGGTACTTGCATGCACAAGTTAAAGCCAAATATCTTTAAACTTTAAAATGCTACAAAATTAATATATGTTAGAACAATGGGTAGAACTCAACCTTAAAATCAAAGTTATGAGATGAGGGCACCCAAGATTTGATTTGAACCCCAAAATCATAGTTATGAAACGAGGATATCCAAGATCTTATCAGGAGAATAGAACCTCTTAGTACGGGCGATGTTGGACGGCATGAAAGTTAACACATCCCCTTACGCGAAAGGTGGGTTACATGCCCAAAGGCACGAACCTAACTCTGAATCATGGGCAAGACTTCACACAAGTTACACACCTATGTTAGAACTATGAGTAGAACTCAATCTCAAAATTAAGGTTATAAGAAGAGGGCACTTAAGATTTGATTTGGACCCCAAAATCACAGTTATGAGGTAAGAATGCTCAAGATCTTATTACAATAATTGAATCTCTTGGTACGGGCGATGTGAGATGGCATCGAAGCTAACACATCCCCTTACGTGAAAGGCGGGTTACACGCCCAAAAGTTACAAACTTAGCTCTGAATCTTATTAGGAGAATAGGACCTCTTAGTACGGGCAATGTGGGACGACATGAAAGCTAACACATCCCCTTACGCGAAAGACATGTTACATGCCCAAAAGTCACAAACCTAACTCTGAACCATGGGCAACCTTCACACAGGTTACATAGCTATGTTAGGACTATGGGTAGAATTCAACTTCAAAATTACAATTATGAGCTGAGAGTGCCTAAGATCTTATTAGAACCCCAAAATCATAGTTATGAGATGAGAGTGTTCAAGATCTTATCAGGAAAATAAAACCTCTTAGCCCAAATAACATGGAAGTTAACATACCCTATTGTGCGAAGGGCAAGTTATAGGCTCAAAGGTTACGAACCTAACTCTGATACCATATTAGAATCATAGGTAAAATTTCGCACAGATTACACGCACAAAAGTCGCAAACCTAACTTTGATACCATTTTAGAACATGGGTAAAACTCAACTCCAAAATCATAGTTATGAGGTGAGGATGCTCAGGATCTTATTAGAAGAATGGAACCTCTTGGCCTCTGGTGCAGGCAATGTGCGAGAGCATGGAAGCAAACAATATATATATAGTTATCATTTCTTTTTTTTTTTATATTCTTCCCTCTCCTTTATTTTTATATTTTTTTAGTGTAAACAACTTTCTGCTCATCTTCAAGATTTTAACACTTATGTATCAAGCAACAGGAGGATATAAAAAACTGGGAGGAAAAGATAGTGAAAAGCAAAAACATAGGATGCTTTTGGGGATGATTTTATAGATTAAAAAAAAAGAAAAAAAAAAGAAAGGCAAATCCGTGGAAGTATAGTCATATCGAGTGCTGGAACTCATTCCCAAATGTTTCTCCTGCTCATCATGGCAAGTAGTTGAACTCCTTCCCAAATGTTCTCCGGCTCATGCTTGACCGCTGCAGCAGCATCACCAACGCTTGGACCACTTCTGACATAGATGGTCGGAACTCAGGCAGAGTCTGTCCCAAAATAGAGAGAATGGAAATTTGATTATTGCACGGTAGATTAAGGAAGAGCACAAAGTTGTTAGATAAATATTATGTTATGAATCCAAATTAGTTGGTTAGGATCCCAGAGTAATTAGTTCGGATCATTGTTAGCTAGTTTAATTGTTGTAATAAAGTCTATAGTTAGGGAGTACTATAAGGAAAAAAATACTATGAAAAAAGAATTTTTATTTTGGGATTAACTTCTTATTTATTTGGGAGAGAATGTTTGCTCTCGAATCAAACCTGATTGTTTTCATTCTCTTTTATTTTCTTACTTTTCAATCAATAAAAGTGTGTACACTTAATGCTAAAGGCTGCAAATATGAACTCATCACCTGGAGACACAGAGCAATGACATCGGCGAAGTGAGAGAGAGATTTAACGGGATACAGGCCTTCGAGTGCAGAATCAACCATCTTCAACAGAGCATCAATGTCGTGGAGCTGAGGTGTTGCCCACTGAACCAAAGATTGCTCAGTTCTTGGTCTTGAGCTGTATCAAAAATTACTTCCAACAATCAGAGCAGTGGCAATATGTCTCGAGCTCTTATCCCTTTTTCGAAAGTTTAGGCATATAGTTTACCTATCAAATGGTTTTCGTCCAGTAAGAAGTTCCAACATGACAACTCCAAAGCTGTAGATATCGCTCTTAATGGTATATTGACCAGACATGGCAAGCTCGGGTGCACC
Organism: Vitellaria paradoxa; assembly: GCA_019916065.1. NCBI lineage: Eukaryota > Viridiplantae > Streptophyta > Magnoliopsida > Ericales > Sapotaceae > Vitellaria > Vitellaria paradoxa. The sequence continues at coordinate 22,481,852 of CM034235.1, read as the reverse complement.
GTATCCAGGCCCAGCATTGTAGTTCAGTGCCTGCAAAAGAGAGAAACAGGAGGCAATAAAGTTGAGGGGTTTAGAAATGTCAGCTGCAAATTTCATAAATTGTCTTCCATGGTAAACCTGACAAATTTTAGTACCGGATGACACAAGAAACCCCAATGGACATTTGCTGAACATAATTCAGCATACTGTTGAGTCTGTATTTCATGTTTAGGCTCGCGTTTGTTTCAACGCAAAATGTTTTTGGGAAAATACTCTCTCTTATTTTGAAAAAAATAATTTCCAAAAACATTGAATAATTGCGTTCCCCCCCCCCTCAAAAAAAATGTTTTACATTGAAATAAACTGAACCTTGGTGATAATTGCAATGACAAATCTGATGTAATATTTTGTTTTATTTAGTTTTGAATTAGACTTAAGCAAGAGAAAGCAAGGTGGGGGTGTGCAGTGTCTCTTACCTTTCTAGGTTGGCAAACTCTTGTATTCAACAATGTTTATAATAGGTTTATTTTCAAGGGGTGGTCGCCTTAAAGAGACCTGAGGTTTTTGCCTAGATACAGTTCGAGGTTTTTTGTCAATATACCTTGTGTTCCTTCATTTCTGTAGTCTGTTGATTGTTATTCACCATATAATTAATTGGTTTAATTTTGCGGAGTACCTTGTCATAATAATAGATTAGGGTGTTGTTTTATACGCACTCATTTTTTTCGTACCTTTTGACATCTAAATCTTGACCCAAAAAAAAAAAAAGGAAAAAGGAAAAAAATTATGCAAATTGTTCATACAACTAGCCCCGAGTTGGAAAGCTTGTAATGCGCTCAATATCAGAATAAATGGTCACAGAAGGAACAATGCAAATACTTTTGTCCCAATTTCAATTTGCATTGGTTACTGCCAAACTATAATAAATTGGCACTGCAATGCATCTAACAGACAAAAACTTGCCCCTCATTCCACATAGATTGTCAGATAAGTGAGATGCACGACAATTATTATCTAAATTGAGTAATTCCATTTCTTAGCATGAAGAAAACCCAATTAATACCAATAAAAAATAGTTATAAATTCCATGAATTGGTAAAAAGACTCGGCAGGATCTACCTGATCAGCATCTGAAACCAAGCTCGCCAATCCAGAGTCTGACAGGAGAGGATTCAGCTCTGCGTCCAATAATACGTTGGCTGATTTCAAATTTTTATGAACCACTGATGGTGAGCAAACTTCATGTAAATACCTGAAAGAAGCCTTTAGTGAGCACCCTAAAATGAATGAAAACTTTATATTGCAAAAGGAAATCCACCAAAGTTCAACAGGCAGTTCATCTTTTCCAATATGTGTATGTAGACAACACTATATATTTATAGGGTTGGTAACCAACATTAACTTTATTTGGTGCATCCTAGGCTTTTAAGCTCAGATCTTCCCTAAAAACAAGACATAATAATCGATCCTCGTAGAAGACCTTTGCATAGATGATGCTGAACTAAATAAAACAGCATAGAATCTAATCAACATTGTCAAAAAATGAAAACGAAAACCATTGACGGAAATGCCACTTGTCTTTAACACATTATTGGTAGTGTTATATTTTGTGAAATAAAAATAATGCAAGCATAACTAGGAAATCTCAGACTTGAATTCAAATTATAGAGAGAAAAACAAGCTTTCAATCCCCTTTTTTGGCTATCAACTTACTCTAGTGCATGTGCGATCCCCAAAGCAATTTTGACACGAGTGTTCCATATTAATGGCCTTCTATATTCATTAGAGAGATGCAGCCACTCATGCAGGGAACCATTTTTATGGAACTCATGAACAAGGAAGTTTTCTCCATGCTCTGAACAATAACCAACTAGCTTTGTTATGTTTGGGTGATGCAATTGTGATACGTGTGAAACTATATCCTTAAAATCTTCAGACAAGTGATTGGAAAGAGCTGATGGAATTATTCTCTTCACGGCAACAACCTACAGTATCACCAAAAGACAAAATAAAGGAGAAATCATTGAACAAATTGTTTTGATAGTGAGAGCCAAATGAGGAAAATCTCATAGAAACATAAAAATATGGTTTTTCAAAGTGCTTTAGTTCGAATGTCAGTGGGAGTTGCAGATCACAAAGAAAGAAGGAATATTTGTGTGTGTGTGTGTGTGTGTAGACTGTTCCTATGAGGTCAGCTGTTGCAGATACTGGTGAATTTCCTATATAGGTATTCATCAATGTTCTGCATCAAGTCCCTTTTTTTTGCTTTAGCTCTGGACAAATTGATTAGACATACACAAGAAGAAGTCCATGGTGTATGTTGTTCCTTGATGATATAGTTTTAGTAGACGAAACAAAAGAGAGATTAAATATTGACTTAGAAGAGACAAGGGTTAGAATCACAAAAATTTCGAATCATGTTGTGAAATCCAAACCTAACCTTATTAGGGGCTCGTTTGGAGTAAGAAAAAATAAGATAAATTGAGATAAAATGTGGTTTGGAGTTAATTTTGGCGCATTTTTTTCTGAAAAATCGCAAATCGTGGGAACGATTTTCCAAATCCGTTCCCACGGATTCAAAAAAAATTTAAAAAAATAGCAACAATGGTACTCATTTGAAAGCTTTCGACGCGAAAATATGATTGTATAAAAAATTTACACATTCGGTTAACCTATTTTTAGATTTTTTTGTTTTTTTAGTGAAATATTGAAATTAGTGATGGCGGGAAAATTAGAGGTAGAGGAGTTGTTAGAGATTTATAGAGTTTTTTGGAGATTTTTTTTACTCCAAACAAGCCCTAGATCAGTCAATACACTAATCAGGAGGAGTGATAGAATTCAAATTAAGGGTAATACAAGAGAGCAGGTTAGACCGAAACTAATATGGGTAAAAATAACAAAGAAAGATATGGTTCATATGCTGTTGATAGAGGAAGTAGCCCTGAACTGAGTGAAATGAAGAAAAATGATCTGTGTATCCAACTCCATTTAGTTGGGAAAAAGACTAACTTGAATTGAAGTCGAAACATAAAATTATTTGTCACGAAAGAGAAAACCATTCATTATCAGATTAAGAAAATGTAAACACTAATCTCCAGTTGGAAAACAGAATTATTGAGGTTCAAACTGCATGAAGACAAGTTCATAGTGAAGCAAAACCGGTAACTGAACTACTGTATGTAAAGCAATACCTTTCCATCACCAAAATGAGCCTGAAAAACACGTCCATTGGACCCATCACCTATAAGATTTTCAGTATTGAAGTTGTTTGTAGCCAACTGCAGATCTGCTATCGAATATAATACAGCATCAATTAAAGTTGTGTTGACTTTCTTGGTAACCACTGATTTCCTTGAGAAGTTATCTTCATCAAATGATTTGTGAGGATCAATAGGTGGATCTCTAAGATTTATTGAGGCAGAAGTTTCATACATTTTTGTGTTAACTCTGGATGAAGTTTGAATAGACCTCGTTTCTGCAAAATGATGCAGTAGGTTTATAATCAAATAATGTACTCAAGTAGTTTCAAACTAATGTTGTGTTCTTACAAGACCAGACTGAATGAAGTTATTCTTTCTTTTTTCCCATATGTTTCAGGTTTAGCTCATTTACGAGGTGTACAGAAAGCCTTTAGGCTCAACAGTGAGCCTCTATTAAGAAAAGGTAGTATTTTTGCCTGAGTTTGAATATGCAAATTACTTGTAACCTACAGTATATCATCAGTTCAAAGAATGGTTTAAATAACTGTAAACTGAGATACATTGTAGGAAATAGACCATGGAGACCTGCATCAACTGAGTACTGCATTATGTATTTGAGGTCAATTTGTTAGCATCGTGAACTTTCACATCCTTTTACCATAAACATCATAGCCAGATTTTGAATGTAATTTTTTTGAAAATTTTTGGTATCTTTTTAATAAGTATTATGACTAAGGGAAGTTATTTTCAAAAGCTAAAATTAACAGAAAAACCAAATAATATAGCTCTTATAAGCTTTTGGGAGTCAGTTAAATAACATGAGATACGATAGAAGTCGTATGCAAAAATAACACACAACAGAAACATAATGATTTTCACAGTTGAAAAATGTTCTATGAAGAGGCATGCTAAAAGATGTTATCTACTTGTACTCTCTATCTACTTGTTCTCTCCACAAAAGAAGAAAATTGTTAAGTTATATTTTGATAGATTAGCAATACTCTCCAGAAAAGAAGATTGTTAGGTTATATTTTGTTAAGTTAACAACCTATGGTCAAAAGATTGTTCTAATCAATGTATACTCAGACATAAACTAAGGCGTCAAAGTTTAAGGTTAGAATGGAGAGTTTGGAGTCTCAGAAAAGTCAGAAAATCTTGCATACGTGGGATGGTTCATGAAAAAATGCTGAGAGCACTGCTGGATGCAGGCAGTAAACTGCAGGTAAAGGCAGAAAGCTCTGCAGGATCCCGCTGGATCACAGCCAGAAGCACCGATTGTGATTTGACAGTTTTTAAGAATGTGTTCGGAAGTCCTATTCACTTAGGAATTCAGTCTTATATATTGTGGGACATTTTTAGGGTTTCTAAAAAAGAGAAACGCTTTTAGAGAGCAATTAAAATCGACAGATCAAGGTTTTTGCTCATGCTTAGCCAACAACAATTGATCTTCTTCATTCATTGGTGATACGAAGAAGTTTGGTTTCTTGTGTAGAGTGGGTTGGCTTCACTGTGGATTCAACAAAGTGCCATTGATTTTGGTGGATCCTTCACTCAGGATTGGTGCATTGGGGATTCGAGCAAGGAGTCAACAATATAGTTTCATAGATTCGAAACCATTGAGAAGTTGAGTCTTCGTGATAAAAAATGTTCTATAGTAAAAGATCCGAGATCTTGCCCTGGTTTGGTTTTTCCACGTTAAAAATCTTGTGCTGATTTATTTCACCTTTGGTATTGCTTTTTTTGCAATTGATTGCTTGGTTGTTTGGAACATCTAGTATACCGTGTCCCCCCTCCCCCCCCCCCCCACCCAAAACAAAAAAAGAATGAACCCCAAAAATAGCTAAGTGCAAGGAGCAGTTCAAAATTAAATACATTTTCTGACCAAGATATCTCAAACTATCTGGTAAACTTAGTTTGAACTAAGTCCCATATGCTGTGGTGCTGCTTTCTAGGCACACAAAGCTTATGAGCAAATATGTCATATGTAAATTAAGCTGAAGACTTAGCTATCACAGAATAGATCTGTAGAAAATTCAGTTGAAGAAAGAAGCCCCCAAAATTGGAATGCCAAGTGATCAACTAATGGTAGAGACTCCATCAACAAGTTCAGGCCACAGGAAAATTGAATTGGGCAAAGTAAACAAAATATTGCAACTGGAAAGACCACTGTTCAAAACTCATATCATCTTCTTCTATCAAAATTACCTTATTTTACCTGGCTGGCTTTTTTTTTTTTTTTTTTTAAAAAAAAAAAATAGGTGTACCTGGCTGTCCTAGTTCAAGCAAACTTCACAGTTCTTTATGTAGCAGGAAGCATGAATCTTTCTATTTTCTCTAGGGAGGTTTATCAAATTAAAATCCCATTAACCAGTTTGATGCCACAACCAAGATAAAGAAGAGATGGGAGATAATTTCCAACAACACTTGATGTATGGATAATCAGTATATACCTTGCATTTCAGGAGAAGCAAGAGAGGCAAAATGCTGATTAAGCTTTTCAACATCTGTGGATGACTTACTGGGCCTTCTCTTCATAACAAAGAATGCTACCAATGCCCCAACAACTAAAATGGATATCACTACTCCAGCTATAACTCCAACCCCCATGCCTAATTTTTTGCTGACACTGCCACTATCACCCCCATCAGATGGGTAGTTGCTACCAGATTCATGGTTTTGGTTGGCCCCACTGGCTGGAGATGTGCCAAATAGAGGCAGTGGTGCAGGCCCCGAGCTCCATAAGTTACCACCCTTCCTGTTATGATCATTATGAATCTCATACTAAATGAAAAGATTTTCCTTCCGAAGAAATTTAAAAAACTAAACTAATGCAGTGTGAAGTGCTTACTGGATATTTATGTTTTTCAACTGGTCAGGAATCAAACCACCGAAGTGGTTGTTTTCTATGTTCCTGGAAAAATATGAATCAATTTAAAGGGCCAATTAATATGTCTCTTCCAAGAAGTAAAAACGTATAGTTCTCTAAATCGTAAATGCATAACCACTAACAGATTTTTAAGAGGAAGATTGGAGAGTATATCAATAGCGCCTGTAAACTGGTTGTTTTGCAAATACCTGCATGACAGTTAAATTGTAACAAAGAATTATAAAAAATAAATAAATATTAAGTACGACAGTACACAATGTTTAATGTACTTACATATTGGTCATGCTAGAAAGGGAAGTTGAAACTCTCTGGCAGTGTACCCAGTCAGATAATTAAATGAGAGATCCCTGAAGCATTCATTTTTTTAAAAAAATAAAAATAAAAAGATGAGATCTCGTTTTCATTGATATGGACATGCCAAGAAAAAATAGTTCTATGTTACTCCTCGTATTGGTGTGAACAGTATTTCTTCTCATGGAAAAAGGCAAAAAGGATGAGAAATCTAGTCATTTAATTGAGCAAGCTCCTTCAAGAATGATTTTCTGTTGATGAAGAATAATATATCCCAGAAGCTTATAATCAATTGTACAAAGAGTGCTACAAGGTAACAAAAAATAGGGAAAAGCTTAATATGAAGTACAAGCTCATGAAAAAGAAAACAAAAGCATTAAGGATGAAAGTTTCCAAATTGAAGATTTAAAAAACAAGTTAGAGTTGAGGAAGATACTTTGTTTGAGATGGTCAAGTTAGTTGAGAAAGAGTTTCAATCAAAGGCAGATGCCAACAAGAGTCTTCCAGATAAATTAAGTGCGTTAGAATCTAAATTATGCGAAACTAGTAATGTGCTATCCAAATTGAATGTAGGTTCTAACAAGTTAGCTGAAATTCTTGGGTCCAAAAGGATTGTACATGACAAGAGTGAATTAGGGCATAGAGGAGAAAGTCCCACGGCGCCTAAAACACAAAATATGATTAAATTTGTTTCTATCAGCATCTACAAAGGGTCACATGGAAAATAGCAAGCTAATTAGTCATGCTAAGTATGTATCCCACAAGCACGTAAATGCAACATCAAATCCTGATGGGGACTTTGATAACCGTTTTCAATTCAAATATTTTAGACCGGGACTGAAATTTGAATTGGATGGGTTAAGTTTGAAAAGCAGTATTTTAGGGATTTGATCTATTTGTTTTTCATAAAATATTTTGGGAATGTGATTTATTTGCTTTCCATAAAATTCGAGATTTGATTGATTTATTTTTGGATATTACTTCATGTGGTCTTTAACCCTAGCCTATATAAAGAGTTAGAGATTGTAAGGGATTGGCAATTTTTGAATGATATTAAAATAATTTTCGTTTTACTTTCGCATTGTTTACTTTTATTTTATTATTGTGTTCTTGCCTCCGCGGTGCTACATCACATCCCACTAGGAAACACCATGCCATACAAGATAAGAGATTACGAATCTTTTCGAATTTCATCATGTCTTTTAGACAAGTTGCATCCACCGCCACTTGTCATTATTGTAGTATCACATTAGAGTCCATTGCCACAAATTGGATGAGGGGTTGCCCAAGAATTACATAGATAACATGACTAAGAGGCAAAACCAAACAATGGACAAGAGACCTTTTATGTCGAAAACAAATTTCAAACCTTGGCTTAGAAAGCTGAGCCCTTTATAAATACTTTGAAGAGTGATAAGTTAGTTAGTTGTGTTTCTAACAAGTTAACAACAAACAATTTGGAAACCCACATTATGTAAATTTGAAAAAACCAAGTGGACCCAGGAGTCCACAAAAAACCAAATACATGTAACAATAAAATCCTCACTTGTAATTGACTCCAGAATTCTAGACAAACCCAACAGTTCTTCCTATGTCCAGGTGGTATTAATTTTTTCGTCGAGCAGTGCTACAACAATCAGTATTGACAAAAATGGAACATTTCAAATGAGTTATAGAAAGTAGTACCACTAGTGTGACAATACAAAGTATCTACGATCACCTAGCCTTGGATATCATGATGAAAGGTAATTCTGTTCTCAATGCCTCAACTATATCAAAGTTATGTAGAAATTGAGATAACTACAAATGGTGGAAGGGTAATGAGAGAGATCATACAATGTGGAGAGGGCAGAAAGCTTTCCAAACATGTCACTAAGTCGGCCCCGAAGTTGGTTGTGACTGAGATTTCTACACGCACATGAAAAATTAACCAACAGTAGCCAGATGTGAGAATTTAAATAAGTTTTATACGAGAAAATGAATGAAAGAAAAGAATAAAAAATTCAAAATTTTAAGTGTTTGACTAACAGGTGTTTTAGAGAAGTCATCTGAGATATGGAATACGGGATGTCACCACTGAAGTCGTTGTCAGCAAGGTTTCTACGTTGCAAGAAATTTGCTAATAAAACCACGACAGGGGAATTAAAAGGCACAAATAGAAGAAGGAAAACTATGCAGATACAACATACAACTGTTGCACTTTTGGGGGAAGCTGATAGGGTATTTGGTTTCTGAGATCATTATTGCTCATGTCACTGCACAATTTTGTCAATTTACCATATCAGAAATAATTAAAAGAGAAGGAAGAAAACACCAGCACATCCTCTTAGAAGGATATTGATCTTACAAATTGGTGACAGCCGTCAAACTTGAGAGTTGGTAACCCATCGACCCTGTAAGTCCGAGACCAGATAATTTGCTGATGGAAAATTAACAGTAGAATACATGTCAGAAATCCACAGCACAGGTAATCTCAGAAGAGCACAAGCACAAGGAAGATGAATGGGAAATAAGAAATTACATTTCAGCGACTCTTAAGCCCGAGCAGGTAATGCCTTCCCAAGACTCCCCACATGGATCACCACTACTTGAGCTCCATTTGGTCAACTGAGGCGGTAAATTTAAACTGCCAAACAAGATCCTCATGGCAGTAGCTGTACACCAAAAAATGCCGTAATAGGGACAATCAGTACAATTCATTTCTCTTCAAAGAATTTTATAGCCTGTTTCCTAAATTAAAAAATGCAACAGTCTTTCAGTGGACAATAAAGGATCATTGAAAGAACATATAACACTCATATTGCTTATAAGTTCATTTTTTTCCTGTTATTTAATGTTCAATAAATGACAGATAGAAAAGAAGCCACTTCTAGTATAACAGTTGGCTTCTCTTTTGATCACATATATAGCATAAAATGAACTGAAATCATGATCTGTGTTTGTGTGATCATTTTCTAATGTTGCACAACTCAAGTGTTTATAAGCAACTAAGAACAATATACTAATTTATTCATTTGATCAAGTAGAGAAGGAATAACCTAGGTTTCTAAGGTTATGTTTGGAACATGGATATGTGAAGGGAAAGAAAACGTGGTGAAAAATGGTAGGAATGCAAGATGAAGTGCAAAAAGTCATTTTTTTTTGGTGGGGGGGGGGTGTGAAGAAGCAATGGACCTAACTCAACCTTGAAAACCGGCTTACAAGGTGAGGATTGCCCAAGGCTTTCCATGGATAGTACAACCTTCGTATCAAGGCAACATGGGACTTTTGCTCATAGCCCCCTCATGCAAAGCATGGAGTGATGCAAGGCAAGATTGAGAGTGACAAAAAGTCCTCCCCCACGCGAAGGGTGGAGTAATGTGTTGTGTGAGATAAACGAGACCCAAAAACCGATCAGAGGACTCAGTCTTGAAAATCTAATTACAAGGTGAGAATTATCCAAAGTCTTACACGAAGATTACAATCTTTGTATCAAGGCTACATAGTGCTTAGCTCGCATACTGAGTTAAAAAAATGAGACTAAAATGAATAGATACTTATACAAAAATAAAAAAGTTCCATTTTACTCATACAAAAATTACACAAAATAGTAAGCATGATTTTAAAAAATAACAACAGTTAGTGTAATGGCAACTAAAAATAACGGATGAAAAATGAGAATTTAACGAGAACGAAGTGGTCAAAAAACGAGTAATAGTAACAGCCGCTTTTTAACTTTAAAACTAAGTAAGTTTATTATTTCTTCATTTTTCTTCGCCCTTCCAGAAATTCATGTTCCAGGCATAGCATTAACGTCGGGGGGGAAACAGAGAGTTTGTATTGGCGCCAGACACCATTTTCTTAGATTGGCGAAATTTGTACAGTTTATTTATAGCATTGCATTCAAAGCATTGCTCAAAACACTACACTACTGATAGAGAATTCAACAGAAACATTCACAGCCAAAGAATCACACTTTCCCGTAGCTGCGAATGCCGAGAGATTTTATCCTAAAGCAGAGAAAAGAAAAGCAAACTAACATACATATACATGCATATACACATACACACACGCTTATAAGTTATATATTTCTTTGTTACGGCAAGTAGTTGGATGCAGAGTAGTAGGTTAGATGGAAAGGGCAAGTGCTGACCGTCTGATGGATCGGTGTCGCCATTGACGGAGCTCGGCCAAAACACCAGAAAGACAATGGTCAACACCACCGCCACCTCCCTCATCTCTCTCTCTCTCTCTCTCTCTCTCTCTCCGACTTTCTTTTTCAGTTTCTAATGCATATATGCGCGCCCGCAGACACACGCCTCTAATATTCTACTCTTTTTCTGAAACAGAGTTTATACTTTCCAGGAGAGACAGAGACAGACACAGAGACAGAGACAGAGAGACCGAGGGAGAGATTTTGAGAAGAAATGTGGGCGATGGTTAGGCACGACAGGTATCACATCTACGTTCCTACACTTGTCCTAGATTTGTCCAACATGCATGTGCAGGGCCCCACTATGAACGTTGCTTTCGGTGGTGATGAAGGACAGGTGTCCGTCTGTTTTAGCCATCGACGGCTATGATTTTTATGATTGGACGTCTGCGGTGAGATCTCATCATACTCACACCTTATGTTTCCGTGCCAGTAAAATTACTTATCTGCTCTTTTCTTCGTTCTTTGAATCTTCCGTGCACGTTTTGCTACAAGAATTTCTCTTTAGTTGGCAAAAATTTGATCAAAAAATTTAATAAAGTAAAAAAATATGACATAAAAGTGATATGTAGAGAAATTTGATTAAAGTAAGTATAAAAAATTAATTAAAATTGGTAAATTTTGATAAAATTTAGTGTGGCAAACGGGGCCTTAATTATAAAATTAAATTTGGGGAGTTCTTTTTTTCTTTTTTTTTAACGTTTAAAATTTAGATAAATGCGGATATTTTTTAAGTATTCAAATGGCGATTTCAAAATATGTTGTTTTAAACCATTGATTTTTTCTTTATTCTGATTTTTAAACTTGATTCTTGTTAAAATATTTCTAAAATATTTCTGTATATATCCTAAATTACTACATATCCAAAATTAGTTTTAATCCTATTAAGGCCCTGTTTGGCCAACCAAAAAATATTAAAAGTCATCAAACTTTAATTACTTTTTGTACTTTCCTTCAATAAAATTTTAACACATATCACCTTTATATCACATCTTTGTACTTTTAGTATACTTTTTCTTCAACTTTTTTTCCAACCAAACAACCCCTAAGTTTAGGTTTCTTATTCACTCTATAAATATATGATTTCGTTGTACAGTATTGATCATCAATATTAATACATAATTCTTTTCTCCTCTTTATTCTAACATGGTATTAGAGTTTAAGATTTTCGACCCTGAATAGTTTAAATCTTTCCTTGCTACAATGGTAGCTGTCACTGCCATGGCTCCTTCTCCTACTACTATTCCTCGCTCTTACCTCACGATTCACCACTATGTTGGAGTTTTTCATATATTGAGCATACATTAATTATTTTTATCTTACCAAAAATGAGTTGGAATCAAGTTAAAGATTGAGATATACATGATAAGGCTCATTTTTGTTGTGATCTATATTGTTGAATTTATGTGCGTCTAATAGGGATAATGAAATTAGACGATTATTGTGGGCCAATTGCTAAACTCACTGTAGGTCTTTTATAGGAGGGTCCAGTAAAGGTAGAGTTTATCCTTTATATATATATATAGCTATGTTTCCTTTCTTCACACTAGATAGACAATTTTTTCAATTGATAACCGTCATATATGATTGCGATAAGGAGGAAGATCAAGCTCTAAGAATCTAATCCTACTTTTCTAGTTTCAAAATTGACGTAATCACAAACGAAGTAAAATCATGAAACAAATAGGTATGTGTCTTCTGTATTAATTTATTTTGATATTCGTATATTCACATACACATAATATTTATTTTGCTTACATGCAGTATTAGAGCCTAATGTATGTGGATTAGGAATTCAATTCGTATATATATATATATATATATTTCTTGTCATTTTGGCATTAAAGTTGTATAGATTTTATCTGAAATTTTGATTTTATTTTGTTCAATCTCGCTATGGTTTGGCCTATGTTTTGCTTTAAATCTAATTTTTACCTTAAATATTATTTTTTTATCAAATTCAGTTCCTAAAAATTCTAAAATATTTAGAATAAATCTAAATTATTTTTAGAATTTTTTTAGTAATTTTTTGTGCAAAAGTTGCACAAAATAATAATTTTTCTGTCAATTATTTTTGGATCTTGGTCGCGGACGCAGATATTGCACTCACTCTTTCACCTCCAAGACACTTGTGTTTGGCTAGCAACTATATACATAATATATATATATATATATATTAAAATTCCTAGTTGGGGGCTTTTTCCATAAGGGCCATTTTTTTTATATGATCTCTTAGTTTGTACAGTTAAATTCTACCCTTTCAACTACTTTTTCTTTATTAATGTCATTTAGTTCTATTTTACCACAAACAATGAATATATATGTATATATGTTTGGTTGCAGTAGGCTTGTGTAATTGTATGGACATATATATTCATTGTGGTTTTGGTAGTTAATTTGGACGGAATGCAAAAGTTTGGTATATATACAGCAAGGAGTACCCTGCAGGTTTGGTTCTCCCAGGCTGTTGGGGTCTATGAGAAATAGTTGACGTGCTTGATTTGCTTTATCATGCAAAAGTTTGAGGTTTAGATTGAAGTAAAAACTTATAGGAATATGCTTTATCATGAAAATCGTGTTGAATAAAAAAAAATGATTTTCGTGATATCCAGGTTTCACAAATACTCTTTTTTCTTTTTTCTTTCTTTCTTTTTTTTTTTTTTTGGAAAACCATGCATCATTCTTTTTAATGAAATTTTGTAGCTAATTTTTTTCTAACCCTCTGAACCTGTTGGTAATGTGTGTTCTCTCCAGTTAGACTCGTAAAAATTATACTCTTATCTATTTGTTGTTTTAGGAGCCTAAAATTATTATTTTACATTAGATACTGTAATAGATTATTTTATGCATGGTTTTGACAGTATATTTGAGATCAAGGGTCAATTTTGTTACACACCCATAAAGATGTGATTACTTGCATATTAGTATGCTAGATATGGCATAAGGCAATTTATCTGAAGTAATGTCATGACAAGATTTTGGGTTGAAATGGGTGTTACTGTCCAAAAGAGTACATCTATTGAGATCTAATTTCATTGTATATGATATATGACTATGTCCATTATGTTATTACATACAAATACCTGCGCAGATGGGGTATTATGTGCAGTAATGACAAGAATGTTATTTAGCAACTGATTTGAGAGTGCCTAATTTTTTTTTTTTTTTTGTAAATGTTAGTCTATCCAAAGGGGACTATTTTTTAAAAGTTTGGGCATTGTTATATGGTGGTTAGCTGAAAGAGACCTCATAGCATGTTACATTCTCTACCCAAAGGGAAGATGGTAATGATGTATTAAGGTACCTCTATTATTTATATTTATAGTAAATTATTACCCTTTATTTTGTCAATATATTGTCATTTTGTTGCCAAACAGTTTCTTTTATAGTTATTAATAGCAATACAATTATTGTGTTGTTAAATGATTCCGATTTTAAGTAGGAGCAAAAATTTTTTTGATAACTTATTTGTTAATGTTCTAGATGTAATGGTAATGCATACTCTCACCGATTTGATTTCATAATATTGAATTCTCCTAATAAAGCCATTTAATGGCCCTAAAGTGCTTATTTATGCATTTTTCTTACTTTTTTTAAGCACATAATTTTTTAAGGACATAAAATATAATTATAATCATAGACAACTTATTTATGATTGTCATGGTGAGAGATATTGGTTAATATTAATGTTATTGCCCAAAGAGATATGCTCGTTGATTTTTTATATTTCTTGCATATCTAGACATGATGAACCATTGTACTATTACATATAATAATCTACCTAAATGGGGTTGTTATATGCATTAATGACACGATTAAAATTCAGTGAATAATCAGAGAATATTTGGGTTAGAAGGGTCTTTCTGCCCAAAAGAAATTGACTTTTCAAATTTGGGTATTCTCATTGATGGTTTACTGAAGGGGCCTCATAACATGTTACACTTTCTGCCCAAAGGGGAGACGACAATGATGCATCGAGCCATCCCTTATAGTTTATACTTAATTAAATTTAAAGCATATTTTTGTCTCTGATTATCAATTATTATTTTAAAATTCTCAAATTATTAAGCCCAGTATTTTACACAATGGTCTATTTTAGATAACTCTAGTGCAATTTTTGAGTATATTTTTTTTTATGATGATAATAGTATGTCCAAGAGACCTAAAGTTTAAAATAAATTTTCTTTCTTATGGCATAAAAGATTAGGTCATATTTCTAAAGAGAGAATTCAAAGGCTTATAAATAATGATATTTTAATATCTTTTAATTTTAAAAACTCAAACACTTGTGTTGATTGCATCAGTAATAAATTGACCAAAATGATCATAATTTTGAAGTCTGACTGTGGGGTGAGTATTATGACAGACATGATATTATAGAATAGCATATGAAACCATTTATCAAATACTTACAAGAATGTGAGATTGTTGCCCAACATTACATGGCTAGTAGCCATTAATGACTACACCATTGTCATGAATGACATGGAGAGGATGGCATAGTCGCCATTATCACTAGTTAGACCTTCAGTTCCAATCGATCACATATCATGTTATAACCTAAAAATAAATTTTTTATTATTAATTATTTATTTTAATTACGTGTTATATTTTTTTAATTAGAATTAGTTGGTTTTATTTAAGAAATATTTAAATTATTAATTTATTTATTTTTGGGTAAGAGTGGACTATTCAATGTTTTAAAAGATTTTTATTATTGAAATATGATTGACGGTTCATCATAATTTAAGTAGACATAATAGCATTTGATTAAGGAATTTATATATAAATAAAGGTTGTATAGACTAGGGGGTTTATTATATTCTATATTGAAAGAGAAAGGGAAAAGCCGTTATCAGAGATAGGAAAATTTCATAAGTTATTTATTTATTATTTTTTTTAGTTTGGATTGATAGGCGAATGATCAATGGGTAATTGATTAAAAGAAGATTGTGTATATATATTTGCTAAGTAGGTTTCGTTAGCAAACGCAGATTTTCAAAATATATATATATATATATATATTACAGATTGATTAAAGAGGTAAAGCATTGCTTGAATTAGCATGTATTTATATTTATATATATAGATCATTGGCAGATTGATTGAAGGGAAAAAAATTTAAAAAAAAAAAAACTGTCACTGCACAATGCTAAGAGTGTATGTCTATGTATGAATTATATTGATGGTCTGATGAAAATTGTTGACAGAGAGAAAAAAAAAATTAATTAGGTAACGTGACGTGACGTGACATGTAGATGAGTAGTTGTGTATATATATATCCTCAGAGGGTTGCTGTGTTGTGTTAAAAAAAAAAAAAACAAAACAAAAACAAAAATTGGTGAGAATGGGTTTTGGCGAGAGGTTGTCAGATTTGATGGATGATTAGAATAGGTTACTTATTAATATTAATTAATTTATTAAAGGGGAGTTAAGAGTTTATATTTAACAATTTATTAAATACAAATTGATATAAATTTTTCGTGTATTTAAAATCGTGACGAATTATCCTGATTTATTTTACATTTACATTTTTGGAAATTAGGCAAGTGGCTTAACTTGCTAGTATTTTGTAAATTATTCCATGCTTAAAGATTTTCAAAGTTGAATTTTCTGAATTATTCTTTGTAAAAAATTATATTACTTTGAAAAAGAGATTATATATTTTATATTATTGAGCATAGGGAAAAATTATTTGAATACTTGTATTTAGTTTGATCTATGGGATTGTGATGAATAATTAATTGTGATTATTGGAATTGAAATAAAAGTCCAAAAGATAAACTCTTTAAGTGATGTGACTCTAACAATTAGGGAACAAGCCTGTAAAAATCATGAAGATCTCAATCGGATCGATTTAGAGAAGAAGCCAATAGCCAAACTAGGTGACTCTAAGTGTGATGTTAGATCCAACGAGCATTACCTATGAGAAATTATGTTAACACATATGATATTTAATTCTCATATAATAATCCACAGATTAATGTTTATTGTCATTGTTGTGATTGATTTGTTAATTTATAGAAGTTATTGCATTCTAACGTGTGGGTTTTTAAATTATTATAAATTATGCATAGAAATTATTTATATGAAATTTTCTTGATTAAATTGTTTGTTAAAAATTTATTATTTTCAATGTTACTATGATTAGGTTTTGGCTTGGTAATCCATTCACTTGGTTTTTAGCACACACCTTATTTTATATTTTCAAGTGACCATGGAAAAACCTAGTCACAGATTCTGGTAGATGAGACCTTAAATTGTAGCCTCTTGGGAAAAAATTTATATAGTCTTTTGATGGATTTTACTTAATAGTTGGATTAAAGTTTTGATAAATTAGATTATTTTAATCATTGGTATTTAGTTGTTTTGAGTTTGAGATGCTAGTATAACATTTTTCTAGTCTTTTGATTTAACACGAAAAAGTTATTCTATTATTGATGCTTCTTTAGTTGATTTTATTTTGAATAAGGACTAGACTTTTGTATTCCTTAAGTTAAGGGTAGAGGTACACGATCGATTATATCTTTAAGTGGGGTGTGACATATTATCTACCCCTATTATCGCATCAAGTAGCAGTAAAGTCTCCACTATCTCATATACATTATTTAAGGAGAGAATGAGGGTTTATTATATGCCAGATATGAAGCCACCAATTCGAACACAGTTGTTTCATGGGCTACCGAGCCAGTCATAGGTGTTAAAGCCACCCACTTAGCTTCAATTGGAGGAAAAACACATGAACACTTCGTGTACCATATGGATGCATAATTGTGAGACACATTAGTTTCTTTAATGTAATACAATAGGACACGTGTTTTTTTTTATGTAATATGGAATAAATTGTATGATTTTAAACACATTAGTTTATTTGATGTAATTAGTAAACAATTTCGTTCGATTCATTTTTTTTTCTTACTTATGTATAAAAAATATTATATATTGTTGCTTCTTAGGGCATGTTAATTGATTGTTGCTATGTTAAGGATTTGCTAAGACATTTGTGTTGCTTTTTCCTTATTTTTTTTTTTTTTTTGGGTTGATTGCTTGCGGGGATATGTTTGGTTGCTGTTTTGAATTTAACAAGTGGAATGGACTATTGCTAAAAATATATAAAGGTTCCGTTTAGTTTGCAAACAAACAACAAAAATTTTTTATAAATCTCTGTTAATTTTATATCACATCAACTTTTTTCTTTCACTGCACGCATTACGAACTCTCAATTTATCTCACTTTTTATCACTCCAAATACACACACAAAATGAGATTGTTTTTTCTAGTTTAGTGCGTTTTTGATAAATCAGAAGACACAATTTTATTTTGCATTTTTTCTTATTTCTACTGGGATGGGAAATATATGACTACATTGCATTTTTTTAATTTAAATAAAAATACATTATCATTTTACATTTTTATTAACGGTACTTTACATCCGATAGCCCAAGCAAATTTGCCATTAGGTTCTGGTTTGGTTTCAGGATGTGATAGCATTGCTTATTGCTATCCCTATCCGTTGTCTAAACCTTATCAATAATCAGTAACTTTTAAACAAACAAACAAACAAACCCGAAACTATCCCCGCCAAACAAACAAAGGCCTAATTGTTTTCCCAAATCTTAATTTTCAGAAAAATTATTCATGGATCGGTTTAAACATAAATTTAAGTTTGATTTTTTTTTTGGATTAAACTTCTTATGTGTATGTCGAAATTCGACCCGAGTCACTTTTAAGAAGTAATTAATATAATTAAAATTATTGTAATTTATATCTAATATCGATATATATTTTACTTTTTCTATGTTATTTATTATATATAATACATAATATTAATATATATATATATATATATATATATTTTATTGGATTTATGAATAGACTTGTACTCATCATATAACTTAAAATTTCATTAGTGTCCGAAATACTGTAAAAAAAAATTGGGATGTGTAAAATTTTTTCAACTTTATACACCAAATTGATACATGCCACTATTTTTTGCTGTTGAGTGTTTAGTAAAAATTAATAAATGTTAAAAAATTAATGAAAATTAATAAATTAATAAAAATTAATTTCATGTCTGATAAAAAAGTTAGAAAAAATTAAAAAGAACAATAAAAAATAATTTCTTTCAAAAAAAAAAGAAAAGGAAAACTTGATAAACTAAAAGAGTGTTTGGAATACCAAAAAAAACTTAAAAAAAACTAAACGTTTGTATTGATATGATGTAAAAGTGACACGTAATAAAATTTGATTAGAAAAATTTAAAATTTTTTTAAATTTTTTAGAATTTTTTGAAAAACTTTGGGGCCTCTAAAAACTCCCAAAAACACAATATCCACGTAGCAACCGGAGTAATTTCAAAACCGAGGGCATTTTGGTAAATTCACCATCCCACAGGAAACAATGCTGAATTTGCCTTCTTGCTTGCAGGGACAAACCGAATGATTTCCGCGGTATCAGTTGGTTAACCCAAATAGAAACAGACAAAAATTCCATCGTGGGTATTTTACTATTTTAAGCAGTCTTGCGGAGAGCTATCACCTTTGCATATCAATGCAGTGTCAGCCTATTCAGTCTCATTCACAACCCAACGATTCCTCAACGTTGTTTCTTGAACAATTACAGTAATCGAATCGAATCGAATCGAATCCAGAGAGCGATTCGGATATGGCTAGCGATCAACCCAATGCGAATGCCTCTTCTGATTCCGGGACTTCCCGGTATCTGATCGTTCGGCCTGAGAGTGGAGGAATCCGAGACCTCTTCCGATTCTGGATATCGGCCGACAAAGGCAGCGGCGCTAAGTTCCTCGAGAGCTCCGACGAGGACGTGTTCTTGGAGGAGTTGTTGGGTTTTGGGGGCGATGTGACGCCTGACCACCGGTGGGTGATTGTTGTGTCGATCGTAGCCCGAAAGATGGTAGCTTTATTCGGGAAGCCCATGGAGTGGACTGGTTGCTTGTTCGAGTTCTTCCTCAATCTCCTCTCCGAAAACGGCAACCTCCTGGGTTTACTCTGCAACCTCCTCCGCGGTAACTCTTCCTTAATATTGAACTAAAAATTGATATGATTTAATTTGATTTTGAAATAAATTAATTATTTATTATGTTTATTAAATTTGGGAATACTTCGATAGTAAATACAAATAGAGACAATTATGAATCTGAACTTATATATCAACTTGAATTGTCACTCCTATCTTTGATAGGAAAATACTAATTATAAATTAAAATTTATACTAAATATATTTAAATATATAATTTTAATAATAAATTGAGTAAATAGTATACTATTCCAATAATTGATGGAAAATATGATAAACAAATAAATTAAGTAGAAGAATGGCATACAGAGGTCTTTGTGGTTCAACATAAGGCCTACTCCCAGGGAGGGAGTGATATTATACTATTTCTAGCTCACTATTTTTTTTTTTTTTTAACTCTATTTTTAGCTCACTAAGTAGATAATATCAAAGCACCGTTCATTACTGTAACAAATCACAATTCATGTACTACAACATTGTTCGCGCTGACTCCCATATATAGCACCTTGCAATTTCACACCCAAGTAATGTGGGACAAATGCATTGCTTCTCTGCTTCACCCTTATTTCGCTTTCTCGCAAGCATAATTCCTCACACATACAATAAGGATTTGATTTTAAATACTAAATCAGCTCTATCTCGTATGTTAAATTAGTGTATTATGTTTTATTTCAGTACGATTTACTGGTAGATGGATTTTATTGTGTTCGATAGAAGTATCGAATTATTAGTGCACTAGGCAATGTTCCCTCATGGTGTTTTAGAAAATGGAAATTTTTTGGCCATAAAGACAACATTTCATTCCTTGGAGACTGCTAAATCTGATTTCCTCCCCTTTGTCTTAATGAAAAAATTTGTACTGTTTCCATTAGAAGTGTTGCTTTAGGTTGTCACAAGGGGTAGCCTTGTGATTTGTTGATGCAATGTTTGAGGAAGCAGGGAAGGTGGTGATACCACAGAGAGGGTCAGAGACTTTCATAAGCACAATCGGGCATTTAGATGGGCGAATGGATCTATACAAAGGTGACTCTTTCGTCGAAGGAATCGTTAATCCTGATTCTGGAGAGGGAGGCTTACGCGTGGAAATCGGAAACCGGGCTCTTATGGACCTCTGTATGATGGCTTCCAAGTTAGCCTATGAGAATGAGAGAGTTATCAGAAATGTGGTCAATCATCACTGGAAGGCATGCTCTGATCTCTTTGTTTCTCCATCTTTTGTTATCAACTGATTATAGCAATATGAGCTTCTTGCCATTAAAAATACACTAAATTTTTCTTTGTTAATTTTTTGGTGAAACTAAGCAGATGCATTTTGTGGATTTCTACAACGGCTGGAATGGTAAGAAATTTACTGTGCATGCTGACTTAAATTCACTAAAAGCCGTTGGAAGTATCTTGCTGTATGCATTGTATAAATATTATAGTTTATATTTTATTGTTTCATCTTTTTTTCCCCTATGCTAAGTGAACTGGGTAAGAGTGTCAGGTGTGGGTATGTGTTCAGGAGTCAGACCTTCCAAAAATTTAATGTTGGGAAATTAGAATACGAGTCCAAAAATTAGGTAAAATACATGGACGTGTTGTGAGTATTTAAATATACCATATGCTTGTCATATCCAGTGGACAAGGGTAGAAATAGGAGAGTCCATGTAACGCTGTTTTTTCCCACGTTTCTTTAAATTTCATTTGTGAATTTGATCGCTATTAACAGCTTTTTTCTCATCCAAAATATGCTCATTTTTATAGATTTCCAAAAGGAGATGTCTACCCAAGTTTACATACTATGTGACAAGCCAAAAGATGGAAATTTGATACTGATCAGCTTCAGGGGCACAGAGCCATTTGATGCTGATGATTGGAGTACTGATTTTGACTATTCTTGGTATGAGATACCAAAAGTGGGGAAGATCCACATGGGGTTTTTAGAGGCCTTAGGTTTGGGCAACAGAGTTGATACCTCCACATTTACAAATTTTCTTCAAGCGAAAGACACAAAGTTCGCCTCTTTGAAAGGAACTGAAGGGCTTGCTAAGAATGACGAGAAGACACTCCCGCCGGAAATGGTGGAGAAGACTGCATACTTTGCTGTGAGGAGAAAACTCGAGAGCCTGCTTATTGAACACGGTAATGCGAAATTCATCGTCACCGGGCATAGCTTGGGAGGGGCCCTTGCTATACTGTTTCCAGTAGTTCTGGTGCTGCAAGAGGAGAGGGAAATCTTGCAAAGGTTGATGGGTGTATACACATTTGGACAACCAAGGGTTGGGAACAGACAGTTGGGGAAGTTCATGGAAGCCCATTTAGATCATCCAGCCCGAAAATACTTCAGGATAGTCTACTGCAATGACCTGGTGCCAAGGTTGCCTTACGATGACAAAACCTTCATGTACAAGCATTTCGGGGTGTGCCTGTACTACGACAGCCTCTACATTGAGCATGTATGATTCTAACCTTCTAGTTTACACTCTGGGTGAAAACAAGCCGAGTCCAGCCGAGCCGAGCCAAATTTTAACTTATTCAAGATTGAGGCTTGAGCTATTTATATTGGGTTCAAACTCGAGCTTGACTTCAGTTTGAACTTTTATATAAATTTGAGCTCGACTCGATAAAAAAAGAATCTAGGTTCGAGATTGGTTCGTGTGTCGTGAATAGTTCAATTAAACTAAAAATGACATCGTTTTAATCTAAAATATAATAAATAAAATATTATAAAAAATATTATTAAAAATAAAAAATATTATAAAATATATATATTATTTTATCGAGCTGACTCGTGAGCTTTCAAGCGAGCTTTTCTAAGCTTGAATTCGAGTTTGGTTCTAAACGAGTCACAAATCGCACTTGATTCGAACTTGTTTTAGTTACCAATTGAGTTCGAACCAAGCCTTTTTCGAGCTAAACTCGAACAGCTCGAATAAAGCTTTATTCATTTCCACTCCTAGTTTGCACTTGTTTTTTTTTTTTTTTTTTTTTTTCCCCTCATTTCAAAGATACCAATACCACAACTTTCTTTGTTCTCACTACATTCTGTAGGCCTATTTGCACTAATTATGAATTTGGACTATCTTTATTGTTTAGATGGTTAAATGGGGTTGTAAATATAATAACCGTTAACAATAATAGCAACAAAGTAACTGGTAAAATGGGTTGAAACTTTCGGGTCAGGGATATATGGTTAATAATCTTGGAGCTCTGAATTTGTGCATTCAAGTCAACGCGAAGAAAGTTGAATTATATGCTCAAAAGATAAACTGTTACAAGCCTATATACAAACCAATATAAAAACAATGAATAATAGTCTATTTTGAGGGGAACTGAGTCGTCATATTAGTTCCAACTTCTAAGACCAGCCCTATTTCAAACTGATTTTATTTCTCTCGTCCCCCAAGTCATACTCATAATCTCAATAGAAGATTGGCATATTCATAAACAATTTCCTAGGTTAATTATAAAGATAAGTTTATAGCCTATCGACTATCTCTACTAACACGTGACGTTCTCTGCTATTATTTCTGAGAAGTAACACTTGATGTTATCCCTTACACTAAGTCATTTTCTTTTCTGTTTTGATCCTTTAAAGAAAGTTGATGAGGAGCCGAACCGAAATTATTTTGGGATCTGGTTTCTGATCTCAGAGTATCTGAATGCGTTTTGGGAGTTAATTAGAAGCTTGATTATGGGTTACATATTTGGGCCAGAGTACAAGGAAGGGTGGTTAACTCTGTTGCTCAGGATAGTAGGACTGGCTCTCCCTGGTATTTCAGCACACAGCCCTGCAGATTATGTCAACTCCGTGAGGCTTGGAAAGGATAGCACCATCCAGATGTCCTCTCTATAAGAATCCTTCTCCTGCAAATAATGCTATTCACAATGAATATGTACCATATTGAGCTGTTTTTGTTTGTTTTGGGAGACTCGGACAATTAAAAAAAAAGGGGGGGGGGTAAATTAATAAAATTACACTTAGCACTATTGTACTTTACCTCCTGTATCAGTTTCAACATTATACTTTAAATCGTCCAAATTTGTTCCCTCTACTTTTAAATCATATAACTTTGTTCCTTATACTTTTAAGACGTCTAACTTTGTCCTATTCCGTCAAATTTATTGACAAAAAATGTCACGTATCCACTATATGCAATGAGCACATGTCGTTTTTCATTTAATCTTTCTAACGATAATTGACAAAAGGGAAACAATAGGATGATTTAAACGTATAGGGACAAATTAGAACACTTTTTAAGTATAGGTCCTCAAGTGAAGTTGAAGAAGTTGGTGATAAATTACAAGTATGCTAAAGTGCAATTTACCCAAAAAGCTTTGTTATTTCCAATGTTTGGATGTATATTTCACTGCATCCTTTGCACTCAGATATATATCGTTGGAATTATGTTGCTTTTGATTGGGGCTTTTATGGTAATAAGGTTTTGTTGTTTCCATGTTTAAATGCAAATTCAATCCTGTATTCAAACATTAGTATTCAGTATCAGTAGGTGTTGAAGCATCAACTCAATCAAATTGGCAATAATTGGAGAGGTTTATTAAGATCTTATAAGATATGGATTTGAGAGGTAATATTTTATTGATGTGGGATAAATCTCAAACTGCTAATTTATCAATAAATGAACATCCGCAAACAGTGGCTATAAGTACTCCAGGAGAAAAAAAAAAAAAAAAAAAACTCAACAAAAATAGTCAAGCTTTATATCCAAAAAAATAAAAATAAAAATGTGTAATACATATTAGGAAGACGCATAATTTATTTCCTAAAGGTCAATTCCAGATGCAATCCAAAGTTCTGGAATCCAAATGGGACAACAAAAAAAAAAAAAAATGGGAAGAACATCATTTGCAGAGTTACCTGGGCATGCCTCTTGCAAATTATACCCAATTTCATCAAGGGAACAACTGCAGTAGTGTTTGTATTGGGTAGAAACGTGGTCAATCTTCTCATTTTGAGGCTTCACACTGTATGAGCAGCCTGAATTGAGTCCAGATTTTTAAGCCTCACCACTGATTCTAAGTGTCCTCTCAAAGTGTGAATTTCTCCTAGCCTGCATAGTAGTCATTTACCAGGTTTCAGCAAGCCAATATGGTTTTAGTGCATAAAGCATGTGAGAAAAGCCAACCACAGGTGAAACACAAGAGATCATCTACAGAAGAAAATTATGAAAAGACCCTAGTGGAAACATTTCCATGAGTAAAAGTCTACTACTGCACCTGGCTATTTCAGCACGGCGCCTGGCCTGTTCAGCAATCAGAGAAGACCGCCGCCCATTGAATTCCAAATCTCCAGACATCAACCCTTGTAGGGTTCTCTGGGAAAGTACCCATTTAGCCTCCCTGTCTTCCTTACCATAATCTTTTTTAGATGAGAAAGCCGTCTGCAGATAAAGGAAGAGTGGAAGAATGTTCCTTAGGACCCAAGTTAAAGAGTGCTCCATATATATGTATATATACATAAGTAAAACAAATTGTACATACCTTTCTATCAAATACTAAATTCCAGGCTTCTCCACTCAAAGCATAGCGAACTATGAACTTGATAATGTCAAGGGGGATGTAGAAGATCAAACTATATAACCATATAACACCTGCCCAACCCCAACCAATGCCACTAATTGAAGCAAAGTCAATAGTTGCATAGACTGCAATCAAGGTAGCAACCTGCATGGAAAATAAAAATAAATAAGCTAAAGAATTCAATCAAATATCTGAACGCTGCTTCTTTATAATGTTCTTTTACAATCAATTTTTATCCTCATGTTTTTAATAGTAGGTCCAACAATATGCCAAGTCCAATTTCAAGTCAAGTATTTAGCGATTAACGTGAGGGCCACCTTTTGTGTGGAGCGCCC
The DNA here is from genome assembly GCA_019916065.1 of Vitellaria paradoxa. Classification (NCBI taxonomy): domain Eukaryota; kingdom Viridiplantae; phylum Streptophyta; class Magnoliopsida; order Ericales; family Sapotaceae; genus Vitellaria; species Vitellaria paradoxa. The sequence goes on along the minus strand of CM034235.1, from coordinate 22,456,406 downwards.
TTTCTAGTTTAATAAACCTTACAAATTGAACTTGGTGTGTTGGGTTAGTGTTCACAATTAAAAAACCTTACCAATTGAGCCACCACAAATGCACACATCAATAGAGTCCCAGGCCTCTCCAAAAATGACCAACTTTGACTGCGGGTAACAAATATGAGAGCTTGACTAATAATGCTGACTTGCAAATACACAGCAGATGAAACTTCTTCAGTACTTCCAGATAGGGACTTCACGTGAAAATGGGTCTGCAGCCAAATAAGTAATTTGATGAGCCCAGTACATGGAATAGAAAATAAAATCTATACTGCCCGCTGTAATATTTTCCTCAGAACTTCTTAACAAACATAACAAATAAACAATTTTACGATTGAGATACCTCAAAGAAAGTAGTGCTCTCTGCAGCCCAGTAAAATAATACAGTAACTAAAGCAAGATAAGTGCCAATTACAATTCCAGTGGCAAATATCTCATTAAGCTTCCAACTGTCGGGTCTTGGAGATGGCCTCACCCGATCTTGGGAAATAGTCATGATGGTCCCTGTTAACAAAAACAGAATACATAATTCAACAGATATTTACACCAGCTCAACTTATCCTTGGTGCCTGAGATCATAATCATCTATTCTCTTTGCATTACTAGAAATCAAAATTTTCAATTGCAATGTATAGACATCCAAGCGTGTAATTTGGCAATTTTCCTGTATTAAAGTTCCTGAGTTCAACTTTTGGTGGGGGAGTGAAATTTTAGCTAAGAATTAAGAAATATTTGTTTTAATATTTAGCTAACATGGCGTATATGTCTGCCCTCCCCAACAGAAAAATTGACTAAATCATCATTTGAGGGGCAAGGTAAATTTTAGCAGGCTACAATTTGAATTATTATATCCTTGTAATGAGATGAAAAAATTGAGAAAATATAGAGAAATGGATAAGGAATATATGTAGAAAAAATAGAAAAATCACAGTAGGATCAATTCAACGTAACTCAGCTCAACAAAATTTTAGTCTCAAAAGTTACAGCAGAATGCAATAGACACCTAAATGTGTTGTACACCATATAGTTCATAGTAAATCAGTAAGAAGAAGAAAAAAATAGTCGCTCAAGCATTAATTCAAAATATTAATTTAAGAGATTAATTCAAAATATTAATGTCAAACCAAGACTAAACATTTATTTTTAAGTCTTTACTTCTTCCCTTTTTCTCCTTTTAAACAAACACCATATAATTCAAAGTAAATCAGAGAGAGAGAAAAAGAAAAAAGAAAAAAGAAAAAAATCGTAGCTCAAGCTTTAATTCAAAATATTAATGTCAAGCCACATTTTCTTAATTTTGAGCTTCAACTTTTTTATCTCCCCCTTTTTTTTTTTCAAATAAAAAACTATCCAGTCTTTCACAGGTTGAAACATTACCATCATTCAATATTGCTATTATGAGAACCATGAAAGGTGGAAAGTCATATTCCCATATCAATGCCAGAAGCATAAAACCAAGCTGCAAGAAGATTAAATTCCATAAATCTTTTTATATTTATGACAAACAAAATTTTTTTTATTGGAATATTAGACTTAAAAAAAAAAATAGAGTGTGGAGGATTCCCCCAGCTTACCACAATCCGAATTGTTATGGAGACAGCATATATCTGCACGTTCATAAGTAACCAGTGTAAGTAATTAACTATCGAAATATTATTGAAGCAAGAATAAAAATGAAGAAAGCATGCATCTGACAGTTCATTTCTGTATAGGTACTCTAATCTTCCATGTGTGCTTATTGATCATGTAAAGCCTGAGGGCACCTACAAGACCAAAAAGTCTCCTTTCCCGAAAATTGTAGTAATTTATAGCTCCTCATAGACATTACTTAGGACTTCTAAGTCATGCAATTTTACTCATTGTGAACCACACATATAGGGCATTAGCTTCATGAAAATATTTGCTATCGGTTTAAGATGTAGTTTTGGTGTGAATTTGTTTTTTTAGACAGCATTCTGTTGCTTGCTGCCATGCATGCAAGTACCTTACTTAAGAAAACTTATGATACCACTTTACTGCAAGAAGAGAAGATTAGTACTGAACTGTATAATTCTTCATTCTTTGGAATATGGCTCGGCTGGTTAAAACAGCACTGATAATAACACTTAAGCCTGGCTCTGTCAAGACAATATCAGCAGCACCCCTTGCTGCATCTGTAGCATCAGCCACTGCTATTCCAATGTCTGCTTTTTTTAAAGCAGGTGCATCATTCACTCCATCTCCAGTCATTCCAACAACATGCTTCTTTTCTTGTAGAATCTTCACGATCTCGTACTTATGTTCTGAGAATGCACGGGATTAATTATTTTAATCAGGAAACCACTAACCAGGAGATGGAATGATTATATATATGTGTTGAAAGCAATTCCATACTTCATCAATATCACTATGGCTTGAAGCAACACTGAAAAGTGACAATAAGTTGGACAACAAGACTTGTGATTTTGAGGAAAGAGTTTCAAAGCAGATGCTATGATGTTATTTTCCGAAAGCTGAAAATCAGGGTTTAAGAAAGGACAGTGTCACTCCAATTGTCAAGCAGAAGTGCATCTACAGCTGGATTTATTTGGAGACCTAGTGGAAGAAGACATGGTACTGGGTACATACAGCTATGCTTTCAACTCATGCCTGGAGCCCAAACTACTGAAGCCAAACATCATAGAATAGAACAGTGGTAAAACTAAAAATAAAATTTGGTCAATGCTGAGGCTCAGGTGTAAAAAGAGTCATCTGGGGTAGACAAATTAAGAATACAAGAAGATAAAGAAATAATAAACAACTTAAGAATACATCAGGCTTTGAAGAGTTAATTGTAAAGAATTGGATCATCAAGTATTGAAGAGTTAACTGTAAAGAATTGGATTCACAAAGCTGAAGATGATTGTCGATGCTGCAGAAGCTTCAGACAGGATTAAGACTTAAAGGAGACTCTATGTTTGCTAAATTGGATGATCTAGAATTCAATTAAAAAAAGTTTTTATGATCTTCAATCGTTAGATCACTTTTTTTTTTTTTGGGGGGGGGGGGGGGGGGGGCATGAAAACATGGTCTTAACCTCACTTGTCAAAATCCCTCTACTTCAGATTCATTGTCATAAAGGAAAATTGATTACAGGAAAAAAAAAAGAAGTGTAGTTTTCCTAATTTTTTCACGAGCAAGGAAATGAATTCAAGTACCTGGAAATACACCAGCAAAGCCATCTGCCTTCTCAATCAGCTCATCAACTGGAAGAGCTTCATTTTCATCCCTTTCACGACCCAACAATGATGAAGAGGGGTACATATTAGTTCCCATGCCAAGTCGTCTACCTGTCTCTTTTGCAATTGCCAACTGATCACCTATATTAGCACATGAGAAAAAAAATTATAATTCTTTCTTCAATGTTTGTTCTCTGAACTTCTTAATATCAAACAATTTTATTTTAATATTACGTCAATCAAAATCCATTTACAGCTGATTCCAAACAAAAGCATCATGAATTTACTATTATTTGGTAATGGTTTTGGTTCTGATAAAATAAATATCTTAAAAGTCAACCCATAGAAGAATGTGTTGTTGATATATGTTTCCTCCTAACCATTCATATATGTATATTATTTTTTAGCAGATACTATTAGACGAATTCTCCGTATGTTATTTGTAAAATATTCACCCCCAAGTTGACTTTATGTTGTCAGTGGGTCTTTGGACGTGTACTAATCTGTTTCACTTTCCATTCCTTCAGTAGGCTTCTGTACATCTCATCTATTTGATTCCATTTTCTAGTCCTTTTCTTTTAATTTCCATTTCTAGAACTTCATTAGACATTTGGAATCAGATTTGTTGTTCAAGCAAAATACAATATCAGACTTGTTACTTGATGACCACTATACTTCCAAATGAAACTCACATGTAAGCTCCAGATAGATAGTAACCTTTGAAGAGTGATTCTTGGTAAGCCTTGTTGCTATGTTTTTTTTTTTTTTTTTTTTGGATAATCCGAAACCCGCACCGGTTTATTGCAAGCCTCAATGGTCCGCATAGCCGATGCGTAAACCAGGGGGAAGAGGCCATGACCCAAGGCATCTCCAAACTAGTAATAGTGCTCCCAGTGCGATTTGAACCTTCGCCAATTCGGATTTACGGTTTTGGGCAGGTCCTTCTTGACCATTGGACTACACCGCGGGGTCTATCTCGTTACTATGTTAATCATCCATATCTATATTTTAAATAGTGATTCCATAACTTTATTTGCTGGTACTGATGATTCCAATGTAGAGAATACATAGATACTCAATCTGCTTTCCAGATTCGATATTTTTAAAATCTAATCAAATGACTATTCATTTCATTTTTCAGTCATGCAAATAAGTTAACCCATCTACAAATAACAAGACTTCTGATAATCTGCAGTGTCCAAAACATGTCTTTCTGTTGAATAGACCGCAAAGAAGGATTATCGTTGTAATATGGGTATTGGCTCCACTAAGCATTGATGAATAAATTAGTACAACCATAGACAATAATTTAAAACATAATGTCATTTAGCCAACAAACATTAGACTGCAACTGGATCTTAATTACAGGTTCTAACAGAAACCAGATAACGAGAATTCTGTTTACCTGTAATCATCTTAACACAAACCCCAAGATTAAGTGCTCTACGGATGGTCTCAGCACTATCATGTCTTGGAGGATCAAACAAAGGCAGCAACCCACAAAATTTCCAGGGACCACCAGGACTCTCCTTTGATTTTTCTGGAACTTCCTGAAAGGATAATTGTAAAAGGTTGGCAATTGTGCCAGAATTTGGGTTCTAAACCAGTAAGCCTTGCTGTAAAAATAATTCTTTGCCTAAAATATCCTGAAAATTTTGTCACAAAGAAGCACACAACTGTGTGTGGCAGATATTAAAGAATGCTGATAATGTCTCTTAAACAAACACACTAGTGTTGCACTCAAATTAGATTTTCGTTTGGCAAATTCAAAATCACAGTTTTCTTAGTGACATGCAACAAAGGCAGTAAATGGCTATGTTGATCCTTGCTAACAATTTTACCCTCAAATCAACAGAAAGGAAATGAACCAAGGGCTTTTTACCTGTAAAGCAACCCCAAGAGACCGCAAGCCACGTTCAGCGAACTTGTCAATTATGGCGTGCACTTTTCCAGCAATCTCTTCTTTATCTTCAGAGAGATTTAGAATCTGAATTGAAGGAAAGGTAAGAAGAATACATCATGAAATGGAGATACCGCCTTGTTCTAACTGTAGGTGGACAGTTACAGCTATCACGAGTGCCAACTATCATGTCATTAAAGAGTTATAGATTACAGTTTCTGCATAATGTTTGATACCTGTTCAGGAGCTCCTTTGCTGGCCCTGTACCAATTGCCATCCGAATCAATGTACGTAATTGCAGTGCGTTTGTCCACTGGATTGAAAGGAAGGAAATGCACTTCTTTGATGTTTGCACGTGCCTATGGACAAAAAGGTTTTGTTCCTCCTTGAATAACATAATAAGCAACAAAGAAAAGAAAAAAAAAATTAGGAATGTAAGAGAGAGAGAGATTTCTAATCTACCTCCTTTGGATCAGCAAGCATGTTAACTATTGCTGCATCGATAGCATCCTGATTCTCCAGTCTTGATGCTCTGGCAGCAAGCAGGACAACCATGTCTCTGTCCATATCTTTGTGGAACACCTACAGAAGAAAATTATCATCTTAGGATTTTCTGCCTAGAAATTCACAAGATCTGAAAATGGTCATATAAATGTGGAATGCATTTTTACTCTATTTCTGAGATGGCAGGCTATGGAAAGAACAGTCGTTATGCATCCATATAATAATTAAAGGCACCATCATGACAACTGATGTCTATGGGCTGAAAATTAAAAATACGAGACTCAAAATTTAAAAGTAATATGTTCCTATGACAAAGCAAGATGTAGCTAGCTCAATCACTTAGCATTTCCTTTCAGTTGCAGACAAATGGATTCCACAGACAGAAAATAAATAATAGTAACCTGCACTAAGTCATAATGTAATAAGAAGGAGAACACCTGAATAATATGTCAAACAGAAACAATATTATGGACACATTTATAATAATGAAATATTAACTTATAGTTTGAAACATTTATAAACAGGTGTAAAACTCTAACTCAGAGTGGCAAGGATAGGTCACAATTACATCACCAGCCCTCCAACAAAAAATCATTTATCAAACTACTTGTATTTGGATGCCTAACTTTGTAAATTAGAGAATCCAAATGCGTTGCATCAAAACTAGTCACATCCGAAGAGGCCAGCTGATTCTTAAATATATATTCTAACCACCATTGAAGTTTTCCAAGAAGGGTAACAAAGCCCCCCGAAGTCTTCCTGAATTTCAAATTGAGCACATGGAAACTATTAAGTTTAACTAAAAGTGTTGACAAATCGCTTAACCAAAGGACTTTGATTAATTAAAGAGTTTGATTTCTAAAACTCAATAGGATTTAAATTGTATTTGATTTCCTTTATTGAGTTGTAGTCCTAATAGAACTTGGACAAATTTGTTTATTGAAAAGTTCTATTTCGGAGAACGTAGTCCTTGTTTATTTAGGACTAAGATTTGGAAGTTTCCTATGTAGTAGGCTTTCAAGTTAGAAACAATAAGAATATTGATTCCTATGATCTATGGAATATGAAAACAATAAAAACAAGGAATCCTATCATTCAAGGAAGTAAGAAACCATGAGAATCCTATTCAAATCTTGTTTAAGATTGGATTTTTATTAAACCTCTATATAAATAACCCTCTCCTAGGGTCTAGAGCGTCGACTGAAGAAAGAAGAATATCATATTCAATCATTGGGCTTCAAAGAGACTTCTCTCATACACTTAGCAAATCGACACATCTTTTCGAGGACTGGTGTTGGCAGATCGTGGACTTGATTTGTGTGGTATTCATCCACTTGGAGTTGATGAGTAGTGTAGCGGGAGCAAAATTTTTGTATGATAGCGTTGTGGATTCAATTTGACAACTATCACAAAGAAGCTTTCTAAACAAAAATTATATAATGGATGAGTTTTGATCCTCCATTCTAGTCCCGAGGTTTTCCCTACCAGTTTTAAGTTTTTCCTTGTTAAATCCTTGTATGTTTTCTTTTTACTTTTTATGCACTTGTGATTGTTTATTTCTCGATTGGGTATTTGGGATTGCTTGGAATTACTAGCACGAAATTTTCAAAAACTATATATTTAATTATAAACACACATCCATGTTTTCTTTCCAAAAATCGAGACATTTACCTGACATTACAGCCAGATTACCACAACAAAACATTGCATCAAATCAAACACAGTCATATATGTATTGTTCACATACAAACTTAGCAGATTATTGCCCCCATCCTAACAAATATATATATATATATATATATATCATAGGGAATAGGGAAAAATGAAGCCCTAATAAAGTCAGATTTTATACCTCAATAAGGTTCCGATCAACGGTGAGACGATTCAGGGTAAGCGTTCCAGTTTTATCACTGCAGAGGACATCCATTCCAGCCATTTCTTCAATTGCTGTCATCCTCTTTGTAATGGCACCCTAAAAAATAAAAATGAAATTGAGAAAAAATGGAGAAAATAATTGAGTTGCAACAAAACTGGAAACTTCAACATCAGATTCTTTTGTTAAAATATTAAGTCCCAAGGTAAATTAAATGGTTGCTTTAGACAATTCTGTGGACTTGTGGCTCTGATGAGAATTAATTTCAGGTTTCCTCAACTATTTACATATCTCAGTAACAAATTTATGGGTATAAGGAAATTTTGAGAAAAGAGCAATTGAGTGGAGACTAAAATGTGAACCAATGGTTTCTGAAAATCAATTTGATTTGATGCTTGGAGATTTACCATGGATGTTAGTGAAGAATATAGGGAAACAAAAACTCTATACGATGGTGGTTGACTTGAGAAAAGAATTAGATAGGGTTCCCAGGGAAATAATAGGGACCTTTGGAGAAGAACGAATTATCATTGAGATTTTAGATACATTGACGCAATTAAGACGCAAAATGGAGTTGACTAGCGTGAGATTAATTGGGAGAGAAATAGATGAATATGTCACATCAAAGATCAAACCTAATGAAGATCAAACCTAATGCTTTACTTTTTGCTTTCGTTATGGATGAACTTATTAGGAACATTGTAAGGGGATATACCCTGATATATATGATAATAACAATGCATCTCAAAGATCAACCCTAATGTGTTATTTTTTTCATTAGTTATGGATGAACTTCATAGGAATTTTTAAGAGGAATCCTGGTATATATAAGATATTTTTGTTTTCGTTATGGATGAAATTATTAGGAACATTGTAAAGGGATATACAATAATAACAATGCGTCTCAAAGATCAACCCTAATGCTTTATTCTTTGCATTAGTTATGGATGAACTTCTTTGGAAAATTTAAGAGGAATCCTGGTATATATAAGATATTTTTTGTAGATGATAAGGTTTTACAATACAAAGAGTAAGGTTTCAGCTATAACTATGGAGATTGTAATCTGATGTTTGTAGGTTAAGTAGGACTAACACAGAATACGTGTAGTGTAACTTTAGCAAAACTAGAAATATTGTTTGAAAATAAATTAAAACTTGCTGGGTGAGAGATACCTGAGAGTGACTTTTTTTTGATATATCGGGTCAATTATAAATCAAAATGGAGAAATTGAATAAATTGTGGCCAGTAGAATTTGAATGGGATGGATGAACGAAGGAGCACATAAAAGTTTTGCATGACCATAGTATTCCCATTAAGTTAGAAGACAATTTATGAACTGTTATAAGACCTGCTATTAAGTACAATTGTATATTGGGTAGTTAAGAAAATACATGTGCATAAAATGAGTGGATACCAAATGAGAATGTTGAGATAAGTGAGTTGTGTTACAAGAAAAGACAAAATAAGAAAAGAAAAAACTTTAGCACTTTATGAGATGCTACAAACGTGGAGAGTGATGTTAGGCCATCCTTGACATTTTGGGCATTCTTAAACTAAGTATAATCAGTCACAGGAAATGGATTCTTGTAGCCAAACCTAAATAATTGGTACGAAAGCTTGTTAAGTTTACCTTAGGCTTGTTAAGTTTACCTTATAAATAACTTTGTAGTTATGAAGACCCATACCTGTTGAGAGAGTCGATGGGAACCAATTGCAAGTGTGACAGATAATACTGTTGGCATGGCTATCGGTATTCCTCCAATCAAAAGAACAAGAAGGTTGTTGATTCCAGTTCTGTATGAACGTTGCTGTATGGGGAACATTACGATGATTTCAAGAATCATTCCCACCGCTATGGAGCAAATACAGAAATTCCCAATGGAAGTAAGAACCTGAAGGAAAAACAAGCAACATTTCTCACAATGTATTCCAAACAGTAGTTCTAAATTTTGATAAAACTCAGGTACGTGTGCGTGTGTGTTTGAGTGTGACAAAGAAGAAGAACTATAAAGAAAAAGAGGTAATGGTGATGACAATGGATAATCAAATTCAAAATTAACATCACAATATTGTAAATAAAGCAGACGAGATGATAAAACTTAAAAGGAATTTCAATTATTAAAGGTTTCGCGTTTTTGCCGTGGCCAGATGTGAAATTTCTTGCATTAAAGAGCCTTGGAGTACTTATGAAATCCCATTTCTTGTTGCCCAAAGGTTTAATAGATTTATGATTTTTCGCGTAAAAGGCAAGAGGCACAGAAAGTATTCCAATGAGATATCTGAACTACCTTCTGGAAATGACCCACAACTTCAGTGGAATCGACTAGGTGCGCAGCTTTTCCAAAGAAAGAGTGAACTCCAGTTGCTATCACTACAGCTTCTACCTCCCCCTGCTTACATGTTGAACCAGAAAAAACTTCATCTCCAGTCTTCTTGGTGACAGGAAGAGATTCTCCTGTAAGAGCCGACTGCAAAGAAATAAAAACAATCAAATAGCATTCATAGAACCTAAAGTAGACAAAGTATAAGGTCATGTAATTTTCATAGCAACACCAAGAAATAACTATCTCAACAAAAGGAACTGACTAAACTCATAAAACTAAATTCAAATAAAATATAACATTCTTTGTTTTATAATAAGTATTTTGCCTGATCAATTTTCAGTGGGTCTCCCTCAAGCAGACGAGCGTCTGCAGGGATGATATCACCAAGCTTTATGCTGATAATATCTCCTGGTACTAGTATAGCTGCATCATGCTCCTGCCAACGGCCATCTCTAAGGACCTGCACAAAATGATGTTTAGTTGACTCCTTATGGGAATGTAAAATAAATTAAAATATAATAACTTGATACTGTCAAATAACTTCGGAGAGGTTACTATGTTTGGGGAATGTTGAGTGTGCAATGCAGAATGGTATTGAAGTCTTGCAACGTCATTGAGGTAGAGAGCACTCCACTCTTAACCGATCCAAAATAAAGGTTCCAGGATCCCATAAGACACATTTTGTGTGCGTGCGAGAGAGAGAAAGAATAGTAGTATCCTTGTTAGATCCAAGAAAAATCTACATTAAAGCTATGTTTCTACCAATATTCACATCCCTAACATGTTGGTTAGGCTTAGAGAACCTCCAAGGCTTCTTCAAAGGCACCGTTGCCTACATAGTTGACCATGCAGCAACCCTTAGATTCATTTATAATGCTATCATAAGTTTCTATCAGAATCATTGACTTGTATACCTACAGCATACTGAGGTGGGGATTCAAAGCTCACAAACATGATATGATATTACAACAAAATCCAGTTCCATGATCCAAATCTTGGCCCCATGATGATATTGAATTTGAAATATTTCATTATTAAATGAACTAGATCAAGTTGGTAGAGAATCAAATTATTTAGTAAAGTACGTGTGCATGTGTATTTGAGTGTGACAAAGAAGAACCACAAAGAAAAAGAGGCAATTGTGATGGCAATGGATAGTCATCAGATTGTCTTAAGCTGCTAGGAAATTGACCCAATAATATATTATATCAAGCTATTTCAACACTCTCCCTCATGCGCAACCCGTTTTTGTACGTGGAGCAGAGACAAGCAAACCAAATCAAACAAGGTACACCAACATAAGAAAATAAAGTGCACAACAATAAATAGAGAATAACAAGATTTGAACGCAAGACCTCCTGGAACCAGAGCTCTGATACCATGTTAGGTCACCAATTGTCCCAAAAATTTAAGCTATTAGAAAATGGGCCCAGCAATGTATATCAAGTTATTTTAGTAAAAATTAACATCACAATATTGAAAACAAAGCAAACAAAATGATACAAGTGAAAAAGAAAATGTAAAAAGGATCTATTTAAATAGAACTTGTGAAGATGTATGTCATGTCAAAACTTGCAATGTGAGTTGCAAGAAAAAGGCGGAGTCTCAGTCGTGCTATTTCAGTACTTAAGCATTATTTTGTCTAAGAACTACAAACTTGCTCTAATTTCCTTTTTCTTTTTTCCAACTTGAAATTTTCCATGTCTTGTAAGATCCTTTAGCAAATAGAGCCGGTAAGCAGTGTGGTACTGAGCACAATGAATTACTTTACATATTAAGTCAGGAAAGAGCTTTTTCATGATCTTCAATTGAACTTCTTGCAATTTCTAGTCAATTGATATCTTTTTCAAAAAAAAAAAAAACTAGTCAATTGACATACAAACCTTTGTTTTTGGAGCTAAATGCGCCATAAGGGCTGCTGCTGCATTGCCAGCATTGTTTTCCTCTATAAAGCTAATTGTTGAATTGATTAAAAGCAGGCAAATAATCCCCACAAAGTCCTGCCAGTCAGGACCCTCCCCCTGAAATATTATCAACAAAAATAAGTTTATGAGATAGATGTTACACATCAAAGAAATTTAGTATTGTGCAATATCAGTTCAATAAACTTACTCCACCATTAGCAAGGGCAATTGCCATCACTGCTGCTGCTTCCATAACCCAGGACAAGGGATTCCACATGAAACTGAGAAATTTCAAAAATTTGTTCTCCTGCATGGTAAAATAACAAGATTCATAAATGGAAGCTAGGAATCAATCAATTAAGGTAGTTTTGCAATTCGGATGGATGTCATAGCAGATGCACCCATTTTAATATCAGCAACATGTTTTAAATAGATTTTTGACATGCCCGACCATGGCCTGAGCTCAAATTGAAATTTGATACGTTTGACCTTTATGTTTTCTCTGTCCAAATCTCATGTTTGGTACACTTTTGTGCACTATAAATATTATCCACTCCATGATATATATCATCCAAAACAACGCATATAGAATAGAACTGGGGGAGGGGTTCCAGAATCCTAGATCTGCTTTCCTAAGATTATTTCCCAAATCTAGAGACAAAAATTCTGTACAATCATGTGGTATTACTTGTCCTCCTTAATCCCCTTGTGGCAAACCATCATGCAGGTCTATTTTGTGTACTATCTGCAGTTGTCAGAATTTCATTTCTACTTTTGCTATTTCATATATATTTTCTTTAATATTCTAAAAGGTAAGCAATATTAGCATTTTGGAATGAGCTCAAGCCTTTTTGGTCAGGAAAGTAACCTTCAACTCTTCTGGCACATTCTATAGCTACTGAAATATCTACCATTTCGGAAAATTTTTAGAGGTTCGGCGTAATTTTTGCAAAATTTTTGAATAACTCTTAAGGCTCACCCTCCAATTTTTTTTTTCCCCAAGTACTCCTAATAGCCCCCTCTGTCCATGATTTTTCAACATTCCCCCCCAAGCATCAAATCCTAGATTCGTCCCTAACACCAACTCCAATTTTCTTAATACAACCTCTTGGTTTCTGTTCCCAAAAACTGTAGTTTTTTTGTTTCCTTTTCAGGAATCTTAACATTAAGAAACTTATGTCTATCCGTTTCTGCTTTCTTTCTTCAAACACCCATGATTACTGAGAGCAAATCAGGAATTCAGAAATGTGATGCTTACTGGCTTTTCCTCAAGCTTGTTAGGGCCAAATATCTTCAATCGGACCTCTGCATCTTCAGATGTAAGTCCAGCTCTTGATGTCCTCAGTTGTTCAAAAACTTCTTCTAAAGGTAACCGCTCCTGTTCAACCACATAGATTCAGCATGTTTTCGAGTATCATAATATGCAAATCTCAAAACTCTTTCAGTGTTTGAATCATGTCTTACGAGATCAATTCCTTCCCTGTTGAAATTCTCGGGATCCAATAGTGGCTTGTCCAATTCCTCAGCCATTTTCAAGCTTCAAAGCCTGGAATTAAAACAAGACAGAGAGTTCACATTATCTTCAAAGCCACAATTCCCATGCTAAAAGCAGTTGCATAATTGCATTACGCTCTACTAACAATGAAAAAGCGCACACATTGAGTTGCACAAATGCAACAATTTATCAATTCACTATGCTTAAGAAAATTCAATAATCTATCAATTCACTCGTTCTGCTTAAGAAAATTCAATAATCACACATCACCACTCCCGAGATTAACTTTAAATTTCCTCAAAGCATACTCAAAACTAACTCCAAATTAGGGCACAGAAAATCTGGTATCTCATGCTAACATGCTTCGGTGTTCACTTATGCCAAACTATTGATGTAAGAAGTTTTCTCTTATCCTGGTGGGGACAATCTCTAGCAAAGCAAAAAAAGAGAGTTTGGAATCTGGTTCCACTTTGCCTTATGTGGTCAGTATGGAAAGAGCGCAACAGAAGAGTCTTTGAAGCCAAGGAAAGTAATTTGGAAAGAGTCAAAAGCTTATTTATTAATTGTTTGTTTGCATGGATCAATTTTGGTAAAGAGGTGGACCTTCCTTCCCTAATGCACTTCATAGATTCTTTAGAAAAAGCGGAGAAATAGTCTGTATTTGGTCTTGTTTGTGATGGCATCTTCTGGCTGCTGTTCACAACATTTCTATTAATAAAGCTTTACTTATCTTTTCAAAAAAAAAATTACATATGAATGTATATATGTATATATATACAAACATATATATATATATATATAGATGTATCGAGTTGATTCAGTGACTTACTTGATTGAGAAGAGGGGTTGGGCCTATCCAAGAAAGCAGGAAGGCTGGTGTGTGAAGTGATGAGATGTTGCGAATTTCATGTGGATGATCATTTCTGGGGTTTATTATACAAAAAACAGAGTGATAAGCGGATTCGGTAGCTGACCACTGATAGTTAGTTCGCAGCAACCTAATGGTCGACATCGAAGTCGAGCTCTCGAGCTTGGTCGTCTCATTGCTTTGCTCCAATGAGGATGAGATACCAAGACGTAGAAAAATGAAGAGGACTGACCGTTGCGCAACCATCTTTCAAAACTTAACCCTTTAAACCTAACGGTCCTCCGTCTACGATCGCGCCACGTGGGAGCAAGTTTTTTTTTTTTTTTTAACAAACACGTGGGAGCGAGTTACAGATGGTACGAAGTCTCATAAAAGGAATCAACATTGATTTCGCATGCAGCTAACTAGTTAAGTAGAGAAATTGGAGTTGGTCTCTTTACGAGATCGGCCATTAGGGTTTCAAAATTAATATTTAAAAGAAAATATTAAAGACTTCTCATTTCGACCTGGTTTGAGAAGAAAAATAATTTTTTTTTGGCAGATACCTATTAAAAAATTAGTTTTTTATGCTTAAAAAATTAATTTTTAATAGTTAAAATTTTAATTTTATGTTGAATTAATATTTTTACCCTTCATAGTTTAAAAAAATTAAAATATAAATGATAAATTTAGTCGAAAAAAACCAAAAAAATGAGTTCCCAAAATTTTTGGTTATTCTTTTCAAACGAAGCCTTAAACTTATACTTCGTTCGATTCTAAAAAAATGAAAAATAAAAAATAAAAATTATTTTATCCTGATTACTAGATTTATAAAAATATATATGTTTAACATTTAGACTTGGTTTGGAAACAAATTTAACTAGTTTTTTTTTTTAGCTAACTAGTAACTAACTAAATTTGTGTTTGGAAAAGAAAAAAAAGTGACTTTTTTGAGGTGACTAACTTATTTTTGTTAATTTGACATTTTTATCCTTAAAAGTTTAAAAGAAAATTAAAATGTAAGAGGGTAAATTTGACTAAACACTGTTGAAGTAGTCATTAGCTTGGCTAATGGCTACCGATGCTAAACGGAGCCTTAATATCTAGAAAAAAAATAAAATAAAAATAATAAAAATTCCCCCCCCCTTTTTCTTTTCATTTTTTTTCTCCCAATTCATTTTTTTTTTCTTTTTTACGAGTTCCAAACAATTAAAGTCTTTGTTTTCATTTTTGTTTTCACTTTCCTCTTTTTTTTTTTTTTTTTTTCTCCTCTTATTTTCTCTATTTCTTTTCGTCGAACTAAACAAAGGAGAGGTTACAAATTGAACTCACAAGTCACAATTATGTCCTAAATTGTATCAATGACCATCACTAAAAAATGAATTTTAAGAACTAATATATTTGCCCTCGAGACTGTTAGAGCAAAATAAATGCCGAGTGCCCTTTCAACTAGACAATCCTTGATGCTTTGAATTAATGCATATATTTACCAATAAATGAAAACTAATCAAAGGACAACCGTTAAAGGGGAATACGACTGCGTTTGGTTACAATAAAAATGTGAAACTTCAAGAAAATTTTAGAAATTTTTATAGAATATTTAGAAGGTTAAAAATTAAGAAAAAAAGTGTAATACATTAATTACTTTTTAACATTTGAAAAAGTAACTTAAATTTACTGACTGTACCCGTTCGAACAATTTTTATATGCTATATCAAAATTTTAAACTAACATAATCCGTTCTAAAAGGCGTGGTTGAACGACTCGTATGATTTTTTTATACTATGTTAGAATTTTGAGAATAAAATTGATAAAAATTAATAAATATGCACAAAATATGAAAATAGTCCGAAGTTTGTAAAAGATTAATTTTTTTTTTATCCTAACAAACAACACTTTAGTAATTGAAATTTTTAATATATTTGATAAAAAATTTAAAATTTTAGAATCTCTTGATTATTTGGTAAAAGATTAGAAAAATTTTAAAAAACTTTTAAAAATTGTTAATAATTTTAAATTATTTAGTAAAAATTTTATTATATATATATATATATATTATAAATTTTGATAGTGTCGCTGAAAACTAAAATAGACAAAAGTTACATTTTTTTTCTTTGTTCCTTTTTTGGGCCAACCAAAGGAGTCCTGTGGGACCGCACTGCGCTGCCTTAGTCTTTAAGTTTCTATTCATACCTTAACTTGGTTGCGAAGGCAACCGACTTTGGACAAAAACGATTGATGACATTTTATGACAACTTGTCACTTGCTACCTTGAGTACGTATGTAATTATATAAAAATGTATAAAATAAAATAAAATTATAAAAATAAATATTTTGTAATTCGTATAATAAGTGAATAATTTAAATTTTGTTGTTTCGTAATTTATATTTGTAAAAATTTGTAAAATTTTATTTTATTTTCTAGAATTCCAAACAGAGCTCTTGTCCATTTTATTATTATTACTTACTCCTTTATTATTATTACTTTCGAAAAATTAATAAAAAAAATTAGAAGCAAATTTGTTATTAATTATCTTTACATTTAGTTCAAAAATTTTGTTAAGAAAAAGAAAGCAGCAGAAAAGTGAAATTACTAATGCGTGCATATATATATATATATATATATTCTTTTTTATAATTAATTAAATGAAAACTTAATTTCTAACAAATGTCTATTAATTTTTTGGTCAAATTTCTAAGTGGAAGAAAAATGAAATTACTAATATATATATATATATATATATATATTTATGTACTCATTTTTTAATAATTAATTAAATAAAAACTTAATTTCTAACAATTGTCTGTTCAATTTATTTCTAATTTTCTAACTCAATAAAAAATAAATACATTTAACACCCCTTAATTTATTTTGCGTTATTGCTTTTTTCTCTCGAGAAATTCGTGATTCAAACATGTGATTGTCGTGGTCTAGGCAGAGCAGAGCATCAAAACATGGGTCACAATCAAATGGTTTGGTGTTAATTTGGCTTGCCAAACAAAAAAAAAAGGTAAACTATATCTACTTCCTCTTAATATTTAAATAATTATACTTAGCATAATACAATATTTAAAAATTACGCTTATCTCTTTTATTTTGAAATATTGTTACTATTGATTCCCTTCCGATAAAATAAACCGTTAAAACTTAACAGAAAATGTTAAAATAACTAAAATTTTAAGTATTTTTCTTATTTTATCCTTCATTGTCTCATATTTTCGTTAGCTCTTTTACAAAAAAATTCCAAAAAATAAACAAAAACTAAGTAAAAATAAAAATTTTTGAAAATTTTTGTAAGAAAAATTGACAAGATATGAGAGATGGCGGATAAAATAAGAAAAATACTTAAATTTTTTATTAGTTTGATATTTTATATTAAGTTTTAATGACTAATTTTATGGAAATATGATCAATGTTAATAACATTTCAAAATAAAGGAAATAAGTGTAACTTTTAAATATTATGAATGTTAAGTGTAATTATTCGAATGTTATACAGAGGTAAGTATAATTTACCAAAAAAATTAAAAATTGGTGTAAAGATCACACATGGCGAAATTCAATTAGAAAAAATTAAAAAGTTAAAAATTTTTAGTATTTTTGGGATCCCAATACCCTCCTATTTGGAGTTCAAAAAAAAATATCAAAAGTGAACAACATGGCAATTTTTTGGCATTTAATGTGTCAACCAACTCAACTTTTTAGGTTTGGTGTTTGGTTTCCCAAAAAAAAAAAAAAGAAAATCAAATGTTAGTGTAAAAACAATACGTATTGAAATTTGATTGGAGAAAATTAGATAAGTTATAGTTTTTTGGACTTTTATAAAACTCCAAACAGTTGTTCGTTCACTTGTTTGCAATTTAATTCACGTTTGAACGGATGATAAGTTGTCCATTCAAATGGATTTTGGCAGACTCATGTGCATGCTGTTTTAAACTGTGCAAAATGCATTATTATTTAATATTTTTTGGCGTTAACATAATTGTTCGTTCTATTAAATTTTTTTAATAGTAGATATTTTTTTTTTCAAAATTGATAAAGGTCGTAAAAAATTAAAAACAATTAAACAATTTTATAAAATTTTATAAAAAATTTATGAAAATTTATGAAGATATTTGAAACTTCAAAAAGGTCCAAGGAGACGAGGTTGTATTAAAAAAGCACAACATCCTCTTAGCATGATTCAAACAAAGTATGGATGTATTTAGGGGGTGTTTGGATGGAAAAAAGTTGACAAAAAAGTACAGAAAAAGTACAAAGATTTGATATAAATGTGATATGTGGTAAAATTTAATTAGAAGAAAGTACGAACTTTTTGTAACTTTTGGTAGGTTTTGATATTTGGTTGGTGGTCAAACAGCCCCTTAGTATAGTGTTAGAAAAGGTAAACTCCATCGTCAAAATTTTAATATTTTTTTAATTATATTTGTTGCATCCTATAAAATTTTAAATAATTTACAGTTTTTCATTAAATATTAATTTTTGAAAGTTTAAAGTAAAGAGGGTGAAAAAGTATTAGAACAAGAATAGTTTAAGAAAAAAAAATCCTTTTAACTCTCTGTTGAGTAATGAACTCTTTCTCAAAAATTAATTATTTTATTCTTACACTCATTCACTACCAGAAATTAGCTAATAGCAAATTGAGGGAACGCTCGACCGTTGTTAGGCAGTTGGCAAAGACGTTTTAAATGACCGCTTCAAGTACACTGTCGACCGCCTTAAGGCGGTCGTTAAATGCATTTTATTTCCCCCTAAAAACCACCCTCGCGCATTAGTTCCCATTTTCCTCTCTCTCTCTCTCTCTTCTCTCCACTCTCATCATTTGCTGTACGTCTGCCCAGCCATTGCCGTTTGCTATCGCCTTTGCTCCTCGAACCATCGTCATTACCGCGCGGAGGCACTCCATTTCCTTTTCACACTCTGTCTTTCTCTCAAACTGAGCAAAGCTAGCTCTTCTTTTCTCTCTGTCAAATGTCTCCATTAGCTCTCACTCTCTTCTCTCCGCTTCCCATCCACTTCCCATCTCACATTCATTTTGTGCCTAGGCCAGTCGAACAAGCTACCATTGCAAACCTCGGCTCCCTGCCGTGTCTTCCATCCAAATCACCAAGACCACCGTCGTGTGCTTTCCCTCTGGCCTATTGGGAGCGTGGATCCTTCTCTCTCTTGTATCTCTATTATTCATCAGGTAAGTATCCCTTTGCAACTGTTACAATGGTGTTTGATTTCTTATTTAATTGAAAATTTTCTAACTATTTTAATCTCAATTGTTGTTGTTTTGTTACTGATTAGTTTATATTACATATTTTTTTATTATTTGATCTCAATTTGTCACAGTTTTAGTTGCTGTTGGCTTTGAAGATTTGAAATTGAGTGAAAGGTGTTGAGCCACGGAGTTTTCTATTTGCTCTTGTTTCATTAATTGATGAGTCTTAAATTGTGAAGTTATTGTCTGATAATTTCTGTTTGGTTGCTGAGAAATTTGAATAATTAAGAATTGATATATACAAAATATTCAAAATAGCAAAATATCATACGAATTAAAATAAAAGCTATATCTAATAACAAAATTCTTTAATTCTGTCTAAATAATATTTTTCTCTTTTTCTTAAGAAAAAATAACTTATAAATAATGATTCTAAAATTCTTGTTTGATGAATGTCAGTTTCAGATATCCTTTGTCTTGTAATAGATAAACGAGTTCTATACCAAGATAATTTTTGTTTATAATAATTCAATAGAATCATAAAATGAAGCGAAATATAAAAATTATAGATGATGCAAATAAAGCTTTATTAATAAACAATGTAAATACAACTTTGATACAAGAACTTACTTGATACAAATGACTAGACTTGATACATCAGAGATAGCAGGATATAGGATAGGAAGTTTTGAGGGAGGTGAAACAGAGAAGTTTTGGTTTTTCCCTCAATTTCTCTGAATGCTTCTTTCTCTGAATGCCCTCAATGTTTGCTTCTGTCTCCTTTTATAGAGAAGAAAAGGAATCAGGCTACAGTTTTTCCTGTGATGGGTACTGATAAAGAGCCTGACTTCTTTTTACAAAGATGACATAAAGTTTGACATAAAGATAAAGCTAAAGTTGATAAATACATAAAGTTGACATAAAGCTGAAAAGTGACATAAAGCTTGATGGTAATAATCTCTTTGGCATGTGACTTGATGAATGATTGCAGGCGTGTCCGAAAAGTCACATAAAGTCTGATAGCAATAATTCCTTTGGCAGATGAGACTTGATGTTCTTTGTCATGACTTGATGGGCAATTCCAGACATGTGAATCTGCAGTGGCTTGATAATCAATTTTTTGCTTTTGCTTTTTTCTTCTTTTCCTTGATTGGTGCTGATGGAGTAGGATTATGGATAGGAGGAAGGATACCATAGCAGTCGTCTTCATTTTCATTGCCAAGATTGACTGAAGTGAAGCTTTCTGCCGAATTGGAGTCCTCACTTGATTCCTGTTCTGATAATTATTCTAATGCAGCTAATAATTGTTGTTTTAATTCTTTTTTTGATGCTGTAGCTGCAAGTTTGGACATATTCTGGCTTTTTTGAAGAAGGAACTGAGGGTTTGTTGATGTTGTTAATACTGAATGTTGATGGAAATACTTATCAATGGCCGCGGGAGTAACCCTGTCAATTTTAAATTGCTCCCACCATTTGACTTTAATTCTGCGGATGAGTGATGAAATGGTTGGTCCTTGCTGAAAATATTCCCATTGGATGATCCAGGCAAGGGAAAATTGTTGGAAGAAATAGAATAGATGAGGGAATTGGTTCATGGGAAAATGAGATGGAATTTTAAATCTGTCTTGATAAATCTGGAGGCCTTGATGAGCTTGTTGGGGTAATATCTCTGGTAATGGCCCAAACATGTTCCACCATTCGATGAACCATGCTGGAAGGTCTTGATGGAATTTGTTGTGGAAGTAAAACATCCAAGAATGTCTGAATGTTTTATTTTGATGATAAAATGTGTGATACCAGGCTTTTTGATAATCCTAGTAATTATAGGTGGATGGAACAAAATGTTGAGAAAACTGGCGGAATTGGTTTGGATGTCCTCCCCAGTCTTCAAAAGATAGGATTTTGATAATCTGACATGTTGAATAAGCAATTTGAGTTTGGTCAAATTTATCTGGATAATGTTTAAAAGATACTGATTCAGTGTCAATCAGTATAAATTCATAAAATTTTTGGGTTTTCATGGAATTTGAAGTTACAAAATGGTTGTTTGGAAGAAATACAGTTTGGAGAAGATTATGGATAGCTTGATAATTGGGTGGATTTGTGAATGAGTTTTCATATTCTTGAGATAACCTGGTAATAATATAGGTTTGTGGTTTGGGAAAATATTGTGATTTTGATGATAGGAAAATTTGAGAAATTGGTGTGGGGTTTGCCGACACCACCACATTTTTTGATGAAGAGGCTATGGGGCCAAGAGCCACCATAGATGATGAAGAGGGACGTGTAGCCACCTCTTTTGATGATCCAGTTGTGACTGTTTGAGCAAAGCTCTTATTAGCCACTTAGCTTAATATCTGTTGTTGTTGTCTTTCTTCTTCCATTAACTGGGTGTACCAGTCACTGGGAGATAATGGAAGGACCCTGGGAATGGTAGTTGGTAAGGGTGTGGTTTGACTAGAGGATGGTTTGATAGGTATCATGGCATATGATTCTTTTGATATTGGTTGTTGGGTTGATGAAGGTGGTCTAATAGATTTAGGAGGCATGGTTTCCCTGCAAGAATTCACTGGTAAGGAAATCAGGGATGGAATTTGCTTCTCCTTTGATGTATTCAATTTTATAATCAAAAACTGATAAAATAGCTTGCCATCTTGCAAAAATCTGTTTTGATGCAATATTTTGAACATCTTTTTGTAAAACATGCTTGGCAGCCTTACAGTCAATTCTGATTAAAAACTCTTGATTTAATAAATCACTTTGAAATTTTTGAATGCATAATACAATAGATAAAATTTCCTTTTTAATAGTGCTATAATTCTTCTGGGCATTAGTCCATGTTCCTGATGTAAACCGGACTAATTATTCTTGATTGTGGCCAGGAAGACGTTGTTTTAGAATACCGCCGTATCCTAAATCTGATGCATCGGTTTCTACAATTTTATAGGCTAGAGGGTTTGCTATATGCAAACATGGCAAAGACTTAAGATGTTGTTTGAGTTGTTTAATAATTTGGGTATGCTGAGGAGACCATGGAGGAGGATTTTTCTTAAGCCTTTCTCTCAATGGAGCAGCAATGATACTAAGTTTTTGATAATATTCTGAGATATAATTGAGGCTCCCTAAAAACATCTGAAGTTGTTTTTTATCTTTAATTTCATTAGGAAATTTACTTGCAAATTCTAAAGCTCTTTCAATTGGAGTAATTGTTCCTTGATCAATGTAATGTCCAAGAAATCTTATCCTTGTTTGAAAGAGATTGATTTTTGTTGGAGAAAGCACTAAACCATTCTTCTTTATAATATAAAGGAAAGTGTTTAAATGCTTCCAATGAGATTGAATACTATTTGAGAAGATTAATATGTCATCAATGTATACTATTGAGAAATCAGTATATGGGTTAAAGATGTCATTCATGATTTTTTGAAATTCACTTGGAGCATTTTTTAATCCAAAAGGCATTACATTCCATTCATATTGTCCAAAAGGGACAGTGAATGCTGTTTTATATTTATCTGATTCTGAGATCTGAATTTGCCAAAATCCAGATTTTAAATCAAATTTTGAATATATCTTAGCATGTACAAGTCTTTGGAGGAGGTCTTGCTTGTTAGGGATTGGATATCTTATCCACTGCAAAACATCGTTCAAAGGCTTGTAATTTATTACTAGCCTTGGAGTTCCTCTTTCTATTTCAGCATTTTTATTCACATAGAAAGCAGCACAACTCCAGGGAGATTTGGATGGTCTTATTAGTTTTTTATCTAATAAATCTTGGATTTCATTTTTACAGTAATCCAAAAGTTCTTGATTCATTTGGATAGGTCTGGCTTTTGTCTTTATTTTTGATTCTTGAAAATCTTTGATATAAGGAAGGGTAACGATATGGCTTTTCCTATTCCAAAATGCATTTGGGATGGTGGAAGAAACTTCTTTAATTATTTTATCTTTAAAATTTTCAATTGCTAATTTTAGCTGGTTATCTTGAAGTTGAGTTTTGATTTGTTGACATACTTTTTCTTGTTTTAGGAGCATTAGATGTTTTTCTTTTGATATGATTTTTGAGATATTATTTATTTGGGTTTTTTCTATAGCTATATCTTTTAAAATATTTAAATCTTTAATATTTGGAGGGTTAAGAAATTCAAATATAATTTCTTGGTTAAATATATTGGTAGAAATTCCTTTAGGAGATACAGTCATGGGTTGAATAAGATTTAAGAAAGGTGTTCCTAATATTACTTCTCTATTTAAATCTTTTACTAAAATAAATGGAGTTTTTATGCATATGTTTTGATTACATACATGGGCTTTTGTTAATTTATATTTGACTTTTAATGGCATACCATTGGCAGATGATAGTCTTTCTTTTGTAGGTTCAAAATATTTTATGGGTACTAATCCCTCTTGTATACAGTTAAGGTCAGCACCAGAGTCAAAGAGTGCAGTAGTATTAATAGTATATTCTTTATTAATTACAATTTTTAATTTTACATTCCATTTTTGATAAGATATTTGGGTTAATAGGAAAATATCATCTTTTTTATGTTCTTTACTATGGGTTAACAAGGTTTCTTGATCGGAGGTTGAGGCTATAGTATCCTTAATATGTTGATTTTTTAGAATTAATACTTGTTTTGTTAATTCTTGGATCTCTGATTTTGATAAGCCTAATTCCTGTTTTAAAATCTTAATTTCTTTTTGATTTCTTTTATTTCAAGTTTAATGTCTTCTATTGGAATTTTTTGTGATTTCTGAGATTGTTTAGCCTTTTTTAATATTGAATCTAGATCATAACAATTTTCTACAATCTTTTCTTTATTCTTCTTAGTTTGTTGAAGGTTTTCTTTTAATTTTAATAAATAATTTCTTTTCAGCTGAGGTTCTTCTATATCTTCAATCATTTCCATAATTAATTCTTGTTCTTTGGTAATAACATTACAATGACAGTTTTGTTTGATAGTTTTACTGCTAGATGAATCACCAGATATTTCTGTATTAGATTCAGTTGATGATGTGATATTATCTATTTCAAAGTTATCTTGAGAGTTTGATTTTTCATATTCTGATTCAGAATTATTTAACATTAATATTTCTATTATTTTTTGAGGTGTTCATAAATATCTAAGGAATTTATTTTACCTTTTAATGGGCAATTATTTTTATAATGTCCTATTTTTTCACATTTATAACATGTTGGAGGTATTTTCTGATTGTTAATAGGCTTTCTCGATTTCTTCTTATGTTGGAATTGATTTGGTTTATTTTTGTAAGGTTTTTTGTAAAAATTATCTTGACTAGGTTGTCTTTTCTTTTTATAATAAGGTTTCGGTATTATCTTTTTGTGTTTTCTATGTTTTTTTGATGGAGGTAAGTTTTGTTTGGCTAATCCAAATTGTTCACAAAATGTGCCTAACTCTTTATGTGATTGTGTTAATTCTTTTTGTAATCTTTGGTTTAATTGGGAATTAGTACAAATTTCAAATGCTATGTCTTTTATAGTGTCTGATATATCTGGAAATGTTAAATGTTCATAAGGTATTATGCCTTCATTTTGTTCTCTTAATCTAGTTTTTACTTTTTCAGCAAATAATCTTGGTAATCCATCAATAAATTTTTCTTTCCAGAACGGGAGACGCTGGTCATCTCTCATTCCAAGTTTTGTTAAAAATGTTTCTTCATACCAGTGATAGTCTTGAAGTTTTGGACATTTTAAGTTTGTTAAGATTATGGACGATCTTTCTTCAATTTTTGATGTGTTTCCTATAAAATATTTAACAATAGAAAATATTAGAGTAATAACAGCATCTTCTATTATTATTGGGTTATCATCTTCATCTTCGACTTTTATAGGTTCATTAAATTCATCAGTTTTGATAGCATTTAATATATTATCTCTTTCTGATTCAGTAAGATATTTATCCCACCAAGTTTTGAGTCTTCCAGAAAATCCGGATATAAGAATTTCTGCTACGGCTTTATCAGAACATTATTTTTTCATTTTATAAGCACTTGCAACCATTGTCATTTCTTGTAATTTATTAATCTTTTGATATTCTGTTAATCCATCTAAATTCCATTTATAGATTCCAGTACCTTTGAAAAATTGAGTTGGCTCAACTATTTCTTCATATTGTTGATCTGGGAAAGATGGTCTTGGATAATAATTTTTTATTTGTTTTGTATTATGTTTGTTATGATTCCATCTGGCCATATTGATTGTTTGATCCTGAGGAGTAAAAGTTTCTAATATTTCTTCAACTTCTGTCTCAGATAATTGTGATAATGTGTGGATAGCTTTTATTGATGGTGATGGTGTTTCAGGAGCTACTATAAAAGTCAATGTGTTTTGTAGTTTTTTAATCTTATTATCAATATCTTGTATTAGATCTTTATCTTTTAATTGAGTATTGATTTTCTTAGGAATTTCATGGGGAATAAATAAAGGTTTTTGATGTGAATTTTGACTTATTGCGGGTTCTGATTCTTGTAAATTATTTTCAATTCTATTTAATTGATCACTAATTGTTTTAAGGTTTTGATTTGTAAAGTTATTTTGTTCTAAGATTTTTTGTATATCTCTAGATGTTATATCAGATTCTGATGGTGATTTCATTTTATAAGGTGAAGCCTTAATGATTGAATTTCTATATTGAATAGATATTTCTTCATGAGGTGGATGGGTAGATTGTTTAGTACCTTCTGATGTATTCCATTGTTGGGGTTTTTGAGTAACATTTATTTCTTTGGTAAAAGGATAATTTATAGAATTATTGGCAGCATAATTTTCAAACCAATCAAAAAATCTAAAATGAGTTTTATAATTTTGAACATGTTTGTAAAATTTTTCTCTTATTGGTATTCTGGCAACTTCATCAAAATTTGATAAGAACCATTCTCTTTTTTGATCATTTTCGAATGATTCAAAATCTTTCTTTAATATACTTTTGTTCATAGTAAATTCTCTATCTATGACAAATATTTGAGGGTCGTCTTGCATTTGAGATTGAGTTGGGGACATATGTTCAGAAGATTTATCTTCATCATCTTTTTCTTGTTGATTTATTTGATCCGTGTAAATAGGTTGGGGTATAGTTGATCTATTTCTAACTCTATTAAGCTTAAGAGGTTCATAGTTGCTTGATGTTGGAATAGAGGAACAAGAAGATCTCGGAGGTTGATAGGATGATCTTGGAGGTTGATAAGGTTTTCTAGAATAAGAGGATCTAGGAGGTTGATAAGCTTCATTAAAATTTTTTGTTTGAAAAGGTATTTCTCCTTCTTCTTTAATTTGCAAATTAGAAAGTTTTGTGGATAAAAATTTGAGTTTGACAGATCCATTTGGGAGTTCTTCAATTTGTTGGAGTTTTTTGTTTTCTATTTTTGGAGCGGGTACTTGGTCTTCTAATTCCCATTCTACTGGGAGATTGATATCACTCCAAAGTATGGTTTGTGGGACTATTAAATTAGAGTTTTCTTTTTGAGTTTGGAAAAAGATTGTTTCTCCTTTAGGGCTAATGGTTTTAACTAAAGGATCCATGATAGTGGTCATAGTTTTATAATAGATTTTATAGATTACAGCAAAAGGAATGTTTCCAGGTTCCATGTCATATCCTGATGTTTGTATTTTAAGAACAAGAGAGTTTAATATTCCAGTGTCATGTAAAGAAACCGGATAATTTGGAAAACAGTTAAAATATATAGGACCATTATATAAGCTAGTTTCAATAACTCCTAGTAAAGAGTCTTGAAATTTACGATGTCTTTGGTCTCTTAGGCAAAGTAGAATTGATGTGTTTAATCCACTTCTAGTTAATGGTTGGATAGCTATTTGAACTAATCCAAAGTGAATGTATGAATATTTTTCTTGATGTTTCCTAATGATACTAGAGTCAGGGAGTTTGATAGATTGACATTCAGATGTAAATGGGACAGTTTGTTCAACTGTCTTGATAGAATAATCAGAAGAAAAAGACCATTTTTTGATATGATAAACTTCTTTAATAGGAACATTTGGGATTTTCCAGTTAGATATAGGTTGTTGTAGATTTTGAATATTTTGTTCTTCTTGATTTATTATATTACTATCTTGGGATGAACTTGATGCCCTAGACATAGATCTAGACAAAAAAGATATGATAGAAAAATTAAATTGTTATTTTATTTTACAAAACTTATGTAAAACTTTCACCCTAGGCCTGTCAACGATTTACGCCTAAAAACGGGACTTACAACACATTGCCCTAAACTGGCTACGCGACTATCGGGTTTCCCCACCGAGTCAGGTTCAAGGTTTACTAAATCTTGTAAACTAAAATAAAAATTCAAAGTTTCTAAAATATCTTAATTTTGATGTCTTTGTTGTGAATTTGGAAATTTAAGATGCAAAATTACTTTCTCTTGTTTCATTAGGAAGTGATTTGATTTGTTAAGTCATTTCTCCTTAATTAGTAGCATGAAATATGAGGTTGCAATTATATTTGGTTCTAATCTTTACTTTAATAAAAAAAATGCCTTATTTGCTAATTTTGGATTATTGATATATATGCTTGGATAGGCATGCTCCAAGTGATCAATGTAGCATCACCTAGTGTATATTGAATGGACCTAATTAGAAAAGCTTTAAAGGGTCAAAATATAATAAATTGGGTTAATTTATTTAATAAAATATATTTTTATTTAGTTTTATAAGGCATTTCTAAATAATAATTAATATGAATGAAGTACATCAATAACAAATTTAATTTTGGATTTTTCATGTACCCAATTTATAAAGGTTTTTTTTTTTTTTTTTTTGGAGAATCTTGAAAATTTTTGAAATTTTAAAAAAGTTGGGACTTTTGAATTTTTTTTTGAGTCTTTTTTTTCTTAAATTTAGTTAGAGCTCTAAAATCTAATGCTCCATCTAAGGTAAGAAAATTTGAAGGTGATTGCAGGTGGGCTTAGAGTTTTGAAAAAGTTTAAAAATAATTAAAAGTTGTACAATGTTGAGTGGTTAAGCATTAAGAGATTTTGATTATAGCTTGTAATCAAAGACAAAAACGGACCTACCCTAGGACTGACGATAGGAGATTGTTAGAATTGTGAGTACAAGGAGCAAGGAACAACTCGTGACAAACTTCAACCACTACAAAGATGACCATGACACTTCCATCACTAAGGTAAACTTTGAAAATATCACCTTATTAGTTCGATATCAATACACGCCAAATTATTATCAACAACAAAACTACGAACTTCTTTATGTTTGAGAGGCTCATCCAAGCCCCTAATATTCAAACTAGCAAGCTTAATCATGAGAAACCATTGAACAAGTTACCACACCCAAGCTATTCACAAGCCCAACAATAAAATTCTGATTTCCTTTCCTATCCATCTTCTTGGTTTTAGAATTTATTTTTTCTTTCTTCCCATTATCAGCTATTAAAACTTGAGGATTATTGATCAACAATAAGGAAGTTACATTACCTGATTGGGCAACTGAAGAACATCTAATTGGGTTCAAACTTTGCAGTTCAGCAGCCACAACATTTAGAATTGATTTTTAGGCAAACTAAGTTAAGAAACATCCAACTTAGAATTCCAAGAAGGGGCCAATGTGGCAACAACATCAGAAATGACCTGCACTTCCATAGTATGTTTAGCAAGCATACTAGAGTTGCTAGTACCTTTAGTTCCCAAATTAGAATTTGGGTTGAGTATCTCTTCAGCAAATTCAGAATCTCCTTCTTCAAGGACAACAAAGACATTAGAAGTGTTATAGTCCGTAACAACCTTATGAGAGCCATTGGAATCGACCAAAAACCCCTTTCTTTCTTCTTGACACTGTTTTCGAACCTTCCCTATCAGATTGGGAGTTTAAATTGTGATGTAAAGGCCTCCATTCTCTCCTAATAACGCTCGCACAATGTTTGGTCACATGCCAAAATTCCTTACAAACCTCGCACTTCCTAGGAACCCAATTATATTCAACTTTAATACTCACCATCGAACTATCATTAGCCATTAGTTCCACTGATTCAGGAAGATCTCCTTCCGCATTTACTTCAATGAATATTCATGCATACTTCAAGCGTTTTATTGTTTCAATCATCTTATTGACATATAAATCACATGCCAAAATTCCTTACAAACCTCGCAAGTCCTAGGAATCCAATTATATTCAACTTTAATACTCACCATCGAACTATCATTAGCCATTAGTTCCACTGATTCAGGAAGATCTCCTTCTGCATTTACTTCGATGCATATCTGTGCATACTTCAAGCATTTTATTGTTTCAGTCATCTTATTGACATATAAAGGCTTTCCCAGTGCACTAGCTATAAAGCTAAGTCCTTCATTCCAATATTCCAACAGTATATTGTAAAATTTCACCCAAACCAGCATTGACTTGCAACCTTTCTTTTGCAAATCCATATTTGGATGCCATCTTTTCAAAATGAGAGGCCTGCCAGCTATGTGGCATAAACCTTCAAAATAATATAAAAATAAAATTACCTAAATGACTTGTAGAATTTAAAAAATTATGTATATACTAGTATTAGGTGGTTATTGGTAGTTGGAAGTGTAATCGTGGAAGAAAAATAAAGAAATTTCATTAGATTTATAACTTTATCAATTAGCCATAATTTTACCTTATTATAATAGTATATATACTATACCTTACTATTGAAACACATAAAAAAAAGACAAAATGAGTCAGGAATGTTTTTCCAAAAAATAACAAAGAAAGTTCCCTCTTTCTCTCTCTCTCTTTCTGTTTCCCTTTCACTCAGCTATCTCTATCACTCTCTTTTTCTAGCTCTCTGCATCTCTCTCTCCACTGTGTAGTTTTAATTATAGTAGCTTAGTTCAGAGGATATGGAACTTGGAAATGTTTAGATCTTGTATTACAATGAACCCATTTGAGGTAATATAAGATTTCTAATGTTTTTATTTAATTTTGTGTATTTCTTGTGGGATCTATTGAATTTCTTCACATTTTTTGATTCATTATTGATGAAACGTAGTCATTATGAACAGAATCCATTGCCAACCTTTGGTCCTACGCCATGTTCATTCATTTTTTTAGCTTTATTTTGCTTATACTCTAGGTGTTCGATGAAATGCCAGAGTGAATTTTTCCTTAAAAAACCAAAGAAATTCCAGTGTAACTTGTTAGTTTATGATATTTTGGGAATGCATTGGTGATGTTAAGAATTCTACTAGCATGTATAGAATCAAGAATCTAGGAGTGATTTGAGGGTGCTACAGTAAAATGGAGAAATTATTTTTTTTAAAAAAAAACAAAGGTTAATTCAAGTAGTAAATATGTACGTGTTGACCTTGATTTGTCATACCTTCTGTAACTTTAGATTGGGCTTAATGGAGATTAACGATATATACATATATATGTATATATATATATGAACTTATTCAGTGACCTACTTAAGAAGTGTTTAGAGTTCCAAAAAAAATTTTAAAAAATCAAAAGTTGATGTTGATGTAATGTAAAAGTGGCAGGTAGTAAATTTTGATTGAAGGAATTTGAAAACTTATGAAATTTTTTGAAAAGATTTAGGAATGTAAAAAAAAAAAATGTAGTAGTAGTTGAAGAAAAAGAAATACAAAAACATCATTCAACGTTAATTAAAAAGCTTTTGTACGAACTTTAACATGACAAGCTTAATTATACTGCCTAACCATGTCATCTTAATGTTGTTCTAATCTCTTTGGAAAATTTTTTATTATTTTTTAACAAAATAATATTTGATTAAATTTCTCTATTAGTGGTCAAGAATTCAATTGCAGCTCGCAATCTAATTGTCAAAGGGGTGGTTCGACGATCATTAGTTCTAACTTTTTTTTTTATTTTATATAATTTTTAATTACAATTTAACTTTCTTTTTTAAACAATTTTTAAATATGCAACTTATGTCCATAAATAAATACAAAAAAAAATACTTTGAAATGGAAAATTTTGTGTACGTATAAAAAAATTGATATTTTTTTAAAAAGGCCAGTTTTTTACTTGTATTTGAAATTTTCTATTTTTTATATTTTTTTGTAATTTAATTTTTTTGTAAATGTGAATAACAGGTTAAAAATTACTAAACAAAAAATATAAAATTAAATTTTAGTGAAAAATCATTTAAAAAAAGGTTGAGAGTGAAATACAAATTGAAGGAATAGGTCAACATTTTTACTTTTGTGGTAGATCTAGTAGCATCTTAATTGCTAACTCAGAAGGTTCCTTGTAATGGACACAAATACTTTTTAAACCTGTAGTAAAATTATTTTTAACAAATTATTTTTTATAAAATATCTGTGTGTTTTTTTGAATATTTATAAACTAACAAATATTCAAAGTTCATTTACTTTAACCTTTTAATTGTTTAATTTCACCTTTCCATCCCTATTCATGTATGTTTTTGTGATAAGCACACACGTGTGTTTTTACATGTAAATTGTGTCTGCCACTAGCAAGTAGCAATGCATACTCCTTTAAGTGAGGAAGAAATTAGTTAGAACTATCTCCACTTCTGTTAATTAATTAGTCTCTTTTAGATTTTGACCCTTAAAAAATACCATATGCAAAATCAGAAATTTCAACAACTATGCACACGCCTACTTTGGTAGGTTAGAGTTATTTCTTTCATCACAAAATCATCACTACTAGAATTAAGTGAATAGGGGTCCCACGACACGTTCAAGATGGTTGAGAAAAGTACAATAGATGACCGCTTAAGAGACATGCTCGACCGCTTTTAGGCGGTCGTCTAAAACTTGGTTAACTCCTCCTCCTCTCTTTCTTGTTCAAATGCATTTTCCTTTTTTCTCTTTGTCTCTCTCTTCCCCTCTCCGCTTTATAAATTGTCAAATGTATGTTTAATTTTTTTTATTTTGATTTAGTTAATTAAAATGTTAATTGTTTAGATAGTAAAATTGTTGAAGTTGTAAATTTGTTAAATTGCAAAATTGAATGATTATTTTAGTTAAATTAAATATGCTTTGATTAAGTTGTTAAATTTTTCATATTGTTAAATTCTTTGAGTTGTAAATTTGTTAAATTGTAAATTTGAATGATTATCTTGGTTAAATTAATTGTGCTTTGAATATTATTTTATTGAGTTGTTGATTATTTTGTATGATTACTTTGGTTGGTTTAAATACTCTTAATTTGTTTAACTTTTTCTGCTTTAATATAAGGTTAAATTCAATTAGGGGTTACCTAAATTTAAATGAAATAGTCAACAAATGCATAATATTAATTATATTATTTATCTCAAAATGATCAGCAAATCACTACAAATCCAAATAACTATCTTGAAATCTCCAAATAGTTCAGTGTAACATATCAGAGATTCCCTTTTAGAATTCGTTAAGTTGTCATCTCCATGCATGTACATATATTCATATTTTAAAATAAACTTAGACCCGTTCGAGAATCGTATCACGACAGTCGATTTGGTCATCTTTGATGCGATGAGTTGAATCTTTTAAGACCTAATTCGTTCCTGTGACAAGGATGCCCAAATCAACGCATGTGATCTTTGAATTGTCTAGTTTGGACAGTTTGGGAGTGCAATTATCCATCTTATATTCAACACTGCTCATGCCAGTTCTATGTCAGGCGATTTTCGTGTATCGACTCCCTTTGTTCTCTAGGTACATACATAAATGCGGGAAACACCGTTTTTATGTTGTGTACTTGGAGAACTATGTGGAGATGCTGCTGAAATTTCGTTTGATAATGGATAAAAGGATTAAGGGCATTGAGTATGAGTTGGATCGTGCATTCTCGAATGGGATAGGACCAACCACCCTTTAGTGACAAGTTTTAGGTTTTTTTTAAAAGAACATTCATGTAGGTTTCACTGATAAATTACTTAAACATATTTCATCAATCTATTTAGTACATTTGACAACATTGTACTTGAAGAGATTGATAAGACTTGGATTGACTTGCCGGATATATTGTCAACTCGATGCGTACAAGGGATTGAAGAGTTCATTGCATAGACCCATACGTTGGACCAACAATCAATCAATTGTGCATGCAAAAAGTGTATTAATCGATATCATTTCACATGGGAAGTGGTTAGAGATCATTTGATCAGGCATAGGTTCCTGAAAACTTATAAGAATTAGACAAAGCATGGGGAGGCTTATACTTCACTCCAACGATGTGAGGAAAGGGTTGACTTCCATGCAAATGTTGTGTCTAGGGATCCAATGATGAAATGAAGCAAGAGATCTTGGCTAGGGTGCCCGTCGTAGAATCGAGTAGTGAGGCTATTGAAGCAGGGGGAAGTAATCCTTGATCTGGTGCCAACGAAGTTTCATTGAATTTTTTCAGAATCCTCGATGATGCAAACATCGAATTATACCCCAGTTGTCAGAATTATAGTCAATTGTCTTTTATCGTTGAGCTGTTGCACTTGAAAGTTTTGAATAAGTAGACCAATAGTTGATTCGACATGTTACTAGAATTGTTGAAAAAGGTCCTACCAAAGGGTGCAAAGGTTGCGGGTCTTACTACCATGCTTAAAAGTTGACAGAAGATTTAGGCTTCGCATACGAAACATGAGATGCATGCCCAAAAAGTTATATGCTTTTCCGGAATGAGCATGCAAGCCTTGACAAATGTCTTGTGTGCAATAGTTCCAAATGGAAGCAAGATGTTGCTCGGAGTACTAACGGCCGTTTCAAAAAATGAAAGAAACTCATCCCTGTAAAGTAGGTTCAATACTTCCTGCTTAATCCTAGGCTAAAGAAGTTGTTTATATCTACAAAGACGGTGCAACTAATGAGATGGCATTCTAATAATAATAATGACAATGGAAACATGACGCATCCTTCTGACTCTCCCGCCTAGAAAGATTTTGATCGTCAAAACCCTGATTTTGCTTTGGACTATCGAAACGTTCAGCTCGGTTTGACTGCAGATGGGATAAACCCGTTTAAGGTGATGAATATCGTGCATGGTACATGGCCGGTTGTCCTTGTTTTCCTTATAACCTCCCACCTTGGCTGTGCATGCGGCAACCTTTTATGATTCTGTTTGTCCTAATTGATGGGCCAAAAGGACCCGGAGACAAGATTGATGTTACCTACAACCGTTGATAGAAGAGTTACAAGAATTGTGGAGTGAAATGGTGATGGCATTTGATGATGCAACTAATGAAATGTTCAACCTCCGTGCAACTTTATTGTGGACAATTAATGATTTCTCAGCATATGCTAACTTGTCCGGCTGGAGTACAAAAGGGAAGTTTGCCTGACCTCCCTGTAATAAGAGTACTCAATCGCGGTAGTTATGTTATGGCAAGAAATTTTATTACATGGGCCACAGACAATTCCTTTCAAGTACACATAGGTTTAGACAGAATAATACTACGTTCGATGGCAACCGAGAATTCAATTCAGCCCCTAAGAGATTGACTGGTGATGAATTACTGAGCCAACTTGATTTAGATGGTACACTAACTGCATACAAGCTAAATGACCTATGACCCTTGTCGAATGGATCAAATCAGCCTCGTGCCAAAAATTGAAAAAAAAAAACATATTTTTCGAACTCCACTATTGGAAGGGTAACTTATTGAAGTACAACTTGGACGTCATACACATTGAGAAGAATGTGTGCAACAACTTGCTATGGACAATACTTGGTGACAAGATAAGATCTAAAGATACTGCTAATGCGAGGTGTGACTTGGAGGATATGGGTGTGAGACAGCCATTACACTTGCAATTGAGAGGTACAAATAGAGTGTACTTACCCCCAGCACAGTTTACAATGAGCAAGGACGAGAAGGAGTTATTTCTCACAATCCTAAAAAGTGTTAGGGTGCCCGATGGATATTATTCCAATATTTCGAGACGGGTCAACATGCAAGAGAGGACGATAAGTGGATTAAAGAGCCACGACAGTCATATTCTCATGTAACAACTGATTGCACTGACCCTTTGTCATCTTGAGACAATATTTCCACCTGCCTTCTTCGACGTGATGGTACACTTGACAATACACTTGGCTGAAGAAGCTATGTTAGGGGGACCTGTTCAATTTTGATGGATGTACCCGATTGAAAGGTATCTCAGAACCTTGAAGCAGTATATTTGCAACAAGACTCATCCTAAGGCGTCTATGGCCAAAGGCTATTTGATGGAAGAGTGTACTAAATTTTGTGCCATGTATATGGGACTTGTTGAAATGAAGTTGACTCGGCTTCAGCGAATTCACAAAGGTCCACTTGGGGATGGAACATCATTTAATCTCACCAACAATTCGTGGGTTCAAGCTCATCGATATGTGCTATTCAACACAGCATCTATGTGACCATTCATCGAGTAAGTTCGATCATTCCAATTATGTTTTAAATCATTTACCAGTCCAATATATTTGCAAGTAAGTGTTGTAATTTTTCTCAACAGAAAACACTTAATCGAAATAAGACAAAGATTGCCGTAGGCAGCTGACTATGTAGTATATAATGAACACTTTAACTCTTTCAACCTGTGGTTCAAAGATTATGTAAGACACAAGTCAAGTTTGACATTATTTATTTATATGTAAGTTCTTGTTATTTCCAACCTAACGAAATAATACATGCAATCAGGTGCACGCAAGTAGAACGTCTGGTGAATCTTTCTCCATCTGGTGGCTCGCACAGAGGTCCTCGATGAGTTTCATGATAAGATGTTTCAGCGTATGGAGCATATGCGGAATCAGCTACGGGGCAGAGTTCCGTGGCCCATAATAATCCAGACAAGTAAGAAATTGAGTATTAAACACACATTAATTTTTAATATTTTTAAATTTTGTTTTCAGATAATTAGAATAACTAAAATTTTGAACTATTAAATGTAGGAGGGCAATGATGACAGCAGACCACCCTAGCCTCCAGTGCGGCGAGATAGTCATGATGAGGTAAAATTTTAATTATTTACAACTGCATGTATAAATTTTATTTTGCATAAATTTCATTACTATTTTATAGTTCACAAATTTCTACGTAGGTGTCTATATATGTCATATTCCGTTCGTAGACTTCAAATGTAAAGTCAAACATAAAAACATGAACCTTACAACTTTGATTTTGAACATAGGTTGAACATGGGTTCGAACATGATACTTACAATTTTGATAATTTAACATAGGTTTAACATAGGTTCAAACATGAAACTTACAACTTAAAACTTGAAACTTGAAATTTAAAACCGTGCAACGGTAGAGTCAACTGCTCAAATCGAGCATGCACCATCCGATCTAGATGGAACTTGAGGAGCAGCGAGTTTTAGCCATTTAGGACTTGCAGCAATGAACCGTGCGGGAATCTGAATTACGGATCACCCGGAATGGCCCCAAGTATATTCTACTCAAAACTTGAAACTTAAAAACACCCACAAAGAACTCAATTGCTCAAATCGAGCATGCGTTATCTGATTTAGACGAAACTTAATGAGAAGCGAGTTCCAGCCATTTGGGACTTGCAGGAATGAACCACGTGGGCATCCGAGCTATGGATCACCTAGATTGGCTCCGACTAGGTTCTACTCAAAACTTGAAACTTAGAAACATTTATGGAGGACTTAACTGCTCAAACTAAGCATGCACTTTCAGATTTGGATGAAACTTGACGAGTGGTGAGTTTTTCCCATTTCGGACTTAGAGAAATGAACCGTGTGAAAATCTAAGCTACAGATCACTCAGAATGGCCCCGAGTAAGTTCAAGTTGAAACCTAAGGCTTAAATTCTCTAACTTAGGATTTGACTACTGAAACAGAGCAAACAGCATCTGTTATTAATGGAACCTGACGTCTAGCGAGTCTAAGTCATTTAGAAGCTGGGGGAATGAACGGGGCTTGAATTTGAGTTACAGATCGCCTGGAAAGGGCCTGGGTAAGTTCGAGTTGAAACTTAAGGCTTAAAACCTCAAACTTAGGATTTGGCTGCTCAAATCTAGCAAATGGCATTCGTTATAAATGGAACCTAATGTGTACTGAATCTAAGTCATTTACAAGCTGTGGGAATGAACAGGGCTTGAATTCAAGTCACAGATCGCCCAGAAAGGGTAAGGGGAGTTTGTGCTTCTAATTTGATTAAATTTAAATATTTACACTTGCGGTTTCTTTATAATTTTAAACTTGAATTGCGCATTCATTATAATTTCTATAATCATATTTAATTTAATTTAATTTTTTGTTAATTTCAAGTTTGATGGACTCTTATGGTTTTGAGGTTGATACTTACTTGAAGACATTGTTTTGATTATATTTTGTAAAATTAAGGATGATGTAATTATTATTTTACCAAATATTTTATGAAACTTTAGAATTTTGTTAGATAAATTCATATTGTCATAGTATATATTTGAATGAACTGGTTTAATCAATATATAGGTTTTGTTGTATGAATGTACAGGTTTTTCTTGCTTTTTAGCAGAAATAAATATATTTTTTAAAAAATAAAATACAACAGACGACCGCATTTAAGCAATCATTAAAAAGGTTGAGTAACACTTTAGACGACCGCTTTCAGGCGGTCGCCTAAAAGGATCTCAGCATTCCGTATAACTTTAGATGACCGCTTTGAGGCGATCGCCAAAACGTTTTAGACGACTACTTTTAAGCGGTCGTCAAAAAGTATTTAGCAGTCGAAATTTTAGACGACCGCCTTTAAGTAGTCGTCTAAAAATTTTCTTGACCCCAGCATTTACGATCGCTATATAGCAGTCGTCTGGCGATTGACAAAGGTATAGATGGCCGCTTATGGACTTTGGACGACCGCTTTTGGCAGTTGACAATTCCCTCTTCCCTTGTAGTGATTTTGGCCTAAATTTCTATTATGAGTTTTCCAAAATCCAAAAAAATATTTCTTAACAAGTTTTGTAACAGTTAAAGTAAATTTTAAATTAATTCAAATACAAGCTATTAAATTATTAGATCGACATTTTGGACTTTCTAAAAATTTTTTAGGCCCTTCGAGTTAATTAGTTTCACCTAATCGTAACCAAAGGTATAGCTACTCAGAGACAGGGGACACATGACCCCCCTAATTTTGTATGCGAAATTAACAAAATGCCCTTGTATAATTTAGTTTATTAAAAAATTGCCATTTACCTTATTTCATTCCAAATGTTTGCTTGCGGCCTACTCGATTTGAAGCCTTTAGCTCCAGCCTCCATCCAAGTCTCTTGTTTTCTCTCTATGACTCCATCAATCTGTGGGTTTGTTTACTGGGTTCATTTGCTATTTGCAAGTTGCAGCTCGCTTCTCTTTTCTCTATTTAAACTTTCTTTGACTTGGATTTGTTGACCACAAGTAGTGCTGAGTTTACCAACCACAAGCCGTGTTGCAGTGCCGAATCTGCCGTTCACAAACTGCGGCAACGCCCAAATTGCTGTAACAACTAATTGCCGACCAAGTAAAAAGTTCAATTTTTTTTAATTCACTTTTTGATAAATTTTTGTTTGAACTTGATGTTAAATTTTTGTTTCAATTTGCTTTATGTTAATTTCTATTTGATGCAAGTTTTAAAGGTTTTTGTTTGATGTATGTTTGATACAACATTTAATTTATGTTAATTTTAGTTTGAATAGACACTTGCCAAAGTCACGAAAAACTTGAAATCTTAAAATGTTTAGGCACTGTTTGAAGTTGGTTTTAATTTTAGTTTATTGATTTTGTTTCCTTAACCTTGTTTGTGTCGTTTTTCAAAAACTAGGATTAAAAAAATTAAAGATGTGCCACATCTAAAGATATTTTCAGTAATTCAGATTTGCATTTTTTCTTTCTTTAATACTTTATTAGCATTTCTACATGTTTTTTTTTTTTTATATATTTTCTATCTTCTAAACTAAAATTTGAAGAATATAATCATAAAAATGAACATGTTTATAATAAATAAAATAATGATGTCAGAGTTATTTTTGATTTGTGATTAAATAACTTAATTTGTTTATTTTTTTAATTCAATGTGATTTTTCTTTTATGTAAAAATTGTATTTGCTAGTTATATCCCACCTTAATTTTTAAATTTAATTTAGAATAATCTTAATTTTAATTTTTGTTTTTTTTTCTAGAAATATGTTAAGATATTTTTAAAGAAAAAATGACGATGAAAAATCATCTTCAATGAATTCTAATGATCTTTAAATAAAAATTCTCCTTAGAAAAGCCACCATTGAGTAGTAAAGCTTCAAAAAAAAAAAAAAAATAGAATTTGAGGTTCTTGAGTTTTCATCTAATCCAGTTTTTACACAATCATTAAGTAGCAAAGATTATTTAAAAGGTAATCATGCAGAATTCAATTTCTCGAAACTTCTATCTAATCTAGGAGAACAGCCTAAGATTGTAGAATATGATCCCAATATTCATGAAATGATTCGTAAAAAGTACTACCCTAGTGGTGCTTACTAACCTCGTAAATATGAATTTCCATAAAGAGATTTCAACAGGAAATTACGAAGGTTCAATCCTTCGTGGTTTGATTAATTTAAGTGGTTGGAGTATAGCACATCAAATGATTCTGCATTTTACCTTTATTGTTATCTTTTTAAGAATGAGTGCAGAGATCAAGAGAGTGGTTATGCATTTGTTAGAAAAGGTTTTACGGATTAGAAGAAGAAAGATAAATTTCGCAAACATGAGGGGTAGTTAATAGTACTCACAAACAAGCTTGGAGTAAATGTCAAGATTTGATGAATCAGAAACAACATATTGAAACTAATTTTAGTAAAATGACAGATGAAGTAAGGATTGATTATAGAGTTTGACTTAATACATCAATTAACTACATTAGATTCCTTTTAAGACAGCGACTACCATTTCATAGGCATAATGAGTATAATGGTTCAAACAACCAGGAAAATTTTCTAGAGTTTTTAAAATTCGTTACAGATGATAATGAGGAGGTAAGAAACACTTTACTTAAGAATCTTAAGCCAACAGCACCTCAAATTCAGAAGGATATTATTAAAGCTTATGCATTTGAAATAACTAATGCTATAATTAGAGAGTTAGGTGATAGATTATTTTCTGTCATTCTTGATGAATCTCGTGACATGTTAACAAAGAAGGAAATGGCCATTGTTTTAAGATTTGTAAACAAAAGAGAGTGTCTGGTTAAACATTTTTTGGGCTTGAAGCATGTCACTAGCACAACTGCTCAATCACTTAAAAATACACTTAAAGAGTTATTTTCTGTACAGGGATTAAGCATGTCTATGCTACGTGGGCAAGGTTATAATGGGGCAAGTAATATGTAAGGTGAATTAATGAAATTAAGACTCTTATCTTGAAAGAGAATGAGTGTGCATATTATGTGTATTGTTTTTGCTCACTAGCTTCAATTAGTTCTCATTGTAGTAGCGAAAAATCATGTTCTTATTGCCACGCTCTTTCTCTTGATTTCTAATATTGTTAATGTGGTTAGATCTTCGTGCAAACGATGGGATACTTTACGAGAGACACAAGTTGTTCAATGTATTGAAGGCTTGGAAAATGAAGAAATCACAAGTGGGCGATGCTTGAATCAAGAAAGTACTCTAATTTGGCCTAGTGATACATGTTGGAGATCGTATTATGGGACTCTTACGAGCTTGACTAACATGTTTGCCTTTGCAATTGATGTGCTTGGTGTGATTGTGGGGGAGGAAACAAATTTAGATCAAAAAGTTGAAGCATTGTGTTTTATTGAAAACGATGCAATCCTTTGAGTTTGTAATTACTTTCATTTGATGAAATCAATATTAGAAATAACAAATGATTTGTCCCATGTACTATAACAGAAAGATCAAGATATCAGGAATGCCATTATTTTAGTTGACATTTCTAAGAAAAACTTCAAGCGGTGAGGAATAATGGATAGAATTCTTTGGTGGAAGAAGTTTTTGCTTTTTGTGTGAAACATCATATTAGTATTTCTAGTATAGATGATTTGTATGTAGTTTAAGGAAGATCACGTCATAGAGCTGAAAAAATGACAAACTCGCATCAGTATCGTGTTGAGTTATTCAATACTGTCATAGATATGCAACTGGAAGAGCTAAATAGTAGATTTAATGAGGTAAATACCAATTGTTGTTGCTTTGTGTTGCATGCCTAAATCTATCTAATTTATTTGATACTTTTGACAAACAAAAGGTGATTCATTTAGCTCAATTTTACCCAAAATAATTTTCAGACATTGAGCTTTTGGCACTTCCGGATCAAGTGAAAATTTTCATTATGGATATACGCTTGAATGTTGAGCTTTCAGATTTAAAGGTGCTTGGTGACATTACTCAAAAGATGGTTGAAACTAGAAAAAACATGGTATACCCGATGGTTTACAAGCTTCTAACTTTGATCTTGATTTTGTCTATTGCAATTGCTACAGTAGAGAGGGCATTCTCTACTATGAAAATAGTGAAGAATCAACTTCCCAACCGAATGGGTGATCAGTTGATGAATGATTGCTTGGTTGTGCATATTGAAAAAGATATATTCAGTAGCTTGTCAAATGAATTTATCATGGATTATTTTCAAAATATAAAAAATCGTAGGGGTCAACTGTAAGTCAAATTTTAATATCAAGAATAATGTTTAACTTTTGTATTACTTATTTTTGAGTTCTAATACAAAGTATATTTTTGTGTGATTTTATATACATTGTGCCCCTGACAAAAATACTAGATCCACCCCTAGTCGTAACATTGAATGTTTCCTTTGATCGAGCCAAAGTAACCTGACAGCAAGCCTTTTTACCAGTTAGTTAACCATTCAGTTAATCAGTTTCGACCACTCATGACATTAAGAGCACTTTCATCTATCTCTTCCACCAGTTAGTTAGCCCGTGGGGGGTAACTTTAAGAAAATGATATCCTTTGGAGTCGAACGTGAGACCTTCCTTAGGAAATCCCAACCTCTACTCAAGTGACCTAAGTTCTTTAGTTGTTTTCCAAAAGTTTTAAAAATATCAATGAATAAGTTTTTATAAACAAAGAATAACTTCGGGCTAAAAATTAATCCTTTACCTCTGGGTTCGTCTTAGCATAAATTTAAGCTTCTCTAGAAAAAAGCAAAATATTTATCAACATGTTTCATATTGATTATTTAAATTTCAACCCGATTCAAATTCAAGTACAAAAATTATAATTTTACTCCCAAGCACATTTCTGACTTAGATTCACATTCCAAGCCTCTAAAAATCCTTATAGATATTTTTTTAACATATTTCTTATTTCCTAATCAAATTGCATCTTAATCTCAACCAAGGTTAAAAAATAACCTTTTATCCATGGGCTCATGTTGAGAATTATTCCTTAACATGATATTTATTAATTAAGCAAATTGTGGCTTGCTAAGAACTCGAGCAAAAAAAAAAAAATGTTTATTTTTGCCTTTAGTTCTGTTTTTTGGGTGCAATTTTGCATTCTAGCCTTTCTAAAAAATTGAAAAATATTCTTTAATATGTTTCTTATTCATTGAACAAAATTTGCCCCGATCTAAACTTGAAATGAAATGATTATATTACTCCTAAACTCATTTTTTGCTTGAATTTACATTCTAGGATTATTTATTCTTAGACCTTTTTTTTTTTTTTTTTACTTAACCAGGTATGCATTTTCAACTTCAAAAAATATTGAAAAATATTTCTCGACATATTTCTTATGCCAAACTTGATTAATTTTTAGAAGATCCAAATTTATTTATTACTAAACAACCTAATATACTTAAAAACTAAAATTATATCCTCTTAATAGTTATTCTTTTAATAATTACTTTACTAATATTTGTCTCCTTAATTTTTAATCTACTAGGAAACGCACCCATCATGTGGCAGGGAGCCTCTGCGTTTTAGTTGGAGACCCCAAACTCTCTATTTTCATCCTAGCCTAATATGCTAAAAAAATGGGAACGTAGTAGTTGTCCAAC
Organism: Vitellaria paradoxa; assembly: GCA_019916065.1. Classification (NCBI taxonomy): domain Eukaryota; kingdom Viridiplantae; phylum Streptophyta; class Magnoliopsida; order Ericales; family Sapotaceae; genus Vitellaria; species Vitellaria paradoxa. Next base: position 22,413,215 of record CM034235.1, on the reverse strand, counting down.
CCATTGCTTGGAATGGAATCCCGAGCCTCGCAAATCGCCTTACGGGCTTTAATTTGGCCCATTTGGGACTCTCCTTGGGCTACCCAAATTTTCAGGCCTCAAGGTCAGCCTGTATAGTCTAGCCCATCGGGATAGTACATGGACAGTAGTTCAGGGCAGTCGTGGGTTTTCCTATTGGTGAAAGTGGGCCAGAATTTTTGTTTCAAACTGTTTGAATTCAGCTCGAAGTAAACTCTTGGGCAAAATAAGCTCAAATCAAACTCTGTTTGTAATTCGTTTAAAATCAAGTTTAAGTTTGAATTTAAAAAAATTCGACTCAAAAGTTCACGAAACAGTTTGTTAAAATGATATGAGGTTTGGGCTAAATTTTGTTAACTAGTTTTAAAAAATTGATTCTAAAAATATGATTTTAGAAATTTAAAATATTTTGTAAGTCAAAATCAAACTAAATCAAACATTTCTCCACTAGGTGGGGTCGGTTATATGAATTTGACAATGTCAATCAAATCTGTTAGGACCATGTCTTCCGTTAGATAAAACATTTTTGTAAGTTAAAATTAATTAAAAAAAAAAAAACATGTTTGATGATTATCTCTAAAAGAATTAATTTTGAAAAAGGAAAATAACGAAAACTCATATTTGGTGTCAAAATAACCAAAAATATCCTTTCGTTGGTCTTGTATTTGTGACATTTTTTTTTTTATAGTAGTTTTTAAGAAATGAGACAGAAATAAAATTACTAAATGCAATTTAAAGAAATGAAACTAAGAAATTTTCTACGCGCTAGTCACAAATTAGATGTTTAGGGCAAAATAGAAAAATTATTTTTGATTTTAAGAAATTAGGTGGAAATGAAGTTCCTGTATTTCAAGGGTCTCGCGAGAGAAGTAAATGTGTAAGGCTATTCACATCACTTTTTTTTTTTTTTTCCCACAAATTTCTTTTTTTTTAAAAATAATATTAACACTCTAAATTTATTTCTTCACGCTCTATCACCTCTCACTAAGAATAATATTTTCTGGGGTGTGGGGAAAATTAACATTGGAGCGCTATACATATATCATTTTCTATTTTTAAAATGTGATAAAATAAGTTATTTTTTATATTTCATAAATTTATTTCTTGAACACAATTTTCATTCATATTTTTTAAGGACAAAAATTAGTGCATTGAGAAAAATATATATATTTTAAAAACCCAAGAATGATCTGAACAAAGTGTTTTGTAAAATAATATTTTTTATATTATTTAGTAAAAAATGCCCACTGAGAGGGAAAAAAAAAAGAGAAAAAAATTAATTATTTTTAGATATTTGTTAAAAAGTGTTTCGAGACACTGATTAAGAATTAATGAAAACATACCATGTAATAATTGTTCGTGCTTTTTCAATGCACAACTCCATCAAAGTGCCATATATAATTACGTATTATATATTTATTGATTCTTAATTATATATTTATTAATTTTTAATTAGTGCACTGAGTGCCCGTTAACAGAACTTTTTTTTTTTATTTTAAAAAAATCAAAGCTGTTGGTTATTTTTTTTTAAATGCTGCGAAGCTACAATGGTACTTGCATGGGAGTGTTTGGATTACTAAAATTCACTAAAACACATCAATTTTTATCAAAAATTTCAATTTTTTTTAATTAAATTTTGCTACTTATCATTTTTACATCAAATTTTTTGTATTTTTTTCCTATCCAAACACCACCTGGTAATAAAATTCTATGAATTTTTTTAAAAATATCTTAAAATTATAACGATATTTTTATTAAATGAACAAATTTCGTCTATATTCCTAATATTTAAAAAAAAAATCATGAATTGTTTTCCAATTTTAGAAATAATCCTCAAATTCAAGTTGAAGTTTTAAATTATTTCTAAAAATTATAAATTGAAACATAAAAATTTTTAAGTAGATATATTCTATTCTCTCCATTGCAATTAAGAAACTTTCTTCAAAAAATCATGAGATAATTTGGAGTGCATTTTAAACGTTTTTTTTTTTTTTTTCCCTTTATAGATGTTTGAATAACCTTACATATCAAGAGGTATACAAAGTTCTCAGTCTTGAAGAAGTAAAGAGTTGAATATTTATTTAATTTAATACTTCAACTAATTTTAATTTAACCGTTTTATTATTCTGGTGATATAATACATTTTTATGAATAATTATTTGACAATTAATTTACGAAATATTGTTCAATTTTTCAATGAATTTGTTTACTAAAACATAATTTTTTTTTAAATTGTGTCAAATAATCTCTGAATAAAAAATTTTTAACTATGCCAAATAATTTCCGAATTCCGTATTAGCTGCTGTACTTCAAATATGAAGCAACGCAATGGCAGCACGGTAAAATGCAAAAATTAAATTTCATCTAATTTAATTGAATTTATTTTTCCCGCGTCAAAACCAATAACACTCCGTTTAGAAATATTTTACCGTTAAAATTGATTTTACTTTAAAATGAAGAATTGATTTGATTTAATTTAATTTAATTTGATAAATAAAATTATATGTTTGGAATACGTTTTGAATTTAAGAATTGAATTGATTTGATTTTGGTTGCGTTTGGCGCACCAAAAAGTTAGATAAAATAAGATAAAATATGGTTTGGAGAAACTTTTTGCGTTTGGTGCACACACTTCAAACCGCATTTTTTAGAGATGAATAGTAAGATTTTTCCGACAAACTAGATTTTCGTTTGTACGGAGTCAAAATTTTAAGCAGTCATGACTTCTATACACTACAATTCATTCAAACGGATTGTAGAAACCGTTTGGACGAAAGTTGGCCGCGCAATTCCGTCGGAACGGTTTCTACAATCCGTTGGAACGGTTTTAAAAATGCTACAAAAAAATAGTCAAAATGGGTGTCATTTGGTAGATTAGGAGTTCGCGGTGAGAATGACGAAAAAATTTTTACTATTTGATTAACCGAATTTTAATTATCGACTTTTTTTGGGAAAGATATTGAACGTTTTTGAATTTTAAGAAGGTAAAAATGTGTAAAATTTTATAAAGATTTTCAGAGGTTTTCAGAAATTTTTAAAGATTTTCATCAACTTTTTGTGTACCAAACACAACCTTAAGTGAAATATCAAATTTGACTATGTGAATAGGAAGTAAAAAAATATGATATTTTCAAAAATTTTTAAAAATTTTCATCAACTTTTTGTGTACCAAACACAGCCTTAAGTGAAATATCAAAATTGACCATGTGAATAGGAATTAAAAAAATATGATGAATATGATACGAGGAGATAAATTTATCCACTTATTTGGATTGGTTAAGAAAATAATAAATTCTTATTTAAATTTTATTATTTTTTATTAGATTTAAAATTTTATATAATTCCTAAAATTTAACTTATGAAATGAAATTAAACGAAATAAAATGTTATTTTCGTTTCAAACATAAGAATTGATGTGAATTTCTATCAAATGAAATTAAATCTATCATTGCAAATAAAGTGAGAAATTTTCTTCCTTTTTTTTTTTTTACAAAATTTATAAACTTTAGTTTAGAAATACATAATTTCTTCTGTATTTGAAGTTGTACTCGTAATTTTATTTAAGTTCATTTCTTTTGATTCTCTTGTAATTTATCTGTATTTGTTTCTTTCGAGTCAAACTGAAGGAAGAATATTTTTTGCAAAATATATAGCTAAAATTATATACTTTTACTGTTAAAATAATTGTTTTTATTTTTTAATAAAATTAATAGACAACTTTTTATATTGTCTCAACAATTATCGCAAGAAGGATTGAATAGGATATTCCGACAATGGCAAACTTACGAAAGCTGCCAAAAACCGACCCACCAAACATTTCACATGAATTAATCCATCTCTCCCCCACCATCTCATTGTGGGTAACTGCCGGAAACCACCGATAAAGGGCACCACAGTTCTCACCCTGCTTTTGTCCCAAACCCACTCTGCCCTGTGCCCTCCCGTTGAATCTAGATTCCTTCAGTTTGAAGGAGAGCAGAGTTAATTTTTCTTGATTTGCTTTTGCTCCAAGGTAAGAAAGTGCTCATGCTTTGCTATGCAAGTGGCATTTGTCTGTTATCAAACCCATTTGTTCTTGAATTTATTTTGCCGAAAGAGAATTCGATTTTTTTTTATCGAACTCTCTATTCTTTAGTTTTCTGCAATTTATATGCTATTGAATATGCATGGGTATGCTCCTTTGCAACACCATGATAATTCCGTGGTGCTTCAGGTGCTCTATATTCTATAAAGTTGACTTCTTTTTGCTCAAAACTTTGGGTTATATGTGGGTTGTTCTTTGATTTTTTTTTTTTGGGGGGGGGGTGTGAATTGTGAAAGTCCGTCCTCTGTGTTTCAGAAAAAAAAAAAAAAAAAGGGTTGGTTATCTTTATGCATTTTAATTGCTTTGTAGCTCAGTTTGAAATCTTTGAATTGCAGTTTTTGGTTTCGAAAATTGAGGTTTGCTGGTTGTGGTCTACTTATTCTTCCCCACTTCTTAATTTCATAGTGGCAAAAGCTGTTTTTATGGGAAATTTGATTGTGCTCACCTTCTTTGTAACTTAATGCTTTAGGGAAAAATACAGAACATTTTTCACAGGGATATTATTCTTGCAGCTTTTGAATTGTATTCCTAAAACTGTGTCCCCAATCTTAGTTGTATATTCTATTGGGTAAAATGACTCAATTTGGACATGCTTCTGCCGTCAACTTGAGAGGGCAAATCAATGCAATAAGCTTTTGGAACCCACAAGCTTCTTCGAGATGTGGTTATCACATCGATTCAAGGCAAACCAATGCGTTATCATTCCAAGGGAGTGATTACATGGGCCATAGGTTCAAAATTCGCAACACAAAAGCTGTCGGAACCAGACCAAGGAAGGATGCATGCCCTTTGCAGGTCTGCTTTGTAAACTTGATAGAATGATTTAGTTTTACAAAATGTCAAATTGTTGTTAATTTGTTTGGCAGTAAGTTACTTCTTGGTCTTGAAGGTGGTTTGCATTGACTATCCAAGACCAGACCTCGAGAGCACTGTCAATTTTTTGGAAGCTGCTCACTTATCTTCATCCTTTCGTAGTTCTCCCCGTCCAGATAAACCGCTGAAGGTTGTAATAGCTGGCGCAGGTAAAATAATCTCAATTTTGTCTTTAATGAAAGTTTCCTTTTGTATGGTTTACAAACTTTATTTATTTAGTTAGGTTGGAGACCCCATTGTTTTCTCAATTTAAAGAAATCTACCAAACATATGGTTGACTTGTTTTGACATTTTTTTTTTTTACTTTTTTAAATTCAAATATTGTGTTCTTCTTACTTAAAAAATAAATTAAGAAATAAGTGCAGTGGGTTATTCCTTAGTAAGTTCGCAGTGCATGCGGCACATCTCTTTTGTTGAGATTGAGGTATCTACCTATCAAGAGAGAGAGAGAGAGAGAGAGAGAGAGAGAGAGGGATATTTGAGGCATCTGGCTAGTTAGGAACTGCTTGCTGTTCACTGGTTGAATTAGTATGGTCTAACCTGATTTGTGCATGCTCATGTGCACCTCAGATATCTTTTGGTATATTGAGGCACTGTAATAGGAATCACTTCCTAGATGTTTACTTGTCATTATTAGTTTTGTACATTTAACCAATGGGTATGGAATGGGAATTTGTGTTTGGCTGAACATAAGTGATTGAATTGAAATGGTGGGGACTTCTTTTAAGCTCTTGAGCTTTGAACATATGGACAAATGTTGGAGCCTGTCTTTGTTTTATTCAGTGGCCATCAAGTTGAGATTCATGTTTGACTGAATGCAGGGTATGGAATTTGAATTCTGAATGGCTCCTTCAAACTGTAGTATTTTAACCTTACATTTAAAAGTGTAAATGTTCCAAACTTTTGGAAAAACTTCAGAATTTGGCTTAAGTGACCATTAATTATGTGCTTGGTCTATCAGATTTTGTAATTGTGTTCAAGAAATGGTTATATTGTTGTGGCATCTGTTGTGATGTTAGTTTACACTTTTCATATTCTTTTAGGTTTGGCGGGTTTGTCTACTGCAAAATATTTGGCAGATGCAGGTCATAAACCTTTATTATTGGAAGCAAGGGATGTGTTAGGTGGAAAGGTTTGTGCGATGTTCTATTTTTATTCCTCTCATCAACATGAGACACAGCTGCTACCTGTCTTATTCTTCGATTCACCTGTCCTTGTTATGCCATAAAAAATTTGGATCCTTTTCTTGTTTCTTGAACTCTCTGAGTATGGGATAGTTTGTTGTTTGCTCTAATTTGAATAGATGGATTTCATCCGATTACATACCGGAAGACGTTTTAAGTTCTGCTCATTGTATGTAAAATACTAACGGGGAGGGTGTGTATGTTCGAGTTCTTTCTGCAAAACTTTTCTGATTTGATTTAATGAAAACAATAAAAATTAAGTTGAAATGTTTTCCCCCTTTTCTAAATCAGCTGAAAAGACACGTTTTTTCATCATGGGGTTACTGATGAGGTAGAAGGAACCTTTAATAGAAAAACAAAAATTCTGTTTTTCACTGTCTGCAAACTATATGTTACTAACAGATTCCAATCGTGATGTGACAAGATTACGTCATCTCTTGATTGCAAAATGTTCTATCTATTATTTGGAGAAAGTTGAATGCTACTTGTCCAAAATTTCCCAGGTACTATGTTGCCAATTTGAACTTCCTGTTCTGTGACAACACAGTATTATTTCATTGGAGATCATTCTTAATGTTTGGTTAACAGTGCATTATTATTTATAGATGGGCTTTCATTAACCTGCATTATTATTTATAGATGGGCTTTCATTGTTAATGCTCCCTTACCAACTGTTATCCTTCTTAATGGATGACGTCTTGTATGTTATTTTCTCTCAACTATTTTTAGGTTATTTTAGTTTTTTTTTTTTTGGGGGGGGGGGGGAATGGAGTTTGTAGTTGGCCATTTAAGATGTGTCACATCCATGTGTTTTTCTTGGCTGGGTATGTCACTTCCATTTCATTACTTATTTGGAACCAGTTTCTGCGTCAGATTAGAGCTTTGTTCCCTGTTGAACCTTCTAGATCCTCTAGTCAAAGTATCATTCTTGATACTCAGTTAAAGCTAGAAAGAGTAACACTTTAACTATTGGTCAATGGCATTGTATCTGTATACTTAGGGGTTGTCTATTTCAAGTAGATGGATGTGCTTTAGACATCAATAACGGAAGGGTTTGCATGCTGAGCATCTAACTCAAGTTATCAAACACAACTGAAGGAACTGCTTATATATCTCACTATCAAACCACACTGTTTCCATCTGCTCTATCATATGGGCAGCAAATAGTTTTCAACTATGAAGCACGGATACGGATACAGATACGGGAGCGGGTACAGGTACGGGTACGGATACGGGATACGGCAATTTAAAAAAAATGAGGATACAGGTACGGCAAAGATACGACAAAAAAAAAAATAAAATATATTTTTTTATTTAAAATCATTTTGAAGATAGCATGTATGTATTACTAAATATTTTATAAATAACAATTATATAGTTTGAAAAATACCATTCAATTCATAAATTAACATCATTCATACTCAAAACTACCAACATCATTCATACACAAAACACAAATATAACAAAAAGTATCAAATACAATTTCATACATTCCAAAATAAAAATAGTTTTTTCATTTCTTAAATTTTAGTTAGATCAAACTTCAATCATATCAATCTATTTTAGTTAATTATAGTTTGGCCCCTACTAAAATTTTATTATATCAATTGTACCCCCAAAAAGGTTTAAAATATTACATTTTGGTCCCCCGCCGTATCCTGGCCGTATCCTTCTCGTATCTTGGCCGTATCTCAGCCGTATCCTATGCAAAATTTAAAATAAAAAATTAAGATACGCCACGTGGTGTATCCGATACGTATCCGGCCGTATCCTAGCCGTATCCATATCCCCGAAGTATCCGATACGAGTGCGGCGCCTAATTCAAAGTATCTGTGCTTCATAGGTTTTCAATCTCTTCCTTTTCATGGTCATGGATAGACTGTTGAATACAAAAATAGTTTCTTTTGAAGGAGCCTGCAAAAGTAACTGTCGTGCAGGATATTTTGACTCAATCTAATTTACGTAAAAGTTAACTAGTGGATGCACACACTTTATGTGTGAGAAAAATACTCATTATTTTTTTTATTTTGTTATTATTTTCTATATATTATTTTCTAGCATGTCAAAAAAATTAATTAAAAATTAAAAAAATTAAAACATTTATCTCAAATAATAAGTAGTAGCATTTAAGTAAATAGCTAGTAATTAGGGAGTATTTTAAAAAGACAAACAAAAGTAGTGGGAAGTTAAGGGGCATAGAAGGAAAATAAAAAAATACAAGGATAAAATTACTTAAATAATTTATAAAATCTTAAAAAATAATATACCTCTTTTAGGTTGCGAGTGGTTGTTGGTGGTTAAAGGCTATTAATGGAAGGAATTAAAAAGTTTCACCAAGTGGTTGGCTTCATTAATTTTTAAGTTTCACCAATACCCTAGTGTTTCCTTGTACTAAAATATAGATAATGAAGGTCATTTGTTTTTCATTTTACTATATTTGGCAGTTCAATTAGAAAAAGGTATAAATGAAGACTTCTATAAATTTAAGCAACATGCCGGGATCTGTTTTTTTCGTTTATGTTCATGTTCTTGTCTGTAATATCAGTTCCATTAGGCTTAAGCGAGGAGTTATGTATATCTATATATATACTAAAACTATATCATAGCAGAAATAATTGATTCTGAATCATTGTTGCAATGTGTTCATTTGTATAAATGAAATGTAATGTAGTAAAGTTCTGTCTTTATATGTATAGGTGGCTGCATGGAAAGATGATGATGGAGACTGGTATGAGACCGGGTTACATATATTTTGTAAGTTTTAAGAAATTGTTTTTTCGGGGTTTACAATTTAAATTTTCACTATATGTAGCATCTCACTTTAGGGTTAAATTTTCATTTTTGTGGCATCTCACTTTAGGATGTATTACCATTGAAGGTTTGTACTTGTGCTTCCATGTAATTTTTTCAGCATATATCTGTCATGACATCCTCTTATCACCTCATCTGTTTTAATGATGCTCCATAGAAAACTTTTGTGCAAATTTTAATGACCAGCTGTGTTTATTGTATTCCTTGCCGATCTTCTGTCTAATTGTCATATACGTTTATTATATTCTTGTAGATCATCCTTTCATTTAGGCACTACGCATCCATTTCTTGATAAATATGGTTGTTTCTTTGCTTGAAGTTGGGGCTTACCCAAATGTGCAGAACCTGTTTGGAGAACTTGGTATAAATGATCGGTTGCAGTGGAAAGAGCATTCTATGATATTTGCAATGCCAAACAAACCAGGGGAGTTCAGCCGATTTGATTTCCCTGAAGTTCTTCCAGCACCATTAAATGGTAAGAAAATCATCACTATCATTATAAAAACTGAAGCACATTCATCTCTGTTTTGAGTGCTAAAATGTCATTTTTTCATGACAAGTGCCTGAAAATGATATATAGTTAGATTTGAACTTGGTAAATGCAAGAACCTTGTATAGTTTATGTTCTCTATATAGTATAAAGGCTTCATGTCCAATATATGTTGACATCAATGTATACTTAGCTCAATGTAATTTTTTTTCTTTACTACATTTCAATAATTAATGATGAATTCTCTTTTGTGAGTGACTGCTCTATTGATCCTTAACATGATTAGTGGCTCCATTTGTTAAATTTTATTTCATTTAGTTGTTTAGTCATAATTATTAATTGTCCTAGAAATAAATTTAACTCTCTCTCTCTTTTATCAGTGTTTAAAACAAAAGCAACAGTGTTAGCTTGCAAGGTTGACTAGTAAGGCTCCGTTTGGAGTGACAAAAAAAATATGAAAAACGGTGAAAAATATTGAAAAACTCTAAAAGTTATTCACTTTTCATCTCACTGCACAAATTACGAATCTACAACTTATCTCACTTTATCTCATTTTGTCTCACTTTTTTCACTCCAAACGCACCCTAAGTGTTGTTAAATTATTGGAAGTCTGTTTGATATTCAAAAGTCAAACCCATGCTCTGATGCAATCATGAAGATGAAACTCATTATTATTTGTGATGTGGTTATTACACAATATATAGTCATGGTTACTACTACTATGACTGTTCTCTCCTGGATCAGATCACCCAATGAATAAAAAAGTAATGACTTCCATTCCTTGCAGGTGCATTATTGGTAGACTTCCTAAATGTTGATATTATATTATTTAATCTCCTCATGTGTTTGGTGTTTCTTTTGTAATATTATGATGTACGTCTTATGAATGGGCTATGCAGGAATATGGGCCATCTTGAAGAACAATGAAATGCTAACTTGGCCTGAAAAGGTCAAATTTGCAATTGGACTCTTGCCAGCAATGATAGGTGGACAGAACTATGTGGAAGCTCAAGATGCTTTGTCTGTTAAAGACTGGATGAGGAAACAAGTGTGTTATTTATTTTGATTATGCTCTTAGCTGGGTTGTTGAGTTGATAGATAAAAAATGGGCTTCAACTAATGAAGTTAGCCTCACTAGATGAAGAATTTCCTTTGGTTAGATTAGAGATTTGTAGATTTGGTGTACTTCAGTGTGTGCATGTGCGCGTGTTCTTTTGATTTCAATTTTCTCAAGTGAACATTAAAAGTAAAGTATATTTAATTTGTTTAGAGCGTGTTTGTGTGTGTGATAGTTACTAATTGTTTACTAATTCTTTTTCATCCTTCTAGGGTATACCAGATCGAGTAACTACTGAGGTGTTTATTGCCATGTCAAAAGCACTAAACTTCATAAACCCTGATGAATTATCAATGCAATGTATTTTGATTGCTTTGAACCGATTTCTCCAGGTTTGATAATATCTGACTGATGTTTTTACTTGGATTGTATTTCTGTCATGTAAAATTTGTTACAATATACATAATTCTAAAAAAATCAAGTTGCTCGGGCTTTTTCTCTGGATATTTCCTTTTTCTTTTTGCACACCGAGGCAAGCAGATCACTGATTCCCTATTAGGTTTTCATTCATAACGTTTCAGTGTGTATGCTACTGTTATTCCCTTGTTTTTTTCTACCCTTTTTATTTTTATGTTTTGTTTTTTGTTTTTTCTTCTTTTTCTCCCCCTTTCTATTTCCTCTTAAAACTAAGAAACGGTATTTCAGCTAGTAATAGGAATTTCTTAGCTGTACCAGTTGCACTTGAATTACAAAGTTTATGCATGCAGCTCTAAGATGTTGAACTGAGATGTTATTCTTGGGATATGTTCAAGTCAAAGTGAGACTGAAATTTAAATTTTATTTTTTTGATGAAATGCTAGATATGCAGTTAGAAGAATTTTTCTTTAGGTACTTTGGTGAATTTTTAATTATTTTTTCAAATTGTTTACCATATAACTTTGGAAATGGAGGTTTCTTTTTGAGATTGACAGCCCAACATTTTTTGTGAAAAACATGAAACATATTTTTTTTATGTGACACTAGCTAATTTAAAATAAACAGGAGAAGCATGGATCGAAGATGGCATTCTTGGATGGCAACCCCCCAGAGAGACTTTGCCTGCCAGTTGTTGACCATGTTCAGTCATTGGGTGGTGAAGTCCAACTTAATTCTCGAATTCAAAAGATTGAGCTGAATCGAGATGGAACTGTGAAGGGATTTTTACTAAGTAATGGTAATGTTGTTGAAGGAGATGTTTATGTGTTTGCCACTCCAGGTATACTTCACATTTCTTCATTGACTATTAGATCTGCCCCATATTTGTTGCCAAACAGTGCAATATGCTGATGAATTTCATTCTAACCAGTTGATATCTTGAAGCTTCTTTTGCCTGAAGGCTGGAAAGAGATTCCATACTTCAGAAAATTGGAGAAATTGGTTGGAGTTCCTGTTATAAATGTTCACGTATGGTTAGTATGGTGGTTTTGTTTGTATGACATCAACAGTACTAATTGTCAACTATTTTTTCTCTTCCATTTTGTGTATTCTTGCGCTTGAGAAGTTTGTGGTCCCTATCCATGCAAAATTAGGATTATATGGCATGTAATGACAGACAGTGTTTTTGTAAACATGGAAAATAGATAAGGCTAATTGGATGCAAAGTCCATAGAATTGTCGCAATAGGTGTGCAATTGTTGTGTTTCATTCATTTTTTTAATGTTTAATACATCTTTCTCTCTCTATCTCTCTCTCAATTTCTGATTTTGCACTATGACTTAATTTTGATGCATATCATGCACTATATGTTGCACACTCCAATTCTTACAAAATATTTTCATCTTGTGGCGTATGCAGTCTCTTTGGGGTTTGGAGGCAGTATGTATCTTGATACCTTAATCATTAATGGCTTACATAAATTGACTTCAATTGCAGGTTTGACAGGAAGTTGAGGAACACATATGATCATCTACTTTTCAGCAGGTCATTTTTCATGAATATAATATCAATTTCTTATTTTTTTAATCAGATTCTAAGGCATAAATTTCTTTTGTTTCTGCTATACGTGTCTCATGCTTGGTGGTTTTGGGCAGTTTACCGAAACAACATTGAATTTCTTTCTTGGTTGGTAAATTCTTTTTTTTTTTTTTTTTTAAAGGTGATTGGGATATGTGCCTAAAATTGCAGTAGAACTTTTGGTTTTGAGGGATTACTGAATTAAGACATTGGTACTATAAATTGTGGGGATTGAATTGAATCCAATGTTATGATGTTTATCTTCATGTGCTAGGATCAGAGAGGGATGCTTGTTCTAGTTGCACTTTTCATTCCTTTAATCTGGTGTGGTATATTACTGTTGCTTGTCTAAACATTGGTTCTAATTAATTTATTTATCTTCATGCAGAAGTTCCCTTCTCAGTGTGTATGCTGACATGTCTGTAACATGTAAGGTAATTGTCGTAAATCATTTTTACTTTGCCTGAATTTTTCTCTCTACTTTAGGCTACAAGAATGGGAACACAAGGCAGCACATTGGGCGCGTGTTGCCCCCCCCCCCCTCTTTTTTTAAAGAACATGTTCCAACTTTTTTACATATTTGATGTTGCATTGTGTAACTTAATTTTGTCCTGTTGATTTTGTTTCCATCAGTCCATAATGACTGAAAGAACTTTTGGGATTCGATAATAATGGTTATCACAATATTAAAATGTGATAATTGCCTTTTTACTTCCTGTATTTAAGGTGAAAATAACTTACACCATCTGAATTTTAAAAACTTACTTTTGTTTCCTGTACTTTGAACTAAAGTGAAATCGTGAATGGTGTTAAATTTTCAACTGAAAAGACAAAAATACCCACTAAAAATCAAATAGAATCAGTGGGTTTAGGTAATATAAACTATAGGGGCTGTAAACGCAATTTGTAAACTTACTTAGAGTCAAAACCGTTATATTCAACAGATTTTCTAACATTTTCACTTTAATCCAAAGTAAAAAGGGTGTTAAGGTAGGTTTTTAAAATTGAGGTAATGTAAGTGATTTTCATCTTAAATATAGGGGTAAAAAGACAGTTATACCTTGAGGCTCCGTTTGGAGTGCTGGAAAACACTGAAAAATGCTTAAAAATATTGAAAATCTCAAAAAGTTAATTTACTTTTTATTTCACTGCATAAATTATGAACCCACACCTACTATCAAATTTTATCATTTTTTGTCACTCCAAACGCACCCTAAGTCTATTTTTAAACATATACTCCATCCATTTCTATAATTTGTGCATATCTAATGAGTATTTAATCCTTGATTCGAATACGTATGAATTTAAAATTAAATTGTATTAAAATATAAGAGAAAGAACTAATTTACATGAGAATGCATGAAAAAGTTCCCAATAATCACTCTTAAAGTAATGGAGTGGCTATAACTTCATAAAACAACGGAACCACTATTACAAAGGATTTCAAATTCATCACTTTAATTATGAAATTCAGATCTGAATTGATATAGTTATATTTGAACAATCTTAAATAATTAACACAAAATCTCTCGGCTTGAAATACTTGTATACAAACGCAACCTAAAAGTCATCAGCCTTCACTTTGCTTCGTAAATGCATCTCGTCGTTTGCTTTTTTATCATACAGGAATATTACGACCCAAATCGATCTATGCTGGAATTGGTTTTTGCACCTGCAGAGGAATGGGTCTCACGCAGTGATGCGGAAATTATTGATGCCACAATGAAGGAACTGGCAAAGCTCTTCCCTGATGAAATATCTGCAGATCAGAGCAAAGCAAAAATTTTGAAGTACCGCGTTGTTAAAACACCAAGGTTAGACTTACAAACCACTGCTTTTTAAGGTCTTCGCTATTAATGAGGAGTAGGCAAGTGATGAGTTAAATGGTATGGTAACATATGACACTGGATTTTTATTCCATCAAAAAGTGTTTCATACAATTTCAATCTTATTTCACCAAACTTTATTTTTCAATGAGGAGATTTCTAACTGATATAAGTGTCCATATATAGTATATTCCTTTTACATAGCGTATTCAATTTAAGATATAAACACCCTATAACAACATGATTTTGTTTGTGTGTGTGAGAGAGAGAGAGATATATACATATAGAGAGAGAGAGAGAGGGGAAAAAGAAAAGAAAAAAGAAAATCTTAAAGCAATTCCTCTGTTCAGGTCTGTTTATAAAACTGTCCCAAACTGTGAACCTTGCCGTCCCTTACAAAGATCCCCCGTAGAAGGGTTCTACTTAGCTGGTGACTACACGAAACAGAAATATTTGGCTTCGATGGAAGGCGCTGTTCTGTCAGGGAAGCTTTGTGCACAAGCTATTGTGCAGGTAACTTCTCAAGGACCCATAATTTTATTTTATTTTATTTATTATTATTATTATTATTATTATTATTATTATTTTGTGAATGAGAACTTATAATTTGATTAATTTGATGACATCAAGCCTCCTAGTTGGTTTCCATTCTGAACTCTGGATTTCTTAAATTTTCAAACACCAAATATTTACATATCTTGGGCAAGATTTGGAGGCCTGTCTCTGTTAATGTAAAGAAATAAGAGGTGTGACTAATGCAATGCACTATTCTCACCCCCTGCTGTATTGAACTACGCAGGACTATGAGTTGCTTGTTGCTCGGGGAAAGAGAGAGCAAGCTGAGGCAGTTGTGGCCTGAAAATCCATCCAAACTGCAGAAGATTTAAATTTATAACATTACCCAGATCATATATCACTGAAAAAATATGGTGTGGGCCTGCAGATATATACATGTTATTTAAGAAATTCAAATGCTGCTTGGCCAATGAAAGAATTGATAGTCTATGCTACAAAAAAAACTCTCTTTTACAAGTGGGATCTCTTTACCAAATCATCGTTGTTTTATTTATCATGCTTTGATTTATTTAAGCCTTTTGCTATAGACTATACAAAGGGAAAGAACACTTCTTCTTTTTTTTTTTTTTTCAGAATTTTTTATTAGAAAATAGGATAAGGAAATGTGTCCACGCTATTTATGTAATAAAATAATTCTTTAGTGGGCTATTTTTTTTTCTAAATAACAATTAAT
The DNA here is from genome assembly GCA_019916065.1 of Vitellaria paradoxa. Lineage (NCBI taxonomy): Eukaryota > Viridiplantae > Streptophyta > Magnoliopsida > Ericales > Sapotaceae > Vitellaria > Vitellaria paradoxa. Next base: position 22,397,631 of record CM034235.1, on the reverse strand, counting down.
TGGACAAAAAATGTTTTTCAAAGTAAAACCTTCTAATTCTCAAAATCCTATATATGAGTATATTTAAAACTCCTAATACAACTATTTCTCTCTCTCTCTCTCTCTCTCTCTCAAAGGATAGAAATGTTAATTTTTTAAGAGAAGTATTAAAAACTAATTAAAAAGGTTATTTATACTTTTCTATCTAAAAACGCACCAAAGGGGTGATCTCTGATCATGAAAAATATCACTATTATATACGATTTTTGGCAAAACAATTTTTTTTCTTTTTTTTAAGCCATAGACTGCCTCCCTCAAAGAAAAAAAAAGTGTTCTTTTTATATATGGTTCACAAATTTTATAGTCCAATTAATTTTATTATCAATATTTAACCTAGTAATATATTTTCATTTACTAAATATAATTTATAGTGTTATATATAGTTGTAATTTTTTTTTTTTATAGACATTCCGCCACCTTAAAAAGAAAAATTCTAACTTCAACACTATCTCCACCGGTACATAAGAACCGGAATTGACAATTCTAATGTTTTATTAGTTTAGTTCCTTCCTATGTAAAATATATATATACACATACCGAAGAGGAGCGGGATTTCCTTGAACTGGGGAATTGATAATTCCATTCTAGAGTGATGTTTTAAAAAGAGAAGAGGCAATGTCATTTGGTGACAACTAAAATACAAATATATTTAGACCGTTTAAATTCTAATTCAATGATATAGAGTTCGGTGTCACTAAACTGACAACTCAAATGCCATCACCCTCCAATCCATACTTCTATACTTCATCCACGACAATGCATTGACGGGTTTTAATTTTGAATCATTTCCCAGTTCTAGGATTGCTCAAATCCTGTTTGTTAAGATCCTACAATTTATAATGCGCTGTCAAACATGGGAATCACTTCTCTCGTTTTTAATTTCCATAGAGGCTACAGTACCATCTTACCTTGAGATAACTTTAGTAGTAGCTTTTGACAGAGTCTTTGGACATACATACATACACTGTATTTGGATCAATTCCTAATTAAACTAATATACCAACCTCGTCAAGGGAATGTTCGTGGAAGATCAGGTCCGAGTAGTACGTACCTACTCCTTTCATGTCTTCACTTTGTTGTTAATTCAATGTGTCACCTGCCCCCACCAATTATTAATTCACCACTCCCAACATTTTGGAATTCGCGGGTTTGGATTAATCTATTGTTTCAAAGATATAAAAGCACCCTTTAATTTGCTAAAAAATTAATAAAAATTTCTAAAAATTTTTGAATATATTTAAAACTCTTTAACACATTTTGGCAAATCTCTATAAATTTCTATATATATTTACATGTTTTAATACATTTTTATAAACTCTAATAACATTTTTATAAACTCCAATAACTTTTTAACAAATTTCAACAGATCTGACACAAATCCATGGAAATGAATCGAAAAAATCGTTTATGTAGTTTCTCTCTCCAATTTTTTCATGCAGAGGTCAAAAAGTTCAACATCTTTTAAAAAAAATTCAAAAAAATTCTGAGATAAATCTATGGAAACGGATTTAGAAAACCGTTTTTACGATTTTTCTCTCTAACTTTCTATTACAAAAATTCAAAATTTATACTATTCATATCTAAAAAAACGTAAAAAAAATTCTTTTTTCTTTTTTTTTAAATTATTTTTTACAACTCCAAACGCTACAAAAAAAAAAAAAAAAAAGTAGAGATATATATGATATACATATATGGATGAATCTTCATCCTCTTGGAACACAGTGCACTCATGAATATTTTTACCACCGTCTACTGACACTGAACTCGTAGACTTTATAAAGAACTTAAGCAAGTTCTTGATTCTTGTGACTCATTTGTCCGCGCCTTGAATTTTAACTCATGCTTGTCTTATTTTGTCTGTATGTGATTTTTTTATTATTAAGTTTTTTTTTTTAAATTTTAAAAAAATTCAAGTAACATGTCAATAAGCCACCAAACAAAAAATATTTTTAATAAAAAAAAAGTCATGTAAAATAAAAGGAAAAAAAAAAAAAAAACATTCCAGTCTAATTTAAGGGACCTAATTCGAAAGATAATGGCAGTTCTACTTCCTCCTCATCATCGTCACACCTCCAGAAATTATTACTTTCAACATCAATACTCATTTTTGATGACTCAGTAATAATGCACCCAGTTTATCAAAATTCGAGTACATTATTAACAAGGTCAGTTTCAACAATTTATCTTTTTTTTTTTATCTATAATTAAAAATAAAAATTATTAAAAATTAAGCACCGCGGAGGATGGGCAACTAATTAATATTCTTATATAATTAATCAAATTTTGTTGAATTCGGAGTTGAACAGACCGAATCCATGCAGACTGAGGTTGTCTGCCCAAGCCAGCGACGGACGTGAGACGTGAAAGTAGTGGTGAGATCGATCAATCTCTTAATGGGATCAAATATGTCTACACGTGGCCAAATTTTCCCATCTAAAAAAATCTCATCCATTTCGTCAATGTTCATGTCCAGGGATTATGTACATATAAAGTTGTACATATCCATGCACGCGTGCATTATTATGCTTATTGACTCTATTATTAAAAATGATCACCCACCTATTGAATCCTATCGTGAATTCTACTCCTTATGTACGATTTAAATTGCACAATTACAGCTGAGTAACGGTACATGAATTGACCCATCAAAGAATAAACAGATAAAAGAGAAGAAATTAAGAAAAAATATATATAGAAAGTCATTAGTGTTATAAAGTTATTCTTTAAATTGAGCAAGTTTAAGCATTGAAAATAATATTCGATCATAAAGTTTGAACAAAAAAAAAAAATTATCAAAATGGTGTGAAAGTGGTTGTCTTATAAATACATATGTGTGTGTATATATATCACTATAAAATCAATACTTTTAGTGATTAAAAGATTTGTTATTAAAGATTATTTTTTGGAAGTTAATTAAAGATATTACCGGTCAAATATAATTTAATCGTTAGTTGAACGACAAAAATTAGTTACAAAAAGTATTAATGACTAAAAATATATTTGGTCAATAAAGATATAATTTTAGCTAATTAAACTTTGATCGTTAAAGAGTAAATTTTTAACAGTTAATTTATATTTTAAAATAATAAGTTTAGATTTAAGACACATTATTTTTGTAGTTACGTAATGTTGTCCACAGTAGGTGTGTACCTGTAGCGAAAGAATGAATTATAATTTGTAATTTTGTGTCAGCCATTCTACCACATCTAGGAAACTAATCTATTCTTAATTTGCTACGATCCAAATAGAATTAAGTCTAGTGGCACTAATTGAGGGAAGTTCATGTTTATGTGCGGGAGAGAGATATTTGGGAATGCGAGCCGCGGTAGAACCAACCAACAGCATGTTCCCTGTGTCCCTTCAATTGCCTTGTCCTCATAGTACAACTCGCCTCTTCTCATGGCCATTTCCCCACTTTTCTAATCTTTTTGCGTTAGTAAACAATCATCCCTTCTTTGACACTTCTACACTATATATACATATATAGATACATATATATGTGTTGAGATTCTCACATTATTTGTGAAAGGGAGTTTAAGGTTCAATATGAGAAGGGGAAGATTATTAGAGTTTTCACATCGATTATAAAAAATGTTGGTGATCAGTATATAAGTGTAAGAGAAAGTCTCACCATATGAATTAATTTTTGGGAAGAGAGCTTTAAGACTACTCAATAGCTGGTATCAAAGTTGAAGTGTACTATCGATCTTAGTCTATTGAGAAGAACGGAGTGTCACTTTTTCAAACTCAACATCTGATGTCTGAAAAAAAATCACTTTATGAATTAGTTTTTGAGATCTCATCTTATGAATCAGTTTTTGAGGATGAGACCTAATGCGTGTGAGGAAAAATCTCGCCCTACGAATGGAGATGAGAGAGACCCAAAACCACTCAACAATATGTATATATACAATTCACAAAAATCCAAACCCACGTCCACCTTGCTCCCTTCTTTCATAATAAAACAATTTGCTTAATTAGCTACACATTTCCATGAAATCCGGCCCTCATTTTTCAAACGTGACCATGTTAATTTCCTCACCGGATATCTCAAAATTCACTCAATCCTTCTTTTCATTTTTCTTTTAATTAAAAAGAGTAAGGATGAGTATAAATACATGATTCCCCTCACCTCCCCTGCTGCGGTATAGCTCAAAATTGAGTTTTTTTCCCCTAACATTCATTCTATTTTTTCCCCTTCTTTCTTCTTTCTAATCTCTTTAGAAAGGTTTCATATATATATATATATATATATAGTCAGTAGGTAACAAAGCACCATGGCTGAGTTGATGAAGAGTAGTGCTTCAAAGGCAAGGGGTGGCGGGTTCACAAGGAAGTGTGGTTCCTTGGTTAAGGAGCAACGAGCCCGAATTTACATCCTTAGACGCTGCGCCACTATGCTTCTCTGCTGGTACATACGTGGAGACCATGAATAGTCCCTCCCTGCATTTCTCCCAACACTTCACCACCCACCCCAATCCCAACCTTTTTAATATCTTTATTTCTTTTCATTCTCGTCAAAGTCAGAAGTAAAATCTGCCTTGAGAATGCCATTAGCAACCACAACCAATTTCTTTCTTTTCTCCCTCTATTGTTTGTTAATTGGCTTTGTCCATTAGACAGTCCGGTTTGATTGTATGGGCCAGGCTGTGTTGTGTGGCCACTCTTTCCCCTCTCTTTTAGGTGTCCTCCATATATATGTATTTTTGACCTAGCTAATTGGTGATTCACCATTAATTGGGTTTAATTTTGGGCACGTCCAAGAGGCTTACTGGCTGCTTTCTGGCGCTTCTTTGAAAAGCCAGACATTAACCAAGCAAGAACAAGATGAGGCTGACAGGGGTTTCACAAAATCCTCAATTATTAATATTGCTTAATTAGAGTTCTTGCTCTTCTTTTCGCAGGGTTTGACAATATGCAAGCACTCTCTCTCCCTCCCTCTCTCTCTCTCTATGTGTATATTTTCATCTTTTAATTAATAATTAATTAATCAAGTGTATCGTATCAATCAAATTAAAATGTAATAATTTATATTTGGATGGGGTTGCTATACTTTTACATAAATGGATTCTATATTTGGTGTTTTTTTTATTTACTGCCATGCATGTTATTTACTAATGATATAATTTTATAGTCGAAACAAAAAAGATAAAAGTTAAAATAATGAAGAAAAAGCGTTATAATAATGAAATTTTATAATAAGTAAGAGTGAGATTATGAGAGAGTTATTTACAATCTCACAAGAGTCAATATTTGCAGTTCAGCCACCACTTCAGAGCCTCAATTTAAATCCTCCAATGCAGTGTCACTTTGCACCCACTACTGTTGCAAATTTGAAACTTTTGTAATAGTTACTTTGTAACTTTTTTTTTTTTTTCTCTCTAACTTCAGATTTTGGCTATAAACAGCTTGTTTGTATTTAGTTTAAGGTGTGGCCAAATTTCAGACCAAATGGAAGCTTTAGTTTGAGAGAAAAATCAGTGAGGAAATTCTCCAAACCTTGTAACTCTAGTTTGTGCTATAAACTTAGAGTTTGTGGGTTTATTTTTTATCCTAAAAATTTTAATTTGGTATCAGAGTTATTCCCTAACCATCCCCAAGCTCAAATTCTACATTAGAGTTTATTGACGTTACCAATCCAGGTCTGCCTAGAAATCAAATTCTTCGAAACTTGATTTTGATAACATAAAAGGCTTTCTCTTGATTTGTAGATCCCAAACTGTTTTTCAAATCGAAAATGGAGCAAAAACGCACCCTCACGAGTCTCGCCGATGTAACGATAGAAAAACTAGTCTTGCTGGAAAAGACAAGCCGAGCCGAGCCGAGTCGAGCCTCCAAGCTGAGTAAAGCCAAGCCGAGCTGAGCCGTCCACCTTAGGGCCAAGTCATCAGCCATGTCATCCACTTAGTGATTGACACGTGGTGTTGTCTGTGCCACTCAACAAAGTTTGCCATGTCACCCTTCTGCATAAAAAAAAAAAAAAAAAGTTTATGAAATTACAGTTTAACCTTATTTTCAAAAAAAAAAAAATCTCATTTTTAAGCTCCTGAAAAGTCAAAAAAATTTCCAAACCAAGGTAACCAAGGTTTTTCAACATTCCAGATCTAACTATGCCGTCGAATTTGCCAAATTCCAATCCTAAATAAAAGTAAAGCAACTTTTCTCTTATTTTTTTTCATCCAAAACACACAATTTTTCAATGGCATCCACTTCAACAACTTCCACGTTTAACTATGCTCCAAATCTAGTACCTATTTTTTTATGGAGAAAGCTATGATTATTGGACTATTCATATGAAAACTCTGTTTATCTCTCAAGATCTTTGGGAGGTAGTAGAGAATTGTTATTCCGGTTCGGGATATAATGATCCACTTGCATAGTGAACAACAACCAAACAAAAAAAAATATAAGGATAATGTAAAAAAGATGTCAAAACCTTGCTTTACATTCAGTAAGAGGAGAGTAAAACAGTTTTCCTTAAAATCATGAGAGCAAATACGTCTAAAAAGTCGTGGGATCTTTTGAAAACCAAATTTCAAGGGACAAACAAAATAATCTCCATAAACTCCAATCTTTATGGCGTGATTTTGATAATCTAGCCATGAAAGATTCAAAGAACATTCAATTCTTTTCTTCAAGAGTCACTGAAATTATTAATCAAATCAGAAAATATGGAGATATTATTCTTGCAAAGAAAACTATTGAAAAAGTTCTTAGAAGCTTGCCGGAAAAATTTGAACTCATTGTAGCTGTTATAGAAAAGTCCAAAGACTTATCTATCCTTACTCTCCATGAACTAATGGGTTCATTAGAAGCCCATAAAAAAAAAGTCCAGATTTGTAGGGACAAACATTGAGCAAGCATTATAGTCAAAGTTTAACATTTCAGAGAAGAAAATTCAGAAAACGAAAGGCAACAGTAGAAACAAAGGCAAGGACGCCAAAACTTTGGCAACAGGAGCTAAGGTAGAGGAAGAAGATCCTTTGGTAACTTCAAAAACTTCAACAACCCAACAAATAAAGTAGGTAATTCAAGACTTAGCACTACTTGTAGGATTTGTGGTAAAACTACTTATGAATCAAAGGATTGTAGATTTAGATACACGAGATGCAGATTTCTTAATCATTTAGCAATAGATTACTAATACCAACAAAAAGAAGAAGAGAATAAAGCTCAGTGTGCCGATAAAATCGAAGATGTGACTCTAATATACACTACGTGCATGAGTACCCAGGAGGAATCATCCCACACGTAGTTATTGGATAGCGGCTGCAGCAACTATATGACTAGAAATTAGAAAAACTTCGTTCAATTAGATGAGCAGTATTCTTCCCATGAGATTTAGTTTGTGTGTGAGAATACAAGACTACAAGGTTCTTTATATAAGAGGACAATAATCCTAATCCTGATAGGAGATAGTAATCCTAATTATGATTGGATATACAAAATAAGGAATTGAATAATAATCCTAATTATGATATAAGGAAAGACATAAAATAAGGAAAGGCATAAAATAAGGGATACTAATTATATACAATTATACATTACTAAATCTAACACCCCCTTCAAATTCAAGGTGGCAACGCAGGAAGCAGCTTGAGTTTGGAGATTAACTCGAAGAAACGACCAGGAGGATGAGCCTTCGTGAAAAGATCGGCAGTTTGATTTGATAAACAATCAATTTTCTCAGAAACCACATGACCCAATTGACCACTAGAAACTAAAGTTTTCAAACGACTAAAAGACACATGACCCAAACGACAATGCCAAAGATTAAAAATAGAAGCTGTGGAAGTGGAAGCAAGAGCGGAAACAGCAGAGGATGGTGGAAGTTGGAGGTGAACAATCTCAAACAAACGTCCATGCTTACGGCCTATCCCAAGAACTTGTTTCGTCTGTGGGTCCTGCACCAAACAACCAGAAGCAGAAAAAGTAACGATCAGACCAATTTCACATAATTGACTAACAGACACAAGATTTAAAGCAAGGGTAGGAATATGGTAAACATTAGAAAGAGAAATAGATGAAGTAGAAATATGACCAGTGTGGGTAACAGACATATGAGTACCATTAGCAGTATGAATAGTGGGAATAGAGGATGATGAAGCAATAGACGAAAAAATTGTAGAATCAGAAGTTATATGATTGCAACATCCTAAGTCAAAATACCAAGATGAAGTACCTGGCATGACGGAGAGGGCAGTAGAAGGAGATGTACCAGTTTTGGCAAATACTTACGGAATGATAGATTCCACATTAGTCATAGAAAAGGATGGGCCAGAAGAGGAGGACCCGTCTGAAGTAACAGCAGCAGTGGTACGAGAACCATGAGATTTAGCAGAGGACTTAGAGGATCCCTTTTTGGAATGAGCTCCAGAGGAGGAAGCCTTGGGACAGTCACGCTGAAAATGACCAGGAGCTGTTTTGTGGCAAGTCAAACACTCACGAACTGGACAATGTTCAAATGAATGATTGTGTGGTAGACCCCTTTTTAGACAGTAGATGCAGGAGTGAGGAGTCAATGGGCCAGAAGATCGACCGTGAGACATGGCAAGAGCGGCATCTGGAACTGGAGATGGTGGTATAGCAAGAATTGAATCCAACGCCTTAGTTTTGAGACCCAGACGAGTTTCTTCGGACAAGAGTTCTGAAATAGCTTGTTCAAGAGTGGGTAGAGGCATGCGATGGAGCAATGAGGCACGAACCGACTCAAAAATGTCATGGAGAGCCATAAGAAATAGCAAAAATCGCTGATGATTGCGGTGGATAGTGTACAATTGAGCATCCTCAGAGTGTTTCCAGGTAGGTTCACATAAAGCAAGCTGATCCCAAACAGAAGACATTTGAGAGAGAAAATCATTGATGGATTGCCCAGACTCTTGACGCATACGATGAAGAGTTTGAAGTAACTGATACTGGTGAGCATGACCAGTGGTCTGATAGCGATCCTTTAAGAAATCCCAAATAGCCTTAGCAGGAGAGGGATACTGATCATCATCCTGGAATCGACCAAATTGAAGACTGATGGAAGGAATAGTAGTGGTACGAAACCAGGTGACAATTTGATAATTCTTGCTTTCCCAATCATCAAGACGATCCTCAAAAGCAAACTGATCCTCATCGTCTTTCTGGATGGGTTTTTTCTGAGAGCCAGAGATAATACGCCATAAACGACGTCCTTTGGTAAAGCCAGAGAGAGCTCGTGCCCACAAAACATAATTAGTCCCATCCAGAATGACAGAGAGAGACGTAATGTTGTCAGAGCGATCCACAGAAAAAGCTTTCATAGTGCCCAAAAGTGGCGTTGGGTTCGTCTATGAGAGACGAATCCGATGATGTATGTAGATGTTGGAATATTCACCAGAAGAGTAATACAGAAGTGAAAAATCAAGGCTTCTTTAACTCTGCTGATGATATATACCAACGCAAGATCTCGTCGGAAAATAATGGCCGACGAAAAAGAGAAAAAAAATTAGAGCCTCTACTCTGATACCATGTTAATAAAAGAAGAAGGAAAGAATCATGTATAAATATTTATTTCTGTGTGTGAGAATACAAGACTACAAGGTCCTTTATATAAGAGGACAATAATCCTAATCCTGATAGGAGATAGTAATCCTAATTATGATTGTATATACAAAATAAGGAATTGAATAATAATCCTAATTATGATGGAAAGTAATATTCAGTTAAAGGTAAGAGCAAAGTGGTAGTGCAAATCAAAGGAGGTAAAACTAAATTTATTGAAAAAGTTTTATATGTCCTAGTGTAGCACAAAATTTACTGGGTATCGATCAAATAATTAAAAATGGATTCTCAGTAAATTTCAAAAGTAATTTCTGTATCATGCAGAACAAAAATAATTTATTAGTTGCTAATGTTAAAATAGTCCCTCCCAATCTTTGCATTACTCTGAACTCTACCTCACCACCTCCCCCTCCAATCCCAGCCCTTTTATTATCTCTCTCTCTTTGTCTCTCTGTCTCTCTCTCTTCATTCTCAAAAGCAGAAGTAAGATCTGCCGATGAGAATGCCATTAGCGACCAGAACCAATTTCTTTGTTTTCTCCTTCTCTTGTTTGTTGGCTTTGTGCATTAGACAGTCCGGTTAGATTGTATGGGCCGGGCTGTGTTGTTTGGCCACTCTTTCCTCTCTCTTTAAGTTGTCCTCCATATGTTTATACATATATATATATATATATATATATTTGACCTAGCTAATGGGCGACTCACCGTTAATTGGGTTTAATTTTGGGCACGTCCAAGAGGCTTATCGGCTGCTTTCTGTCCCTTCTTTGAAAAGCCAGGCATTAACCAAGCAAGAACAAGATGAGGCTGACAGCGTTTTCATAAAATTCTCAATTAATATTGCCTAATTAGAATATAGCTTTTCTTTTCGCAAGCTTTGACAATATGCAATGACTCTCTCTCTCTCTCTCTCTCTCTCTTTGTGTGCATATTTTCATCTTTAATTAATAATTAATTAATCCCCCCCCCTTCTTTGATCAAGTGTTTCGTGATCAATCAAATTAAAAATGTTATAATTTATATTTGGATGGAGTAGCCATACTTTTACATGTATGGATTAATGCATACTCTATCGAGGGAAAAAAATTTGAAAAAAAAAATTTAAATTACTTCTTTAATTCGGTTCGTGGTGAAAAAGAAAAATTAAGGTGCATTGAGTTTGAAAAATTAAAAATATATTAATGAATGCATTTTATTTTTTTATAATTTTTAATCTGCTCAAATAATTAAGAACACGCATATGCATTTAAAATTTTATATTAATTTCTTTTACTTTTTTCTTTTTTTTTTTATACTTTCTTTTCTCTTTGACTGATTACCAAAATTTTCAATCCAAATACACACCATCCATTTGGGACTAATTAACAGTGACGGAGCCGCATGGAGGCAAAGGGGGGCAAGTGACCCCCTCAATTTTTAATACAAAATTATCAAAATACTCTTCTTACTAATTTAGTTTTATTTAAAAATTAAATTAATTAAAAAATAAAATATTTTAGCTTTATTAAAAATTTAAAGTTAACTCAAAAAATTTTAACATAAAAAAAGTTTACAAGAGTTAAACTTGGTATTTTTTGTAAAATAAAGTGTATCCTTTTAATACACTATTGCATACTTTTGTTCATACTATCAATAAATTTAGCATATAATATAATAAATTTTATAGACAATAAAATTTAATAATAATTATATTTTCTTTTTTATAGCGAAAGAAATCTTTAATAAATTTCAGGTGCTTGAACCATTAACCGTGATAAGTATATTCACTAATTAATATTCAAAAATAATTTATTCATTCTCTACAAATAATATCGTTTTTCTCTTATTCTTAATCTAAAAATAACTCGATTGTTGTTCTTTTTTTGAGTGTTCGGTGCCCCTCTCACTAAAAATTCTAACTCCGCCCCTGCTAATTAATATAAAGTTATTAATTAGTTAGCTCTCGTGTCTCTTTTATCTGGTTGTTTAATCCACCATATTGCAAGAATAGAATCAAATTGATTATATTTAGTGTTATCAATAGGATTCTATATTTGGTGGTGTTTCATTTACCGCGATGCTTGTTATTTACTGGTGATATAATTTTATAATCGAAACAAAAGGATAAAAGTTAAAATTATGAAGAGAAAGCATTATAATAATGAAATTTTATGATAAGTAAGAGCAAAATTAAATATATGAAATATAAATTAATTTAATAATAACCAAAATATAAATAAAGAAAAAATAGCATTGAAAGACACCCAAAAAAAAAAAAAAGTTAACCAATTTCGATGTTTAAATATGATTACACAAGCAACGAGAGAAATCATAAAATTAATTAATTAAGGTGTGCTGCATTAAGTAGAACAATCCATTATTTTGCGTGATTATCGTACATCTTTAAGGTCCAACGAAAGTTTTACAGAGCATATCAATAAAGTGGATGCATTCCACAGGGAAATTTTAAAGTGGGTTTATTTAAACAATTCTCTTTAAGCAAATAGAAACACATTTTTTGATTTTAAATTTACCATAGATCTAAAATTATCACATAGAAATTGTAATTTAAAATCATTTATAATATTTGGGCCCACTAGTTTATAATAAATATTTTTTTAAATGTAATTTAAAACTGTTCATAATACTTGATCCCTTGCTTTATAATAATTATTAAAAAAAATCCCATATTATGATATAAATTACCCTTCTCTTGAAAAAATCGTAATTTCCTCCACATGGGTAGCAGTATCTAATAATTTCCCATAAGAATGTGCCACCAGGCGAAAAAAATTCAAAACGTCAACCATTATACGATACAAATATAAAAATCCATCAACGGTGGATCAAGGCAAACCATATATGGTTTTAGCCAAACTGAGCACCGGGCCTTTCAGCTATACATGGAGGGGAAGCAGGGATTCTTCAGAAGGGTAATGACTATAATTTTATAGTCATTACCTTTCTTAAGAATCCAATTTTATAGTCAATTTTTGTCTTTGACTTTTTTGTTCTAGGATCTAATTTTACTGCATTCAACTGATCTAGGATCTAATTTTACTGCATTTAACCCCCACCTGCTCATTCACATCCGCAGAAACAGAACCATCGGTTTCCTGTGAGATTTGTTTTCTAGCCGTTGGCCGGATCACAGCATTTCCCCTGCTAGAATAGAAGTAAAGCAGTGAAGATCACATCACTTGGATCATAAAAACTTTCGGTAGATTATAGTTTGCACGATTGAATTATTGATCAAATCTCACTTTAGAGCTTAACATTTTTATTATAATAATTAAAATCCTACGATTTTAAATTGTTGCAATGTTAACCGTTCGCGAACAGTTGTTTACAGATCTTCCATTAATTGAGCCGCATGAGTGCCCATTTAATGGGAGGTTTTCTAAAAGGGTATTAGCATTGCAACACTTAATAAAATCTTAGAACTTTAATTATTTCAACTAAAAGGTCATGACCTGAAATGGGATTGGTCAAAAGCTTGAGGCTGCAAACTACAATTTGCTACTTTTGGTCCAGAGCAAAGCAAGCAGACCGTTACCCTAAAAACAATTGCATGATCTACTAGTGCGGAGTACATATTCTAAATATAGTAGCGCTAAAACAGTAGGATTCTGAAAAATATTCAAAAATAGGAAATCGAATAAAATAAAATTATTCTGGCAATAATAATAATTTAAAAAAAAAAAAAAAAGAAAAAAAGCACACGTCAGTAGCCGGCAGCATGTATAGCATTCCTATTTTGGACGCACCACAGACAGTAGCAAACATGCTCACTTATGTAAGTTATTGTTAATCATCATAATCCCTTATCACAAGAAAGTTTTTTTTGCTACTTCCGCGTAACAACTATTGCTTTAAATTACTTAAAATTTTTGCTGTATTCTTTTAGTCATGCTTAATCTACCTTGGTAAAAGGAAAAATATCTCATTTCACAAAATGGTTCTTTTGATTTTTTGTCAATTGAATTACATTTTTTTTTGGTAATTAAAAAAAATGTAATTCAATAGACAAAAAATCAAAAGAACCATTTTTTGTCTATTGAATTACATTGTTTTCCTCCTTCACAATTTTCATTAATACAAATACAATGCTCTACAGAACCCCCATGAATGCCCATGAGCCATGGTATAACCCATGACTAGCAACAATTTTAGATGGACATTTTCTATTTCTTCCAATGCACTCATATCCATCGGATATATGTTTGACTTCCTTAAGCAGAGTAGACACTTAGGTTGTCTAATTTTTAATAATAGTTGAGGAACGACTAGCTTAGATTTGATGATAAAGAAAATTTTCCAGTCTTTCACGTTGATGGAATATAAATATATAAATATACATCTTTTTCTCTCTAATGATTTCTCCAAAATTCATTTAATTTTCAAGTGTATTCCTAAGTAACAATCGTATTTTTTTCATCTGTATACTATAAAATATATAATGTATTTAAATATTCACAGTGTCAATACATTCACCCAACTTTTGGATGCATATCCTAAATTTAAGGTTTGTGAAACCTAAAATTTGGGCACATACTGGTACTTGAGACCATGTAACATAAGCAAATACCTTTAAAAAAGAAAATCATTTATGGTAAATACAAATAACTTTTTTAAGTGTTATTTCAAGCTTGATGACTTGTATGATTGTATCAAAATATAGTTTTGACTGGACTCACCATTTCAAGGGTAGGCCGGGTCACCATGTACCAGGAAACTGACAGCAACAATGAGATAGCTTAAAATAAGCATCACCCCTTTGAAATAGTTTGATGTCCCTTCCTGAAACAATGAAAGCGATGGTCACAAAGTCACTTATTCAAAAGCAAAATTGCACTCGAGAGAGGAACAAAATCTCAAAAAGTAATATTCTCAACACATATCAATCTTTTCTCAATAACATGTACCAGGGCATATTAGACCAAAGCAAAGTAAAAAGAATATTTTGTTGTGGCCTTATGGCTACATAATAAAGACAAAACAGGTTTTCCAATAGGCTACACGTTCGTAATTTGTTTCTCTTCTTCATCCTTAATATATGTCTACCTCTCCATAAATGGGACATTTTAAGAGTTTAGACACAATTAATAATATAATCCCTACCATCATGAAACAAGAATTATAAGCAATGATAATAGTGCTAGATGCAATGTTAAGAGCTGAAACTATCAAATGAGTGGATCCAAGTTCAAGTCTAAAAACAGCCACTTGCTCAAACATATATTTACTCCAATGCTCCCAGATTCTTGATTTCGATTTTAATATTTAATTAGGCTGACTTTTGGCACCAATTTTACATGTGGGTGAGAAGTTACAAAAAATACAAAGAGAAGTTGCTAAACATGTACTGCAGAGGATGAACAGGATGTATTTCTAAAAGACCTAGAAAAAATTAATAAAATACATAATCGGCATGTGAAAAAGATATATAAACCAACCTGCAGCATAAATGCCACCACTAACACTGCGATAAAGAGTATAGCTGTCTCAAAGAGTTGAAAATTCAAGTCCATTGGCTGCCCCATGCACCAAGCAACAACTACACAGAAGGGCATCTGCATTTACCAAGAGCACAAGGTCAACAATCTGATAAGCAGTGAGCAGAAATTTAGCTATTTAGCCATAAAAAAGTTGGTTTCAGTCACTCAGTTGTGTCATGTTTTAAATCAAGCATGACTGAGAAAAGCAATTGGCAATGAACATGTCAATTGTCCTCTGTTTCTTTAATTAAAAACTAGACCAGCAACAAGCACAAGAAAACACTTTCAAATATGAAACATAGCATCAAAATTTGAATTACATATCAAAGTCTTACAACAAAGATGGATATCCGCACAGATGATCCAACCGTATCTCTTAGTGTTATATCCTATGGAATAAAATAGGTAAATTAGCTAAATCAACACAAAAAATTAAATGGTTGTTCTGATTTTCAAGCACTCACAAGCTTGTCCTTCATGGCAAACATAATGGCACTAGCATGTTCTACTGGAATCAGGATAACACTAATAAAAGCCACAGGCATGTTCCATGAGTCAGATGCTCCCTGAAAAGGTAAAGCTTGTCAGCAACATAACGAAACCATCAACACAACGAAACCATCAACACTTCACGGCTATCAACTTAATTCCAAAGCACATTTCAACATAAAAAAGAGTTCAAGGCCGGGTGCTGAATAGAGAAGTACACCATACCTGTAAAGCATTTACTTGGTACCCAGATAGTACAGACATCCACAAAGTCAAAATAGCAAGCCATCCAATTGCTTCCCACTGAGTAATATCAGCAAACCCTTCTTCACCAGAATCTTCTGCAGTACTGTTTCCTTCCTGCAATGTATACCAGAGTGACAGAAAAGACGATTCGACACATTATTAGGCTTAATAAAGTTCTCAATGATGAAGAAATTAACATTAACAATCCTAAATCCTAAACAGAAAAAAAAAAATTACTGTACAATCTGTAAATATGATGTCAATGTGTCTTTCAAGATCCAATTGCAGATGATAAGACATGCCACAAAGTTTTGCAGAATTTGCAATGTGTCTTGCGAGATGCAAGCCTATACATGTTATTGGATGAAAATAAAAAAATAGAATTGAGAAACTCATAGCTAAACAGAGCAGGAATCATGAAACTACTTTAATTTTTCAGATTAAAATAATTATAAGCCAGAACAGCCAATGAGACTCGGGTTAAAAGAACTGACCTCCTCAACAAGAGTCTCATCTACAGAATTATATTTGTGTTGACTCCTAAGATGGAAGAAAAGGTAGCTTGCATATGCAACCAGCATTATACAGCTGATAAATCTAGAAAGAGCCAACTCTGACCTCCCAAAATGCACCTCAGTTTGTGTGAAGTGAAGTACTGCTGGAAACAATATTCCCATAATAGCCATCAACAACAGTCCTGAGTTCACCAGGGCATCTGCCTGTTTTGAAACATTTAAATAGAATTCAGCCTTCTCTCTTTTACTTGTTTATATTTTCTTTCATCTTTTCTTTTCTTTCTTTTTTTTTTTTCGTTTCATTTATTTATTTATTTATTATATATATTTGCTTTGGGGGGGGGACCTTAAATGGCTAATGCAACTGTAATGTTGATTCTGCGGCATTAATATGATAAGAATTTAAATAAGCTACATTGCTTAAACAATTTTATGAAGAACTGTACAATCCACTTGTGATTGTCTACCTTATTGAAATGCTGAACTTTACGGTAATGAGTGACGCCACCAGTGAAGAAGGCACATCCAAGCACCAATAGCATATTTGACAAGATGGAACCCAGTATTGATTGCTTTGCTACCCCAATCATCCCATTCTTCAATGCATATATTGAAATTATCATTTCTGTTGCATTGCCAAAAGTAGCATTTAGAAGGGCCCCAACTGCAGATTCAACCAGAAATTGTCTTGTTACAGCTAACCAGGCCCAAATAAATTAAAAAATGAGGAGAAATTTTCAATTTTGGCAGTACAAATTTCATAATCAATATATTGGGTTGTCTGAACATATTTGTGAGCACATATATTAGAATTTGAAAACATGTAACCGCCTATTCCTTGATTGCAATGACCAAATAAATTTTAAAAATAAGACCATATTATAATTATAAGTAAAAATATGACCAAATTATTTGGTGCAAGGAATCCTATTAAACCATTACGTCCCCATTATCTGAACTATTTGAGGTGTTCTGAAGTAACTAACCTAAATATCTAATAAATCATGAACTATCAATATTTACTTAAAAAATTTTGAACCGACCAACTTATGACTGCAAAACTAATGTTAGTTCTTATTAGATGCTTTTTTTTGGGGGGGGTGGGGAGGTATAGGTAGACCTAGAGGGGTCTACCTTTTGGGAATTATGTTGGCTACTAACTATGGCAAAGTCACCGAAGTCCAGCGGGAAGGTGAGAACTAAGGCAATCTAGAACGAGAGAGAGAGAGAGAGAGAGAGAGAGAGAGAGAGAGAGCATATAGAAGGTAGTTGTAAGGTTTAATGTTTAGGTGTGACAATTGCGAGCAAATAAGTATTTAATATTTTTAATTTTCGTATTGAGTCTTTATTGGCCAAGTTGTTCTTTAATGTGAAGATTGAATTGGAAAGTTGATTCATTCCAAATATGGTGTAACCGAGATTTGAGCAGTGTGTAGATTTCTGACATATTCGATTTTTATTCTATTTCTATATTGGGAACTAATGGAGCGAATATAAATATTATATATTATGTCAGACCTAAAATCACTTTTGTGAAGAAAGAAAAACATTTTGCGGTAGAGGCTATCAAGGGTGAAGATATACAAAGAATAACATTTGATCGTGACTTCAAGGGTTTGAAGAGTGAAGAACATCTCTGGGTTCTAGAGGTGCCGTTCGGGTTCAAGAGCGGAGTCAATCACACGGGTGAAGATTCATTGCGGGTTTTAGCAAACAAGAGTTACTTAGACTAGGATGGGTGTCGAGTCAAGTCATGTACGGTAAACTCTTGTAATCTTCGATTTTATATTGGATTGATTTTCAGGGATGATCGCCTTATAAACTCAAGGTTTTTACCTAGAAGTGATTCTAGGGATTTACCTCGTTAAATCATGTGCCTCTTTTACTTCGTTTGTCTACGTTTACTTTTGAGGTTTTCTCCATATTTTTGATTTTTCAATTGGTATCAGAGCAAGTCATCTTAGATTTTTTTTTTTTTATAAAAAATTATTTTGGTGAGATCCGTATTTTAAAAAAATTTATGGAGAATTACAGAGAAGGTGGGTCGTCTACTAGAGCTCCTCTATTTGACGGAACCATTTATACATATTGGAAAGTCAAAATGAGGGCCATCTACAGTTTATTGATGATAGAGTTTGGGACTCTGTTGAAAAGGGTTGGACTCGTCCTATTAAGGTCTCTGCTGATAAGAGTATCACCATCCCTAAACCCGTTTCTGAATGGGATAAAAGTGAACTTGAAAGTAGTGCATAGAACAGGAAGGCAATGAATTCTATATTCAATGCTGTCACTGCTGACGAGTTTCGAAGAATCTCGACTTGTGAGATTGCAAGAGAGGCTTGGGATATACTCCAAGTAACTCATGAAGGCACTAGCACTGTCAAGAAGTCTAAACTTCTAAAATTGAAAACTGCTTTTGAAAATCTAAAAATGGAAGACGATGAAACTTTTGATCAATTTTATGCTAAGTTGAGTGATAATGTTAATTCTCATTTTAACTTAGGTGTTATCATTCCTTCTTCTATTATTGTGAGTAAGATTTTAAGATCTATTCCCGAAAAATTTCAATCCAAAGTTACTGCTATTGAAGAGGCCAAAGATATTGAATTCATAAAAGTGGAGGAATTAGTTGGCTCTCTTCAAACATTTGAGTCTAATCTTAGCTTTTCTAAAAAATAAAAGGGTTTGGCTTTAAATATTGTGAAAGAGGAAGATGATGTTCAGATGAAGACTTGGATGAACTTGTTCTTCTTGCTAAAAAGTTCAAAAAGGTTTTTAAAAATCAAAAATCAAACAAGTTGAGCAAAATGAATTTTGAGAAAAACAAGATAGAGAATAGTTCTTCTAAGAAAGAAAATAATTTTGAAAAGAAAAATTTCTGATAAAAGATTTGAAAAGAAGAACAATTCAAAACTGATGAAAGGTATAAAGTGTTTTGAATGTCAGGGTTTTGGACATATGGCTCAAGAATGTCCAACTAAATTGAAGAGAAAAGGTAAGGCACTTAAAGTGACATGGGATGATAGTTATAGTGAAGAGTCATCGGCTTCGAAGTCGAAAACTGAATAGGAGAATTACATGACATTTATTGCATCTAAACAAAGCTTGAACAATGAAAGCACTGAAAGTGATGCTGAAACAATTGAAACTGAAGATTTAGATGAGGAGGACCCAAATCTTCGAGAAACATATAATGAGTTGTATAAATAGTATCTTAAACTCCAGAAGGCAAAAGACAAATTATCTTTGAAGGTAAAAGCTGGAGAGAAAGAGAAAAATAGCATAAAGATGGAAATTGAGGAACTAGTTCAGAAAAACATTGTGTTTGGGGTGAGAGAAGTTATTCTGTTCTCAAAACTTGAGGAAAGCAGAAACTCTCAAAGGCAAACTGAAGCTTTAAATATAGAGCTTGAAGGTAAAATTTCTTCCCTTGAAATTGAATTAAAAAATTTTCAAGTTTCGTTTGCTAAATTTGATGCAAGATCTAAACAATTGGATGAAATCTTGAGTGTTCAAAGACCTTCCAAGAACACCTCCGGACTAGGATACAATGGAAAGACAAAGAAGAAAGTAGAGATTGAGTTCGGCCCATCAACTTCAAAAACTTTGGAGAATGAGCTTGGATCAGAAAAAGTAACAGTGAGTACTCCTGTTACAAAAGGTAAGTCTCTACCCTCTAATGCAAGATTCAAGAATAATTTTTTTAATAACAAGAGGGAAAATAATCAAAGCTTTCATTCTATAAAAGCCTTTCAAGAGCCTTTGCCCATTCACAGGAAATTTATTCTTATTTGTCATCATTGTGGTTTAAAGGGTCATATTCGACCTAAATGTTATAAGCTCTATGGTTTGCCTAAGAGTTATATTGATGGAAGGGTTGAAAAGTCCTATTTTTTAAATAATCACAAGAATTTTTTGTTAAATCGATTTCAAACTCTTTTGAATGAGACTGAACATTTGACTCGAGAGATAAAAAAGTTTGAAAAATCTTACAATCTCTCTTTGAACCAGAATAAGACTAGGAGCACGTCATTTTATGTTGCTAAAAATCATGACCAGTATTCTCATAAGACTAGATGTATTTGGGTTCCCAAATCTAAAGTAGTGAAAGCTAATTTCTTTACTAAACCTCTTGATTTTAAAAGATTTAAGTTTCTAAGAGAATCCCCTGGAAGGTGTTCTTTGGGTTAATATCCATATATTTGTTTAATTTTTTATTTTATTCTTTTTATATTTGTTTATTTATTTATTAACTGTTATTATTATTATTATTATTATTATTATTAATTTTTGCCAATTCTTGGTGGGAACTTGTAACCGAGATTAATCTCAACTTCAGGTATTACAAATCCAATACTCTTCACCGAGTGTCACATTTATATATATATTTATATTTAAAGAAAGAAAGAAAAAAAACGGAGCCATGTTATTATGTTCATTTTATGATCTTGGAGAATTAAAATTTTTTACATTTTTCCTTTATACTTGTATACACTCTTTTCAATATTGACTTGATGAATATTGTCATGCCTTTGGAGTGCCTCTTAAAACACTACTTCGGATCTTAGTACTTCTCGAACTATCACGTGTGTATTACCCATAATTTGTACTTGATCCAATGCCTTATCTATGTACTCTTTGTATGCTTAGAATAATATGTTTTTGGCCAGACTATTTGGAAAGGGCTACCACAAGGGATAGTGTGAAGTCACCGGCACCATTGCACATCCATTGCACATCAAGTGAGAAAAGTCACTATGGTGAAACTAGGATGGCTACCTACCTTTGAAGTGAGTGAAAGCCACCAAACCATAGTAGAATGAGGGAGTTTTAGTTGAACATTGCAAACGTAAAAAAAAAAAAAAAAAGTGTGAGAAAATGCGAGGTTGTAGGATATTTTTCTAGCATACAGAGTTGTTCTAAATATTGGTGTAGATGATAGGAAATTCTATTTTTCCAATACACTCTTGATAACTTTGAGCTCTTGGAACAAATTGTCATGAGTTCCACACACACTGCACGTGCATTTGTTTCCTATTGGTATGACTTTCATTCATCTCAGTGTTCATAATTGCAAAGAGGTTATATAAGTTTGATTGTGCATATTTGTCAATTAATTCTTTATTTCTCCGAGCTCATGAGATAGCTTATTTCGTGTCTCTATATTTACTTATTTTTAACTTTTTTTGTTATTTTATGTGGATATTCTTATAAACCTTTTCTCGGGAAAACCTCTTAAACTTAGTTTTTAAGGTTGTTTGGTTTTGGTGATTACGGTAATTCTGTTTGAGATTTTTGGTCTTATAGTGTCAATAATTTTTTTTTGGCTTAAATTTTCAAGATAAAAAAATATAAAAAAAAAATTTCATTTTTTTGGGATAATCTTTCTCATTTTGGTGCTATAAGTTAGTTCAAACGGACCCGCTTGAGAGTTGTTTGAGCAGGGTCTCCTCTGGTTTAGGCGCCTCATAAACACTCGAGCGTCCCAGCTCAATAGTGATTTGAGCGGAAGGGCTACTGGAATGGACGCCCAAAGCCTGCTCGAGCGCCCCGTTAGTATTGCTTTTAAGTTATGCCAAATCTAATTACCAGAAAAAAAAAAAAAAGGGTATGCCAAATCGGTTTCCATTTTTTTCTCCAAATCTTCTACCCATTATTTCTTTATCCGAGGGCGTCTTTGAGGGCATCTTCTGGTTTAGGTTTTTGGTTATCGTAGTTGATTTCTCCACCTTTCATTGGTCTCCATCTTCTCCGTTTAAGAGAGTTTCTGCTCAATCTTCTTTATCATCTCTTTGGTTACTCATCTCTTTGGTTACTCTGCTCTTGTAGAACTGTGACTCTCTCCCACACATCTATAAATAGGGATCACTCCCAAGTATAAAGAACACCCTTCTACACACAAGGAGACTCTGCCAGATCAAGCTGCCAAAGCCCCCACAGACTCTCAAGCAACAAGAAAATACACGTGTTGATTCGAGATCAAGCTGCAAGCCCTCGCATCAACTTTTCGAAGAGAAGAATCAGAGGATTTTTATTTCTTTGATTAGAAATTATCAGAGATTATATTCTACTTTCTACAAATCAATAAAATTTCAATTTGTTACTACAATTTCTGTGTTTATTTTTCAAACACGAAATTTGTGTGTACAAATTTCTGGCATGCCCAGTGGGACCATCTCTACCTCTCATCTCTTCTTTCATCAAATCAAATCAACCAAAATCCTAATGGCTCCCAAGAATGACTGTTCGAAGGTTCCAGATCTGAAAGCCGAAGGCTCCAAATCCGCTGCTGGTAACACTACTTCGAGGTCTACTGCTCAAAGCATGGGCCCGGTCACACGAAGTAAGGCAAAAGCTATGGCTGAAGCACTGAAGCAAGCCTCGCTGCTGCCAAAATCAACACATGTTTTCAACTCCAAGTTCGTTGAAGACAACATCCACATCATCAAGTCTTCCAGGAGGCAAAGAAGATGCTATTGCTGTTACTGCGGTAAAGCCGAAGGGAGACGCTTTTGCAATTTTGGAGAAAGCTCTGTCACATCCTCCCATGTCTCAATGGTCTAACTCAAGTGTCAAGCTCCAATCTGGCCAAAAGGAAATTAATGATTCAAGCAATTCTAAATCCAGTTCCCCTCCAGAAACTCCCCAATCAAAGTTCAAGCCGCATGATGATTTTGCTAATTCTCAAAGCTCGACAGCCATGAATGTGATGATGACGAATGCGACATCATTAGAGGAGCAAGTCAACTTGCTGTCAAAGATTGTAGAGAGCTTGTGCAAGGCGGTGCAAGAACGTGATCACCAAATTGAAGCAATCCTGAACAAACTAAACAATGTTGGAGAATCAAGCCAAACTTCTGCTCTTCCAAAACCACAAGAAGTGGCAGAATCATCCAATAAGCAAGAAGAAACTCCACAAAGCTTGCCAGTTTCTACTGATGGTTTTCTCCCTGTTGATCAGTTGAAAGAGTTCATTTTGGGCACCCTCAAAGACAAGAACGAGGAAATGCCAAGATATTCTCTCACATACGCCAAGCCTTACACCCGTCGAATTGATCAGTTGAAGATGCCTGCTGGTTACCAACCCCCGAAATTCCAACAATTTGATGGCAAAGGAAATCCAAAGCAACATGTCGCTCACTTTGTGAAAACTTGCAGTAACGCTGGAACTGATGGAGATCTTCTAGTCAAGCAGTTCGTTCGAACTCTCAAAGGCAATGCATTCGACTGGTATTGCGATCTAGAGTCTGGCACAATTGACAGCTGGGAGCAACTAGAGCAAGAATTTCTCAACAGATTCTACAGCACCCGTCGTACTGTAAGTATGATTGAGCTCACCAATGCTCGCCAATGGAAAGAAGAACCCGTCATTGATTTCATCAATAGATGGAGAAATCTGAGCCTTAATTGCAAGGATAGGCTGTCTGAAGCTTCAGCAATCGAGATGTGCATTCAAGGCATGCATTGGGGGCTTCGTTATATCCTTCAAGGTATCAGGCCTAAAACTTTTGAAGAATTGGCTACTCGTGCTCATGACATGGAGCTCAGCATCGCTGCGAGTGGTAATCAAGGGTTGCCAATTCAAGAATCTCACAAGGGAGGAAGCAAGTTGGAAAACAACTGCAAAGGGGGCAAGACTTTCTCTAAGTCAGCCAGTAAAGAATCCATGTCTGTTTCCACCACACCGGTCAAAATTTCTACGTCGACTAAAACTTCAAACAAACTTAAGAAGAAAGTGACGGAGAAGGTCGACTCCAACCAAGGAAGAGGATGGAAGAGACCTAGGCTTGAAAAAATGCAAGCAAAGGAATATCCATTTTCTAATTCTGAAGTTCCTCAAATGCTCGAGAGTTTGTTAAAGCTAAAACTCATTGAACTTCCAGAGATGAAGCGCCCAGAAGAAGCCGATAAAGTTAATGATCCGAATTATTGCAAGTATCATCGATTAATCAGCCATTCTACTCAGCGATGCTTCATTCTCAAAGAAAATATTATGCAACTGGCAAGTCAAGGAAAGATCCTTTTAGAAGAAGAAAAGGAAGAAGCAAGCACCAACCAAACTGCTGCGATTGAATCTGTTGATCTTACGCCGAAAAGATTGATTCCTGACTTGTCAAGATTTGAAGTTCAATTTGGATCTTTTGATCCTGTTGAAATAATAATTCAAGACCATCTGCAAATTTTTGATACACCGTTATTGAAGTGCAAAAACGACACTGATGAAACAACAGACTCAGTTGACTCAGCTGGGGAAGGGTGGACGCTTGTTACTCGCAAAAGAAAGAGCAAGTCAAAGTCTCATCACCCCCAAATCATTCACTACAAACAGAAGTTTGTTAAATCCAATAAAAAGAAGCAGTGGAGGAAGAAAAAAGTTCAACGGCCAGTATCAACTATAACAGTTGAGACTTCCATTCAACCACAACGCACTCTCATCACTTTATGGGAGTTCTTTCCAAAATCTTGGCAGAATACTGATCAATCTGATCCTGAAATTGTTGAATGCTATGTAGTGAACGTGGAAGAACCAGCTAAAGAAAGAGTTGAGTCATCTCCAACACTCATGCAAACACCAGAGGAACTTAGCTTCGAAACTTGTGGCAATACATCTATTGCTGCTATGAAGAATCTGACTTTCTCAGACGAATATCTTCTGCTTGGCTCAACACCACACAATCACCCTCTTTTCATCTCTGGCTATACACGCGAACAAAGGTTGAACAGAATGCTTGTTGATGGTGGATCAGCAGTCAACATTCTACCTCTTCGCGTAATGAAAGAATTAAGCATTGGTATAGAAGAGCTATCATGCAGTCGCTTGATGATTCAAGGCTTTAATCAAGGAGGGCAAAGAGCGATTGGAGTAATCCATCTCAACTTGCTTATTGATGACATGACATCAACTGCATTATTTCACGTGATCGATGCCAGAACTTCATACAACATGCTGTTAGGATAGCCTTGGATCCATGAGAATGGTGTAGTTCCTTCTACTCTCCATCAGTGCCTCAAGTATTGTCGTCGTAATGAAGTTAAAAAGATTGTAGCTGATGAGAAGCCGTTCACTGAAGCTGAATCTCACTTTGCTGATGCTAAGTTCTACTTGACACACATGGTGGTGGAAGAGCTACAACCAATTAATACTTCATCAACGTACAAGTTACAACGAACTGACAATCTGCAAGACGATCAGAGTGGTAAGACTGTTAATCAAAAGAAGGGGGTCAGTAAACCAATTGAAAGAGGCGATGATAAATGCGACGTGAAAGCTTCTAAAAATGCCATTCCAGTACTTCGCTATATGCCAAAGGCTCGAAGAGTTGATGATCAAGTCTTGGATGGACTAACTCTCCCTATCACCAACATCAATCAAACAAAGGTGACTACGCCAATCCCAGGATTTGTTTGGCCAACACAAAGTCCTAAAATAGAGCATGGTGACCTGCCTTCTACACACACAAATGAGGACTTTGATCCAAATGCATACAAGCTTCTTGCAAAGGCTAGGTATAATCCGAAGGAATCTTCTACTTTAGGAAAGCTACCACCAGAATCTAACGGACAAAATGCACATGGGTTGAATTCAACCCAAAAGATGTTAAGGCAAAAGGGATACGCTGTACAGAATTCACGTGCAGGACTTGGTTTCACTCCACCTGCTCCAATGCGTATCATCATGAAAAAATCAACCAATTACATTACTGCTGAAGAAGATAAATCTCCAACTCCAGTTAAGCCTTTAGTCTTTGATCGTCTAGAAGAAGCAAATCCACAAATGTCAATTGCTGATTGTTTCGAAGTGGCAAATTCAAGAATATCAGTATTTGACCGCTTAGGAGAGGCAAAGTCAAAAGGCTCAGTCTTTGATCGACTGAGGGCAGAAAATTCGGCATCAAAAGAAGTTATTGCGTCCCTTGCACCTAGAAGATCGATCAAGAGTACATTAGGAGTTGCTAAGAAGATCATTGAAAAAGAAGAAAAGATCGATATCATCTTAGAAGACCCCAAAGATCTCAAAAGTAAAATACCATCCCACATGAAGCGTCATACTACTTTAGTGGTGCCAGCTGAAGAAGAATTGAAGGTGATGCGACAAACAGTAGTAGTCACGAAACTTTCTGCTGAAATGCCAAGAACCTTATCTGAAGAGAAAAACATTGAATACTCACTCCACATCAGTGCAAGTGATGGAGAAATTCAAGTAGAGGAGGAAGCTGAAGATGCTCCACCAGAACTTGAAGAAGGTGTTAAGTCCACTGTTGATGATCTGAAAGAAATCAACCTTGGTACACTGGAAGACCCTCGACCCATTTACGTAAGTACTCTCCTAAGTCCCAAGGAAGAAAAGGCTTATGTTGAGCTTCTCACAGAGTACAAGGATGTCTTCGCTTGGAGCTACAAAGAAATGCCTGGGTTAGACCCTAAAGTTGCTGTCTATCATTTAGCGGTAAAGCGGAGTGTTCGACCGATTAAACAAGCTCAACGTCGATTCAGACCGGATTTGATTCCAAAGATTGAAGCTGAAATCAATAAACTCATTGAAGCTGGATTTATCCGAGAAGTCAAGTATCCAACTTGGATTTCAAGTATTGTCCCTGTCAAAAAGAAGAATAGACAAATTCGAGTATGCGTTGACTTTCGAGATCTCAATCATGCTTGCCCAAAAGACGACTTTCCGCTCCCGTTAACTGAACTCATGGTGGATGCTACCGCCAGTCACGAAGCTCCATCTTTTATGGACGGCTCGTCTGGTTACAATCAAATTCGCATGGCACCGCGAGATGAAGAGTTAACAGCCTTTCGTACACCCAAAGGCATCTACTGCTACAAAGTAATGCCGTTTGGTTTAAAAAATGCAGGGGCCACTTATCAAAGAGCAATGCAAAAGATTTTCGATGATATGCTTCATAAAAATATCGAATGCTACGTGGATGATCTTGTAGTAAAGTCAAAAAAGAGGGCAGATCATCTTCAAGATCTAAAGAAGGTTTTCAACCGCCTACGTCGATACCAGCTCAAGATGAATCCTTTGAAGTGCGCTTTTGGTGTTACCTCTGGAAAGTTCCTTAGGTTCATTGTACGACATCGTGGTATTGAAATAGACCAAACAAAGATTGACGCGATCTTGAAGATTCATGAACCGCGAAATATTCATGAGCTTAAAAGTCTACAAGGGCGATTAGCTTATCTTCGACGGTTTATTTCAAATTTAGCAGGTCGTTGTCAACCTTTCAGCCGACTAATGAAGAAAGGAGTTCCATATGAATGGGATGAAGCATGCAGCAATGCCTTTAAAAGCATTAAAGATTATTTGATGAAATCACCAGTACTGGCCGCTCCTATTCCTTGGAAGCCATTGGTTCTATACATTGCTACACAAGAATGGTCTGTTGGTGCTTTACTTGCTCAAGAAAATGAAAAGGGAAAAAAAAATGCCCTTTACTATCTTAGCAGAATGATGACCCCTAATGAGCTAAATTACTCGCCAATCGAGAAGATGTGTTTGGCCCTATTGTTTGCAATTCAAAAGTTGCGGCATTATTTCCAAGCTCACACTGTGTATCTTATCTCTAAAGCCAATCCCGTCAAGTACATCATGTCAAAACCAATTTTATCTAATCGACTAGCTAGATGGTCTCTTTTTCTTCAAGAATTTGAGATCATTTATGTGCCTCAAAAGGCAGTTAAAGGACAAGCCTTAGCTGATTTCCTAGCTGATCATCCTATACCTGCTGATTGGGAGCTATCAGAAGAATTGCCAGACGAAGACGTCCTCTATGTAGAAGTTCGCCAACCATGGAAGATGTACTTCGACGGACCTGCTTAGCGCAATGGGGCAGGAGCTGGTGTAGTGTTTCTCACTTCTGAAGGAGACGTGTTGCCTTACGCCTTCACTCTTACACAGCTCTGTTCAAACAACAAAGCTGAATACCAAGCACTCATACTTGGGTTGGAAATGGCGGTCGACATGAAGCAGTTGAAACTCAGTGTATATGAAGATTCAAAATTGGTAATCAACCAGCTGCTAAACGTTTATGAAGTAAGGAAACTAGAACTTGTTCCTTATTACAATTACGTAACCCAATTAATAGCATGGCTTGGCGGCGTCACCTTGGAGCATGTCCCAAAAAAAGATAACAAACAAGCAGATTCTCTTGCTAAGCTTGCTTCAACACTTGCATTGCCTGATCAAGAGACACAAATTTCAATTTGCCAAAGATGGGTCATTCCTCCACTCTTCGATGATGAAGACAACGATGAAAGGGATGTTAATGCAATATCGGTTTTCGAAATCGAAGAAAATGACTGGCATCAACCTCTTATTGATTATTTGCTCCATCAAAAGTTACCAGAAGATCCACGTAAAAGAACTGACATAAAGCGTTGAGCTTCAAGGTTCGTTTATTATAATGGTACACTTTATCGTCGCTCATTCGAAGGATTATTTCTCCGCTGCTTAGGAGAGGTTGAAGCCATGCAAGCTTTAGAAGAAGCTCACTCTGGTGTATGTGGCGCTCATCAATCTGGTCCAAAACTACACTTTCGAATCAAAAGAATGGGATATTACTGGCCTACGATGGTAAAAGATTCTATGGAATACGCCAAAAGATGCCAAGCTTGTCAATTCCATGGAAATTTTATACATCAACCGCCCGAACTGCTCCATCCAACTGTCGTTTCTTGGCCGTTTGATGCATGGGGGCTGGATGTAATAGGGCCACTGCCTAAGTCTTCTGCCGGTCATTTGTACATCTTGGCAGCAACTGACTACTTTTCTAAGTGGGCAGAAGCTATACCATTAAGAGAAGTTAAAAAAGAAAATTTCGTGGACTTCATTCGCACTAATATTATTTTCAGATATGGTGTGCCGCGATATATCATTACTGATAATGGAAAGCCTTTCTACAATAGTTTGATGAACAAGTTATGCGAGAAGTTCAACTTCAAACAACACAACTCTTCAATGTACAATGGACCTGCAAATGGTCTCGCCGAAGCATTCAACAAGACTCTTGGAAACCTGTTGAAGAAAGTGGTTGCAAAATCAAAAACGAGATTGGCACGAGAGAATTAGAGAAGCTCTTTGGGCTTATCGAACAACATATCGAACATCAATACAAGCTACTCCTTATGCTTTAGTGTATGGTGTGGAAACTGTTCTCCCCCTCGAGTGTCAAATCCCATCATTACGGATTGCTCTTCAAGAAGATCTCACTCAGGAGGAAAATGCTCGCTTGCGACTAGAAGAATTGGAAGTACTTTGACGAGAAGAGACTTGAGGCACAGCAACGCTTAGAATGTTACCAAGCTCGTCTTTCTAGAGAATTTAACAAGAGAGTCCGTCCCCGATCCTTCCAGAAAGGAGACTTGGTACTTGCTGTAAGAAGACATATCATCACCACTCACCGCACTGGCAATAAATTCAATTCCAAATGGGATGGCTCGTATGTCACGCAAGAAGTCGACTCAAATGGGGCATACAAGATAGTTGCCGAAGATGGCTTGAGAATCGGCCCCATAAATGGCAAGTTTTTGAAGCGTTACTATCCCTAAAGCATGTACTACTCCTGGCCCGCATGAGTATAAACTGTGAAAGGCACAAAAAAAATTAAAAAAAAAATTGAACTACGCTTGGCTTGATCCCATCTTGGGTACGTAGGCAACTTGGAGTTTGTTCCAAGTTCAGTCATTAACAAAAAAAAAAAAAAAAAATTCTTCCATTTATTTTTTCATTGTAATGAACTACGCTTGGCTTGATCCCACCTTGGGTACGTAGGCAACTTGGAGTTTTTCCAAGTTCAGTCATTTATTCAAAAAAAAAAAAAAAAATTATTCATTCCTTACGGTTATGAACTACATTTGGCTTGATCCCAATTAGGTACGTAAGCAGTTTGGAATTCTATTTTCAAACTCAATCATTCATCCAGTACCAAAAAAAAAAAAAAAAATCACAAAGTGCAAGATTCTTATCAAAATAAATAATTTATTCCAAAAAGGAAAGATTCTGCATTACATAAAAAAAAAAAAAAAAAAAAAAAAAAAAAAAAAAAAACAGCAACTAAGGGAAAAGCTTGAAGTCTCTCAGTTCATTGCGTCTTGCTTCTAGCATTTGCTCCATGTTTGCTAAGCATCGAACATCCTCATCGCTTAAAACGGGCTTGCTTTCAATAGCAGAAATCTCTTCCCTGAGACTAGACGCAGTAGTTTATAAGTTGGATAGCTCTAATTTCTTCTCAGAAATTTGTATCTCTGATCCCTCAATCTGAGTGGTAAGAGCATTCAACTTCTCTTCCAGCTGCTCTTTTTCAAGTTTGAACACCATGACCGTGGTCTCAAGAGATTGCAAGTCTTTGGCCTGTATACCTTCTTTAACTTCAATATCAGAGAGTTCATTCTTGGTCTTCGTCAGCTATTCATCATGTGATTGTTGAGACATTTTCTCTGCTGAAGAAGATCAGCTAGAATTGTAGAGTTGGAGATCACGAAAAAGTCCCATCAGTAAATTTCTTAAAGAAGACAAATTCGAAACACTAACTCTTTCCATTTTCTTTAACACCTTTTCGGCTTCCTCTTCAATCGTGTGAAGATGAGTCAAGCTAGATCTACCTATTTTCTGAGATAGGCCATTCCATAACAATGTAAGGTGGGTACGTTGACAATTAGAAATCAAGTCATCTACCTTGAATATGGAAATAGTTGAAAGGGCAGAATCCATGGGTCTCACAGAAGTTTGTCGAATCACTTCTACAGGATGATCTTAAACAATAGGATGAGAAGTTATATTATCTGCGACTTTGGAAACTTCAGGTTGAGCAACCAATATATCGAATGAATTTGGCCCATCAATAGATTTCTCATTCTCTTCCAAAATCATATCATCCACCTTAACAAACTCATCGTTGTTTCCCAGCTACAAGTAAAAGCTTAGATTAATAAAAGGGATCATGGAGAATATATATTCCAAAATAAATTTTACCAAAAAAAAATAATAATAATAATAATAATACTTACTTGATTCCCGAATTCTTCTAGAGGCAAAAAAGGGTTTGAGGTATTGGGGAATATGTCATCCAAATCAAGATTAATAGCTTCCAATTCAAAAGCTGTGGTTTTCCTTTTAAGACGTTTCCAATGGCGATCACCTCCACTAGAGCTATGTTCGTCATCAGGTAGTAAGCAGTTTTGCCTCTTCTTAACTAATGATTCCTTGTTCGAGATTTTTGCATCTCTCTTCGCCATGCCTTCAAGCACATCTCTAGCATCAACCTGCTTTTTCTCTGAAGACTGGTGTATGTTCAACAACTCCCCTCTTATTCTTCTTCAAAATTGCAATGGAAGGGTTAAGTTTTGGAAGTTTTATGACAAGACTAGAACTTTTCCTGCAGTAATTACTTAAACGTTTTGCCCACCACCCAACGTAGTTCTTTGTAGCAAGACTTTTGGAAGAATATGCTGGAATCATAAATTTGGCGTTGGTGCCCAATTGAATACAAGATTGCCAAAGTTGAGCTATTTCTGCTACAGTCCCAGACCCAAGATCAATCTTCAACTTCCCACGAATACTTTGACAAAAGTTAAATCGTCTGGCAAATCTTATGGGACTATAAGACTCCACAATAAACTCATCTCCTCGACGTAAAGTCAAATAGCTACAACGAATACTAATAATGTAGTCATCCCATGGAGCTAGCTGATTTCCGGTATCAACTAAAGATATATCCTTCTCCTTACCCAAGAATAAAGATGAAAAGTTGGAAAGATCAGCATTTTTAAGAAGGATTCGAGCCTCCGTATCATCAAAATGCTTGGCCATTTTCTCACCAGAAAATTTCACCATTCGAGCACCACTTTGCGGACGAGAAGATGCAAAATAGCAGTCAAAATAATGACCAAGCCATCCATAAACATAATGGATTGCGAATGCCGCATTACATTTGCTGGGAAATGGAGATGAAGAAATTTCTCCTAAACCATGATAGATACTTGCAAGAACTGGCACTGCTAAAGAGAACTTCTCACCATGAGCCATCATACTTGCTACTTTGAAAACATTAGGATGAATGTTGTCAATTTTAACAGTAGGAAATACAAATCTACATAGCCAACAAGATAAAAAGGCAGCTAGATAAGTCTCTTCTCTGACACTTGCCTTAATGGCTAAATCATCAAAGGCTCCTTCTTCTTCCGTGGGACGTTGAACTAGTTCATTTATGATGCCCGAAGGATTATAACGGGTCTTTGGCTTGTTAAACCTCTTTTTGTTTACTCTTTTGGGAGGTGCTGCATATCTTTCAGGTCCTCTAAACCAAAATTTAACCCAATCATGAGTTTTAACTTCACCATCTGCACTCTCGTGATAAAGTTTATAATATGCTGAGAATAAATACTTGCAGCTCGGGGGAAGAAACAATGTCTTGTTCTTATCAAAGCCTAATAATTCTTTTCTGGATGAGATGACTTTATCATAAAATATACCTTGAATTGATAAGCCACCAATATTGCGCAAATCCCATAAGGAGATGGATAGCTCTCCCGTTAGAGTATGAAAAGTATTCGTTGAAGAACACCAAGATTCACAAAGCGATCGAATAAGATTGTCGCTATGGTCATAGGTGAATAAAGAAGCGTAAACATTATCGTATACCTGCTTTGGCCAAAATTCTTTTATGACGACTGAGTACATTTTCTAACAATTCCCAATATTTGGGAATATAGGAGAATTCACCGAAGTCAAAAGGAGAAGTGTCCCAAGAAGTTTCTCCTTTGTCAATACGATCACCCAATAGCGTAAAACGATCAGCATCATAATCTTTAGAATGAAGAGAGGACTACAAGAACAACGCTTCTGAAGAAATAGTGGTTGAATTACTATGATCAAATAAATCACTCCTCAAAGCAATACACCATCGCGTCAGGTGAGGCGAATCAACAGAAAGGGACCAATTGTGAGAAAAGTAGCCAATGATTAGATCGAACACTGGTAAGTCCAAGGCCGTCGTAGGATCACCGTCTTCTTTAACAATAGAGACTATCTTCTGGTCATGACGTGAATAATCTTTGAAGGTAACCATGATCTGAAAAGAAACAAAGGTCTGACGCTAAGGCTTTCAATTGATGAAAACTGCCTTTGACAATGAATCCTAATGTAAAAATGAATAGTACCATCTTCGAAAGGTTCCCAGGAAAGATTGGAGGGGTCACATCAGTCCCACTTAAAATCCAATCTCCTAGACAGAACTTAAATAAGTTCCCAAGAAAGATTGGAGGGGTCACACTGGTCCCACTTAAAATCCAATCTCCTAGACAGAACTTAAGCAAGTTCAAAGGAAAGATTGGAGGGGTCACATCGGTCCCACTTAAAATCCAATCTCCTAGACAGAACTTAAGCAAGTTCCCAGGAAAGATTGGAGGGGTCACATCAGTCCCACTTAAAATCCAATCTCTTAGACAGAACTTAAGTTCCCAGGAAAGATTGGAGGGGTCACATCGGTCCCACTTAAAACCCAATCTCCTAGACAGAACTTAAGTAAGTTCCCAGGAAAGATTGGAGGGGTCACATCAGTCCCACTTAAAACCCAATCTCCTAAACAGAACTTAAGTAAGTTCCCAGGAAAGATTGGAGGGGTCACATCGGTCCCACTTAAAACCCAACCTCCTAGACAGAACCTTCTTGAACATGTATGCATCCGTACTACAACATTGCATTCTCGAAAAACAAAGAATCTTCTGGTCATGTAGTGAACAATCGTTGAAAGCAACCGTTATTTGAATAAAAGCAATCTCAATACCGTACGAATCTGATAAAGAGATCCTAAAGGCCTTCAATGCAATCCCCAAGTCAGCTCTAAAAGTTCTGGTGGCACGAACGACAGCTACCACGAACGTCTTTCAGCCCCAAGTTCTTGCCGAAGTTGAACTCAAAGGCTCTGGCAGATGTAGACGCGAACGGCTGATGTCACGAACGTCTTTCAGCCCTGAGTTCTTGACGAAGCCGAACTCAAAGGCTCTGGCTGATGGAGACACGAACGGTTGCTACCACAAACATCTTTTAGCCCCGAGTTCTTGCCAAAGCCGAACTCAAAGACTCTGGCTGATGTAGACACAAACGGCTGATGTCACGGACGTCTTTCAGCCCCGAGTTCTTACCGAAGCCGAACTCAAAGGCTCTGGCTGATGTAGATGCGAACAGTTGATGTCACGGATATCTTTCAGCCCCGAGTTCTTGCCAAAGCCGAACTCAAAGGCTCTGGCTGATGTAGACGGGAACAGTTGATGTCACGGACGTCTTTCAGCCCCAAGTTCTTGCCGAAGCCGAACTTAAAAGCTCTGGCTGATGTAGACGCGAACCACTGATGTCACGAACGTTTTTCAGCCCCGAGTTCTTGCCGAAGCCGAACTCAAAGGATCTGGCTGATGCAGACGCGAACAGTTGATGTCACAGACGTCTTTCAGCCTCGAGTTCTTGCCGAAGCTGAACTCAAAGGCTCTGGCTGATGTAGACCGAACGGCTGATGTCACAGATGTCTTTCAGCCCCGAGTTCTTGCCGAAGCCGAACTCAAAGGCTCTGGCTAATGTAGACGCGAACGGTTGTTACCACGAACGTCTTTCAGCCCCGAGTTCTTGTCGAAGCCGAACTCAAAGGCTCTGGCTGATGTGGACACGAACAGCTGCCCTCACGAATGTCTTTCAGCCCCGAATTCTTGCCGAAACCGAATTCAAAGGCTCTGACTAATGTAGACACGAACCGATGTTGGCACGAAAACTTTAGCCCAATGTTGGAGATGCTACAAAAAAAAAAAAAAAAAAAAAAAAAAAAAAAAAAAAGAGTTAAAAAAAATGCAGGTTGGAATTTCAAAAAAAAAAAAAGAGGAGGCCATCCATCACTAGTTTGGAGTTACGCACAGAGACATTCAAATCATGAAGACATCAATTGAAGATTGATGCTGTGAAGTTGAAAGGAAGATTACCTCACTGCTTCGTCATGCACGAGAAAAAAAGAATATAATGCTACTTTGCTCCACTTTATCAAGAGTTATTTTGAATTGAAGAAAAGATTAGATGGAGACTTCTTTATATAGGCAAAATTGAATCCTACTTCCATTGTGATTTGGATTCAAAATCGTGATCAAATTCTAAAAAGAAAGAACCTCAATTAAATTAAATTGTCCAAGTCGAGGTAAATTTCAAGTCCAAGTCGAGGTAAATTTCAAGTCCAAGTCATCCTAGAATTAAAACTAATTCTAGTCTTTCAAGTCTCCTACAGCACACAAGTCCTTGGAAGTACTCGGAATCCTTATAAACTTTGGAATTCTAATCATATGTGGGATGTACTTGGATTGCTCAAATCAATTAAGAATGTGGGCCCTTCCAAATTTCTATCCAAACTAAGAAGGCTGCTGGACTTTCTTTGGAACTCAAAACAAAAGCAAAGTTTCCTTGTCCCATGGTGCTGACACGCAAGCGTTCCACTTGGATAAATAAAATTCAAGTCCATTTAATTGTCAAGTGCATGTTCATTTTATCTGAGATAGCTCATAGTCGTGATCTTCATGCCTCATCAATCTGGGAACTTTATCGGAATACATTCTTGTTAATTGATAAATTTAGAATTCGAAAGAAAATTGGATTTTAATTCCAAGTAAAATTTGGAATTAAAAAATGAATTTGATTTCTTTAAAAAAAAAAATAAATTTTGATTCCAATCCAAATTTGGAATTCAAAATAAATTCAAATTCATTATTTTAATTTCTATTACAAAAATTAAAATATTTGAAATGTGGCTTGCATCAAATTTCAAAAAAAAAATTTATCATTGTACAAGAATCCAAAATGCTCTAGTCAATGGTATCAAATCTTCAAATTCGAGACCCGCTCACTCTTTAACACTATTGCAACATGTACGTGATCAAATCTCGAGGGGGCATTTGTAGACACACAAAATTTGGCCAATCATAAATTGCCACGTGTCAAATAACGCCCAATTAAATTAACAAATCAAATCTTGCCACGTGGCTCGTGGAAGATTTCAACAAAGCTACACAAGTGGATGAATCACATGCCGCCACACGTGACAAGCTCTAAAGATAATTATCATTTCTTAATTTTTATCTCTTAAATAAATAAATAAGAGATAATTATTTAAGAATTATAATGATATCCAAATTACTTGATTTTTATCTCTCATTTCTCTCATTTAAATAAATAAAAATAATGAGATAATTATTTAAGTGGTTTGATGCTATCTGAAGTCTTGGATATTATCTATTATTTAATAAATTAAATAGTTAGATAATTATCCTGGGAAGGTTGAATTCAACTGTGACTCTCTCCCACACATCTATAAATAGGGATCACTCCCAAGCATAAAGAACACCTTTCTACACACAAGGAGACTCTACCGGATCAAGCTGCCAAAGCCCCCCCAGACTCTCAAGCAACAAGAAGATACACGTGTTGATTCGAGATCAAGCTGCAAGCCCTCACATCAACTTTTCAAAGTGAAGAATCAGAGGATTTTTATTTCTTTGATTAGAAATTATCAGAGATTGTATTCCACTTTCTACAAATTAATAAAATTTCAATTTGTTACTGCAACTTTTGTGTTTATTTTCCAAACACGAAATTTGTGCGTACAAACCCCTTTATGCATGAGGAGCAGCAAGAAGCAGGTGTCCCTTTCTGTTAGCTAGTTTGGGGCACGTAGCCTCGTTGCTTCTCTGGGAGTCCTTGTCTTCCACTTGACTTTTTAGGACGAGCAAGGTTTGTAGGTCATTCTATTTTTGGGGTTGTTTTTGAGTGATTGAAGACATGGTCTTTGGGTGTTTTTTTACCGAGAGGTGGTCTATGAATAGCTCGATCTGGGTTTGCTTCTTTGGTAGCTTATAAGACTAAGCTTGGGGAAAGCGCTCGGCTAGGAGGGAGATGGATTTATCTGTAGAGCCTGAAGCTTGGACACGTAAGAATTTAATTTTCCATCACCATCTTCTACTTGTTTCATTAGCATGGATGTGAGGTAGGTGAATAAATAATTACTCCTTGATTTCTAATTACTTTATAGTGTTTATGGGTTGTCGAAGTGGTAGGCTAAATCTGCTTATGGTTGAATGCTGCATTTGGCTTTGTTAAATTATGTACCAGTCCGATTTGGGACTTTAATTCAATGTTAAAAAGTTCCATTCTTGATGTGTATGAGAAGTTGGGATTTTATGGACCCAAGAAAGTTGGGATTTACTAGATTTGGTCAAGTCTTAACACAGTATTGGATGATTGGAAGGCATTCGGTTCTGAAGAGTTTCTGTAGAATTGCCCAACCAGCTTGAAAGGATTGATCCATTCGAACAGATTTCAAAATTCAGCAACATGTAGTCCATTTTCTCGAGGAACCTACAGCCATACTACTGTGATTAACACCAAATTTTGTACACATGATGTACAGGGAAAAAAAATCCTATACTTGATTTCAAAGGAGAACAACATATTTTTGACAATGACCATTTTATCCTTGATTTAGAGTTTGGTTATATACACACCGTATAAACTAAATTATTACTTGGATTCCATATGTATTACGCTCATTGATCTGTTAGAGATATTTGGGTAACTAGGTGTTAGTTACTTATAATCATGAATAATGTCAAATTAGCTTGGTGCATGATCGATGTATTAATTAGCCTGCAAAACTTGTACAGTGTTTGGTTGAGTGCACAATTATCATGTTATAGATATTTTCATTGACTTAGTTCGTGTTATATGTCATTACTTACCTAGGTTTTTCTTTATTTTTTTTTTTTTGGGAGGGGGGTTGAGGGGTGTCGTCCTATGCCAAATCTTGCTTCTATGCATTGAGAATGCTTATGCCCAACTAGTTTTCAGCAAAAGAAAGCCAAGCTTGGTGAAAAGAAAGATTATTTGATTGGGATGATTTCCTTGAGCTTAGTGGTTTTTGATCTATTATTTGAATAGATCATTTGGAGGGGACATATTGACCCGAACTTGTGTCATGATGGTTTATTTTCGACCGGACCTTAGTGTTATGATGGTTTATTTTCTATTGACTAGAGTTGGTGCCATGATGGTTCATACTCTATTAACCGGAGCTCGGAACAATGATGGTTAACTAGCCCAATGTGATGGCATTTATTCTCTAATTAGTTTGGTTGCATCTTTATTGATATTTGTTCGCCGTTATCCAAAAAAATGGCAAGGTTGGTGGCTCCACATGATTGTCACTAGTCCCAAGTTGGGGATAGACCGAAATGGATTAGGATATGCATTAGCATTGCATCATGACACATCACATTATAAAGAAGAGAGAATTATAATGAAGAGAAAAAGAATTGTATTGAATTATGTTTTACAATGATACAGGACGAGCCTTTTATAGGCATAAACTAGAACCTAGATTAGGAATGTACATAATTACAATATGCTAGTTACTATTTATAAATTATATTATAACATATATAAAACAAATCAAATCAGATATATATGTTAAGTAAAATATACTATAACAAATTAGAATCAGATATATATATACATATATTTTAACACACAGGAGGGGATTTCTTAACCGACTGAGCTGTCAAGCTCTCACTTATTCCATTTCAAGTACTAAGACTGGAGGTAAACAATCTTAGTTAGATTAGTGGATTGATGATCAACATGTAGGCACTGTATGCATTTGATCATATTTGTGGATTGTTTGGGACTTGTATCATTTATTTCATTATGGTCCTAATCCGTTGCGTTGCATTTTCTTCTGGGCTATTGTATGGGAACGATGAGGATGGTTGAAAGGAGCTTTGATACTGGTCAAAGTATCTATTATGTTATATGGAAGTTTGACGCTTTTTGACGGAAGGTCGTTAGCCACTCTGCTTTATGACTGGACCTCAGTTAGAGCTTCTTTTTATTTGATTATTTTATGTGATTTTTAGGCACAGAATTGCAAGTTGTCCTATCCGGATATCTAGGCTCGGGTTGTGGCACAAATACTACAAATGAGAGCTTAATTGAGTCCATTGTTCAATTTAGTTCCATCATTTGAGCTAAGAATATAGATGATTTCTAGGAAATTGTCATGACCGTGATAAAAAGATTAAGCCTTTAAGCATGCAGATGAGTGTTTGCTGTCAGCCCCAATCCTTCGGTTTCCGGATTGAAATAAGGAGTTCCATATTAATACTGATGCTTAACTCTATGCAATTGGATGTATATTGGTGCAGGGTTAGTCCACATGAATAACAAGCAGGATCAAGTTCAATTTCTAGTCCAAACTTATGCCTTTCATTCATTAAAAAAAAAAAATCTACAGTTTTAATGGTCAGAAAAATGAAGGCATAAACAAGGAACAAGCTCAAACGTCTCTATTTTAAACAGATATCAAGACCATAATTCATGCATGACTGTACATCTAGACAAGAAAGGGAGGGGGATTTCAAGTCATAATAATATAGATCGTGATGTGTCACGGTGTCAAGACATTAATCAATAAACAGATTAGTTTTTCACAATGAACCATGAGTAAAAACAATAAACATACCTATAGGTCCTGCATAGAATTCTAGCTGTCTGCACCATCATGGAAAGTGAAAAGCATATTAGTTTGTCCGAAGGGAAGGAGAATTAACAATACCAACAAAATTGTTAACAATTAATTTGTGAAGCCAAAACTTACTCAGTTGCATATCCCATACGCTCTGCTAAAGATGTCATGCCCACTAAACTGAAGAAGAAGACCCATCCCTGCAATATAACAACTGTCGAAGAGTTAAAACCAAGAGGAAAAGCATCATGAATTACCAAATCATGAACATAATTACTTAGGGAGAAAATCGAGCCTTGAATATCATACCACTTCTGATTATTCCCTAAAACTGTAGTTACTTGATGCTAATTCACTCATATTTATGCAATTTTAGAGATAAGTCTTGTAAAGATATTTGCATTTAAATCCCATTCTATATTTTCTATGATATGGTCTCTCTTTTCTCTTTGCTGCATCTTTGCCAGAACTTCTCACTGCCTCTCTGCTGGTACTTTCTTTCTATCCATTTATCTGCCCACTATGCATTGAAAGAAAACACTTTTGACACTTGCAACATCAGTATTGACTTGGAACCATGTGCATCTGATGTTTTCTATGATCAAAATACTTATATGTAAAGAGGAAAATGCTCTTGGTGCATGTTAAGGGGTCTCTCCACTAAAATGCACCATTTCAACAATAGTTCACTCAAACAAGTAGGATCAATTAGGAAAACTTTTCAAGTTCATGGTGTTACAATCGAGATTGAAGAAGACTGCAACATCAATGCAGGCTACAAAATTACTGAACGAGGGAGAGGTTATATTCGATTTCTAGTTATATATGAGGAACAACTTAGATGGCTGCATCAGAAATGCTCGAAACAACATAGGAACATCAAAGGCCATTATCAAATAGGCAGCTTTAGAGGAGGAGCCAGAACTCTTGTTAGTTCAATCTTCTCGGATGGCAGTAGCAGGAAACTAGAGCTGCGATTGTTTGCACCTTATGGAAGGAGACAGATTAGAATCCCTAAATTGTCTTTTGGTTTAGGTTGGAGGTTTTTAATTGATTTCATTATTGTCTTATTGCCTACTGGAAGTGCTCCTTTATACAAAAAAAATAAGTCTTATGTAAGACAGAATGTTTCTTCTCATGAAGAAGCATCCAGGGATCCAAACGAGGCCAAGTCGTACCGTCAAGCAGCTACTATCCCAAAATGGCAGCTTGCAAACATTCGAAGCAGTTACAATGACTAGCATGTCATTGTAAACTATGAGAATGCTATTGAGAACAGTATACTTCTGAAAAGGTGTTTAGTTGGCAGGTTAGAAGGCCCTAGAGCAACCAAGATGGATGCTACCAAATTATCAGCTTGGGTAAATAGAAAATGGAGAATTCCTGGAGGTGTAGGAGTTGAGGAATTAGATGGGGAGAGGTTTTTGTTCACATTCCCTTCCAAACAGATAGCTGATAAGATAAAGTAGAAGCACACTGCCAGATCAATGGGGACCCTCTTTGGTTAGATTCTTGGCATAGCTGGAGTTGTTGTTCTAGAAGAGGTTGGAATGAAAAATCAGTCTGGGTCAAGGTGTTGGGACTGCCTGTTTTTTTTATGGAGTGCCAATGTTATTCAGAGCATTGGTAACTTTGTGGAGGATTTATGGAATCCAAGCTTGATCCTTGCAGCACTGCTAGCTTTAGATGGGCTAGAATCAGAATTAGAGAAGATGGAAGAAATATTCCTGCATCAGTCAAGATTGTAGTGGGCCAAGTATTGTACGATTGTCTAATTTGGGTCGAACGCAGGCCTTGGGTAGACTAGGCAGAGGATCTTTTGATTTCTGGAGTTTTCCGACCACCGGAGGGAAAGAAGAAGGTGGTGCGTGGCCATGAAAATGGTTTCATGAA
Organism: Vitellaria paradoxa; assembly: GCA_019916065.1. Taxonomy (NCBI): domain Eukaryota; kingdom Viridiplantae; phylum Streptophyta; class Magnoliopsida; order Ericales; family Sapotaceae; genus Vitellaria; species Vitellaria paradoxa. The sequence continues at coordinate 22,355,899 of CM034235.1, read as the reverse complement.
TCTTCCAACTCTTGGAAATCGAAAGGGCAAGAAGTTATTGCACCTTGGGGCTGGGAAACCTGGGAGAAACTCAAAGGCTGTTGGGAAGGTTCAATGGATCCGAGTAGATGGAAAATCCACTTCATTAATGAGGAATAATATCCTAGATGTCTCTTCAATGGATCAGCCAACAATTAACAGGTTTGAACCTCTGAGTGACCTCCTTGAAGAGGAGCAATTAAATGCTGATTCTAGAAATGTCTCTCATTCAAAAGACACTACTAAAAGAGAAGAGGAAGTTGCCTTTGGTGGATCTGCCAGCTCAACTGATAGTTGGAAGTTTTATGGGATGAAATACAACTCTAAGAAAAAATCAAGCACTCAGAATTCCTCTGATCAAATGAACACATATCCATGGGTTAGTCCTCCTCACGTGGAGACCTCTGCAGTCAATCCCTTTTTGGAAGATCACCCAGTTGAGTGTAATATCCATTCTCCTGGGAACTCACTGATCCCCTTTGGAATGCAAGAATCTGCAAATGAGGAAGCTTTAGAATGCCAACCTTTGGATGCTGTTGGCCCAGCTGACGAGTGGCTAGGAGATGATAACCACTTGCTGTTAGAGAGCTGTGGGCAGGATCAAAACAAGATTTCTGCCTACTTGATTAATTGTATGAAGTCTTTTAAGAAGATTTTGGGCATTTCAAGCGAAGGATTTGAAGAACAGATTATGGATTTATTACAATCTATTGAAGAAAAAAGGAAGAAGTTTAATAATGGTTAGAAGAAACATCAAAAGAGCCGCACCAGAGGAGGAGCAAGGGAGTTGAGGAACTTACAATATTCAATTAGTTATGATAAAGAGGAGAGGAACTTTATCAAAGATAAGGAAGAGGGGGCCGGCAGTTGACTTTAAGATTAAAATGAAACCAAAATTATTAAACTGGAATGTTAGGGGTTGTTGTAGTAAGGAGAAGAGAATGTTAATCAAGTCTGTAATTGTCAAACATCATACTGACGTAGTATGTTTGCAGGAAACCAAACTCAGCAGGGTTGAAGATTCTACTAGCAAGTCTTTATGGGGTGGTGGTTGGTGTAAGAGGATAGCTTTGAAGTCGGTTGGGGCCTCAAGTGGCATCCTAATTATGTGGGACAGCAGAAAAATGCAAGTTGCAGAATCTGAGATAGGCTCTTTCTCTATCTCCTGCATGTTTCAGGATATTGATGAGGATATAACTTGGTCCTTTACGGGAGTTTATGGTCCAGTGGACATTCACTGGAAATTAGAATTTCTGGAAGAAGTGGGAGCTGCTGTTTTCAGGTGGAACCTACCATGGTGCTTGGGGAGTGATTTTAATATGATTAGAAGTATTGAGGATAAATGGGAATGCAAAAAAAGAACAAAGCAGATGGATATTTTTTCTGATTTCATAGAAAGCTTACAATGTATCGACCTACTGCTAAATGGATGCAGATTCACTTGGAGCAACAGCACCTGCAAGTCTAGGATTAATAGATTTCTAGTTTCTTCTGATTGGGAGGATCTATTTCTTGTAGTTCTTCAAAAATCTCTTCCTAGAATTGCTTCTGATCATTTTCCTCTCATGTTGGATGGGGGAGGAATAAAAGAAGGCCCCAAACCCTTTAGATTTGAAAATATGTGACTATAGGTTGAGGGATTCAGAGATATGATTGCACTATGGTAGAATAAATACAACTTCAAAGGGTCTGTAAGTTACAGATTGGCTCAACTAGAGGAAGACATTCAAGCTCTTGACTCGATGGATGATGGGGGATTTCTATCTGACCAAGGGAGAATTTTGAGGCAATATAAGATTTTAAGACTAACCAATTTAATTAAAATGGAGGAAATAAGCTGGAGACAAAAATCTAGAATCTGATGGCTCAAATAAGGTGATCGAAATACAAAATTCTTCCATTAAATGGCATCTGCAAACAAAAAGAGGAATTGGATTGATCAATTGAAAGTCAATGGGGAGTTAACCGATGACCAAGGGGTGATCAAACAAAGCATTGTGGATTATTACAGGAGTTTGTTTACGGAAGAAGAAAATTGGAGGCCTCTCGTGAATGACATGAAATTTTCTCAGCTTAGCTCCTCCGCTGCAGCCAGTCTTAAGCTTCCATTCACAGAAACAGAGATTTATCAGGCACTCATGGAACTTAATGGTGATAAAGCCCCAGGACCAAATGGCTGGACCATTGCCTTCTTTCAAACCTACTGGAATACTCTCAAGGATGACCTGCTGTCAGTGTTTGGTGAATACCATGGCAGCTACAGATTTGTTTGAAGTTTGAACACAACCTTCATCGCGCTAATTCCTAAGAAGAATGGAGCAGTGGAATTAAAAGACTTCAGATCTATCAGTTTGGTGGGAGCAGTTTATAAGATCCTCTCAAAAGTCCTAGCCAACAGGCTGAAACAAGTTCTGGACAGCCTTATCTCTGAATCTCAGCATGCTTTTGTTAGGGGAAGACAAATTTTGGATGCCATACTTATAGCAAATGAGGTACTAAATTCCAAAATTAAGAGCAAAGGTGAGGGTTTAATTTGTAAACTAGATATTGAAAAAGCATTTGATCATGTTAATTGGAATTTTCTGCTCTATCGGCTGAGAAGAATGGGCTTTGGTGAAAGATGGTGTCGATGGATTAACTGGTGCATCTCAACTGCCAGTTTCTCTGTTTTGATTAATGGATCTCCTGTAGGATTTTTTGCTTCTTCTCGGGGTTTAAGACAAGGTGATCCTTTATCACCTTTTCTTTTCATTTTGGTTATGGAAGTCCTCAGCAGGATGATGAATAAGGCAGAACAAGCAGGTTACATTGCAGAGTTTTTTGTGTCAAACAGTAGCTGGAGCATCAATGTCTCTCACATTTTATTTGCAAATGACTCCATTGTTTTCTGTGGAGCAGATTTGTTACAGGTTGGTCATCTACGCTGCATTCTACTGGCCTTTGAAGCTGTTACAGGCCTGAAGGTTAACCTCAGTAAATCTGAGGTCCTGCCAGTGGGAAAAAATTCTGAGCTAGAGGACTTAGTTGCAGTTCTTGGCTATAAAATTGGCTCCCTCTCCACAGTTTATTTGGGCATGACTCTAGGAACCAACTTCAAGTCAAAACAAATATGGGATCCTGTTATTGAAAGGTGTAGAACTAGAATGGCTGAGTGGAAAGTTAAATATTTATCAACAGGGGCGAGGATTACTTTGATCAAAAGTGTTCTCTCTAGCCTCCCCACCTATTACTTCTCTATTTTTCCAGCTCCTAGGTCAGTTATAAAGGAATTGGAGAGATTGTAAAGAAATTTTCTTTCGGTAGGAGTGAAGGAGCCTTCAAGCGCAACTTAGTGGACTGGAAAGTGGTATGTAAGCCTATATAATCGGGTGGAGCTGGAATTAGGTAGCTGAAGCTGCATAATGAAGCACTTATAGGGAAGTGGCTTTGGAGATTTGCACATGAAGATTCTAGTTTTTTGGAGAAGATTGATAGTAACTAAATATGGTATGGAAAAAGGTGGTTGGAAATTAGCTGAAGGTCTCTCCCATTTTAGTGCTAGCCTATGGAGATGTATAAGAAGGAATTGGTCCAGATTTGTTAGCTGTCTATCTTGGAAGGTGGGATGGGGGGATAGGATCCTGTTTTGGAAACACAATTGGCTTGATGGTGAATGCCTTTTAGAAGCTTTTCCTGAAATTTATTCAATTGCAATGGACAGGAATGCCTTAGTCTCATATTATAGTATTGGCTTTGGCACAAGTAGAGCTTGGAACATTCAGCTACGAAAGAGTTTAAATGACTGGGAATTGGACAGCTTCAGGACACTGATGGAAATACTATATTCTACACCAGCGGAAGACACAACAAATACATTGATTTGGAAGCCATCTAAGCACAAAGATTTCACAGTTAAATCTTTTTATCTGTTCTTGCAGCGCGGAGAGAAGGAAGTCTTTCCTTGGATGAATTTATGGAAGGCCTCTGTTCCTACAAGGGTCATTTTTTTCTCTTGGTGTACTGTGAGGGGAAGGATTCTGACTATGGATAACCTAAAGCGAATGGGTTACTCTATAGTTAATAGATGCTCATTATGTCTCAGACAAGAGAAATCCATTGATCATATGTTCAACTATTGTTGTTGGACTATTGAGATTTGGAATCTAATTCTTTCATGCTTTGGTGTTCAAACATGCCTCCCCGCTAACTTAAAAAGCTTACTTTTAGCATGGTGGGGACAACTAATGGGAAGGAGGAAGAGGAAGATTTGGAACCTGATCCTTTATTATCTTTTTTTGGTTGATTTGGAAGGAACGAAACAAGAGGATATTCGACAATGAAGAAAGGACTGTTTTGCACTTCAAAAGTTTATCCCTTTCTTGCTTGTTTAGTTGGGTAGAAGAAGGAAAAAAGATAGATCTTAGTTCTTTTCTACTTTTTATAGCTAACATGAAGTAAGGAGGGGAAAGTTTGTAATTTGCTCTCTTACTTTGGCATCCCTTCGATACTATTTAATAATACTTACTTATCTTTTAAAAAAAAAAAAAGATATTTGCATTCAATCTTGTTTTCAAGTTTTGATGTGAATTTCACGTTAAAACAAGATCATAGATGTGTTTCAAAGCCAAACCAAATGATGGGACATTACTAGGATGGTGGAGAGTTGAAAACCAATGAAGAATAGATCTTTCAAGAGAAGTCGGAATTAATTTGGAGGAGGAAAAAAAAGCATAATATATACTACTCCCTGCCCTGATCCATTCAAACAGATTAGCAAGACTGTTCCCATAGAAGTTGGCAGAGGCAATCAGTTACTACCTAGAAGAATCCGATCAAATGGCCAAAAAGGACACGTTCAAACCATTTGTCAATCTACAGCTTATTTTGTCTATTTTTTGTATTTTTTAGGGTTATTAACAGACCCACTTGTCAGTGTCAGAACCAGAAGTTTGTTACGAGGGGGGCCAAAATTTGCTCAAACTAACTGTAACTTACATTTGCTCAAAACTCAAGCATGAAAAATAAATTATAATCCTAAGTCAAACTAAACTGGTATACTTGAAAAATCATTGCAATGGAAGAGAAAATCGTATGAAGAAACTAATGGTAACATTCATAAATAGAATTCATAGCCAAAATTTTGACAAAGATGAAACTTTACAAAAATAAGCATGAATAAAAAAAAGGTCAAATTAAAAAAGTTAAAAAAATCTTTATCAAATATTTTACCAAATAACTTTTGTCCATACATTTTGACAAACAGTTTAGACATACAAATTAAAACCAAACCCGAGTTTCAACACTTGTATATGGATAATTTTGGCATTTAAATTTTCAATTAACATCCCACATGCTTGAAGAACAAGAGAGATGAAAAAAGCTTAAAACTATTTACTGAAATAATTCAAGGAAAAAAAAAAACAAAAGCATAAATGTTTAGATTATTCATTGGGATTGATGGAGAGAGCAAGAGAACAAGCTGAACAGCTTTTGGGTTTTAGGTGCAAAGTTAGGACCACGGTTTAGGGAGTGAGGGGGGCCAATATGCAACTATGTGTTGATTAATTAAGAAATCATATACAACAAGTGGCAAATTTGTAATTATGGGGGATGCCATGGCCCCCTATGGTCCAAGCATAATTCCATCACTGCCACTTGTTATGGGATTTTAGGTATGTACATATAGGGCCTTTCAGACCTTTTTGGGAACCCCAATTCTCCAATTCTCTTTCTCTTCATTAATTTTCTCTAAAAACCCTTGTTCTTGCTTTCCTAGATGGCTTATAACTAAAACTCTATAGCTTACACCAAGAATTGAAATTTTTG